>JAHREE010000124.1:2671460-2825738 GCA_033628505.1 Tringa tobata
TTCCCTTCCCTCCAATAAAACCCTCTGGTCTTATGATGCCCTCAGGCCCTGTGGTGAAGTTTTTTTGAAATAATCTAGGAGTAAATCTTTGTGAAACTTTTGCTGCAGTGATATTGACAAAGTGACCGCACGTGGTCATGGTAAAGGGGTGCGTATTATTATTTGGATTACATTCTTGCATTCTCATCAAAACTGATTCTCTAGTACAAAAGGGATTTCCATGAAACTTATAGAATTGCTGTTATTAGCTTGGATTAATGATTTACTGATAGAGGAAAAAGAGGACTGGCACAGACGTTTTCAAGGAGAAATGTGGATCCTTGCAACAGACTACAGAAAAGTTATATGCTTGCAGGAGTCCTTTATTTCACTTTTTATTTCAGTCTATAAATGTGAATAATTTGCTTGGTAGAACAAATAAAAGGTTTTTTAGGGTTTTGTTGTTGTTGTTGGTTTTGGTTTTTTTTTTCCCCAAACACCAATTAGTTTAAAAATATATTCTGTCTTTCTGAGGAATTTATTTAGGGTCAGACATCGTCCTTGAGTGGTTTGCCTCAGTGAATGTGAAAGAAAAAAAAAAAAGCATATTCAGTCACTTTTGTGTCCAATTTATTAAATTGTCATGAGATAAAAAAGAAAGAAAAGTATAATTTAACTTCATTAGTATATCCCAATAGTCAAACTGTGCAGAAGAACCTTAAAACAGAAACCAATTTGTTTGGCCAACAATTCTATATTACTCTACCTCTCACTGAAGACAACAAAAAGCTACACTATTTCACACAGTATTATAAATGAACTGTTTTATATACAGGCTTTACTGTATTGGGAAATATATTTATAAACCCTATTGCTTCTGTGGCTTGCAGCCTACTTAGGTCTTCTGAGCTTAACAGGACAAATTCTGTGTCTCCTTTAAATGTCTTGAAATCAAAGTAATTTTGTTTTCATGATGTAATAACTCTACCATGTTGTCTCTCTTAGACTTAAACAATTTCTGAGAAACTCTTTTTCATCCTTCTTATTATTGAACTGACCCCACAATAACAACAGAATAGTTTCCCACATGATAACTCTGCTGTTCTCTTTCTTTGGTATTCTGACAGTATTTCAATCTTCTGCTTCCACCTTTTAAAATTTTCAGGTATTCTATAAAAGCCTGTTCAAATGTATCTCTAATTTTAGTCTAAATTTCTTCCAGAAATTTAGTGCAATACCAAACACAGCTAAAATTCCTGCAGAAATAGCTGTAGAAAGTGACCACATTTCAGGAAACGAAGATTTTTTTTTCAGCATAAAGACGTGTATCTTTCATAGCATGTCTTCTGACTCCGATTTTTAATTCCACACACCCCCCCCCCGAATTTATTACTGTACTTATCTTGTATCTAATAAATTGTGCAGAAGAGAAAAGAATAATATAAAATTTAGATTTTACAACAATCATAATCCAGGAGATCACAAAACCAATAGGATTTAAAGTGAAACTCACACATAAGCGCTTTCCTGAGTTAGCATGCTAGGGTAACAGTATGGATTGAATTTGCTGCATTTCCACAGGTAAATGGCACAGAGGGGGATGCTACAGGATATTAGATATATTTAAATCAGAAACTGTTTCCTTTTCATTTTCATGGAAAGGTTTATGACAATATTGAAAATGAAATTGTATCCTCTTTATTTATTTAATCCAAAAGCTAATAAAGGAACTAATTTCCTAAAATAATAAGACTGGTGGTAGATAAAGTCTTTTAGTCAGCCAGCACATCTCTCTCAAGTGGAGGATGGGGATGTTTTAGGGATGGTCCTGATAAGAAGCTTTGTTAGTATGGTGAGCCTCCTCTATCAGTCTCCAGATTTATAAGCCCCACTTTGTTAGTTAAGAGCATGTGTATGCACAAGGGCAATAGCATGACATTGATTTCTTTAGGAGCTTGTCTTCAAAATCAATGGAAAACTGTGTTTAAAAATTGAACGTATGTTATGGCACTAGAATGCAATATGTTACGACCTGATCCAAAAGACCCTTAGGTTAAGTTTCACCATCTAGAGTCTAGACAACCAGCCAAGCTAGCTATTTTGACTCCTGTTTGTGATCAATGAAGAGAAATAGGTACCTTTGGTTTGTTTGTTTGTTTGTTTTTAATCTGAAATGTGATTTAGCCTTCGTACCCAGACAGAGCACTGGGGGAAACACTCAGTTAATCATTTTCTCTGGTCACATGCAAATATTCCAGTCTGTAAATTGTTCTCTTTAATTTTTTTCCCTTAAAAATTCAAGAGTTCCAAATTTCTTCCTATTCACAACTGCTTCCTTTTAAAATAATTTTGCTAAAAACATTGCCAATGTAAGCCATGAATTCAAGTGTACAGTGAATGAAAATTAATCCTAAGAATCGTCTATCAATAAAGCCAAGATAAATTTCCATTTTCCAGTACCATTTAGTATACAGGAAAAATTCACATGTGGAAGGTTTTTGTAATATTTTTAAACATTTTCTAGTGCTTCCTTGTCTTATATGAAAGTGCATTGAGAAATAAGCACTCCAGTCACACACTGATCCTTCGTATTTGACCCATGTCCAATACTAACAAAATGGTTCCCAGACTCTCGGCCTTTTACTCTGGAAAACTCAGTAGATTTATTTGCATTTTTTTTCATCCACCAGTAAAAATCCAGCATGTACAGAATGCCTTTCACCAGCTTGTTCTTGCTGTGTTGAAATAAAAAATAATAACCATTTCCCTAGACCAACAATCCAAAGGTTAATATTCAAAAAATCATTTCTCTAATTTTACACACACTTTTTAAGCAGAATCAAAAAATCGACTGGCACAAATAAGAATGTAAAGAGATGAACTATTTGTACTGGTTATCTCTTGGACTGATAGTAAAATGTATGACAATTTTAGTCAAGACGAACACGTCTGAAACCATAGTTAGAAATGGCAATTGCAACAGAGACACATTTACTACATTTATTAGTCTTTATTGATTTATTATTGCTTAAATAGTGCCTAAAAAATCCAACCAGGATTTCAGCCCTGCTACATTAACTTCAGTAGGTACACAAAGCAGAAGACAGCCTATGCCCTTAAAAATTTATAATCTAAGTAGACAAGTAAAAAAAGTCTGGGAGGAAGGAACAGAGGCACAAAGAGATTAACAGTGAAATCCTAGTCCTATTAAAAGAAATGGAAGTTTTACTGTGGCCTTAAATGCTGCTAAGATTTCAGCCTAAACAGTTTTCCAAAGACACACAGGAAACCTATGTCTGAGCTTGGAAGTGGACCTACAAGACCCTCTTCTTGGATTTAACGGATATCTGTTCCACAAAGGGATATAATTTCATACATAAGTTAGTAGGACTTACTGGGTCCTGAACTGATTCCACAAGGTGATTTTATTTTCTTTATATGGCATAATAAGAATATTAATAGTAATAATAATGATCATGATTATGATGATGGAAGACAAAGTGACACGGGACCTAGATTATCAGTTTCAGAAAGATATTTAAAGGTCTTCATCCCATACTTATTTACTGAGTCTTAAACTCCTCAGTGTCTATATCATTTAAATAAGAGGGGGGACTTGGACATTTTTTGAACAGTATGTCAGCACAATGAAACAAAACCACAAAATTGTTGTATTTGACCATCAACCCCTCTCTCTCCTTCCTTATCTCTTCTTCTATTATGAGGGAAAAACATTAAGAATGGCTTAGGACTTGAGCAAAATGGAAAAAAAAAATCCCTTTCTTTCACTCCTTCAGCCCTCCACCTGTGATGGGAAGAGGGCAGAATTCAGTACTGTCCCTTTAAATTGCCTTTGATTCCTGCAAATAACTCTTCTCCTGGGTTTTAGTGCCATATTGTAATGTTAAAGTGTAAAACTCTGCATCTGCTGAGGCATTTGGCTGGAAAAGCAAGTATGTCAACGGCTGTCCCTAGCTGCCATCACACATATGGAATTTCTGTGTTCAGCTCTGCCATCTGGTAGTTAGAACTAAATTCACTCCTCATTGAATAAGGACCATCTACCATATCATACTTCATTCTATATGTTATCCCTTTTCATAGCCTTGTTTTATGAAATTTTATATGGTGTTTGTGTGTCACATATGTGTGAAAATGTTGAAAGTGTTCGGAAATATTGAGAAAACACTTTCTCTCTTGTTATACCCCAGCCAAACATGCACATACGTGTGTGTGTGTAAGTGCACACACATACACACACACACAAACACACACAGACAGACCTACCTTTTCTAGTACAAAAGCAATACACAATTCTGCTTAAAAACATGATGCTGTATATGTAATTTCCAGTGTTGTTGATTAGAACTTGGAAATGATCAAAACAATCTATAAACAGAAATAGTGTCATTTAAGAAGGACTACTTAACAGTGTAATGAGGATGTGTGTTAATGTCCCTTCCAGTCTCTTTTCCCTACTTGTGACATCTTTGGTGGTAGTTTAATCTGGTAACATTTTCTTCCTTCATCACTATTTTGTCACAGGAATAAAGCACTGGGGTTTTATGACTTTCTACCAAAGCAGGTGCAGCTGTGTTGGTTTGACTTTTTCAGTCCTTAAGTGCCTTAACCATCATTCCTTCTCCTTGCCTGTGTCCGCTTATGTCTCCACTTGCATTAGTTTTTAAGATTAATTGCTGGGTTAGTGAAAAATGCACATTATTGAAAAGCTGGAAATCTTAAGAGTCTGCAACACCTGAGGAGAGCTGGAGCTTTCTGTTGATTTCAAGAGCAAGGGCTAAAGCAAGGGCTATTTCACTCCAGGAGCTTTTTGGGAATGAGATGAACTCAGATCTCTGCTCGTGCCAAGACACAGGTATAGCTAGGATTACTACTGTCAGATTTTCTTGTTGATGTTTTAAGAACTGTACTGGTTACTAGTCACTAGTGACAACTTCCTTTTAAACATATTCTAATTCTTAATCCTCTATAGAGTCTGGACTGCCTTTGTGCCTGCAAGCTAGAGAGGTGGCTGATGGAGAGCTCTGGTGAAGATGGGTAGAAAGCAGTGCAAAATGTCTGCTGATACTGCAAAAGCCTTCATATCTGAGTAGCATGTGTCTGTTTAAAAGAATTTTTCTATTGGCTTAAATATTTTGAGAGAAGGCATTAGTCTGGGATAGTTACCATTTCTTAGAAAATAAAAGCCCTTAGCCCTTAGCCCTTCCCTGGGCTGCATAGGGAAGAGTGTGGCCAGCAGGTCGAGGGAGGTCATTCTCCCCCTCTACTCTGCGCTGGTGAGGCCACAACTGGAATACTGTGTCCAGTTCTGGGCTCCCCAGTTCAAGAGGGATAGGGAACTACTGGAAAGAGTCCAGCGTAGGGCCACAAAGATGATTCGAGGACTGGAGCATCTCCCTTATGAGGAGAGGCTGATAGAGCTGGGACTCTTTAGTTTGGAGAAGAGAAGGCTGAGGGGAGACCTTATTAATGCCTGTAAGTATCTCAAGGGCGGACTGAAGGAGGAGGGAACCAGACTCTTTTCAGTAGTTGCCAGTGAGAGGACAAGGGGTAATGGGCACAAGTTGGAACATAAGACGTTCCACTTGAATATGAGGAAAAACTTTTTCACAGTGAGGGTGACAGAGCCCTGGAACAGGCTGCCCAGGGAGGTTGTGGAGTCCCCTTCTTTGGAGATTTTCAAGACCCGCCTGGATGCTGTCCTGAGTAGCATGATCTGACATGCTCTGGGTGGTCCTGCTTTGGCAGGAGAGTTGGACTAGATGATCTCTATGGTCCCTTCCAACTCTATAAATCAGTGAAATTCAGTGAAATTCAGTGAAAAATTTAGAGGTAGGTCTTCAGTGCAACACATTTGTCACGCCTTTCAGTTTCAGTGAATCTAGTCTAGAATGGGTATAAACCATTATTATGTAGCCATGGATTTCGAAAAGCTTTTGAATACATATAATGGAATCTTAAAATTGTGTGACAAACTAGATTCTCACTTTTCCCTCCTTTGTCCCAGCCATTTCTTCCAGACCTGGGCTTTTGTTCTGACATTGGTTCAATTTTAGCTTATCATTTGATTAGGCCATATCACTTTAGGTCCTTAATTAAGGCCCATAAATGAGATGGGTTTTGTCCTAGTAGAGAGATGAAGGGAGTGAGACAAGTCATTACTCATAGGTGTCTAGGTAATTTTTGGTTCCTGCAACATACGTGAGACATCCATATCATCTTGGCACATATGCAGTGAAGCTCTTTCTGAAGTGCCAGGAAGCCTTAAAGGACATAAAATGCCTGTGTAGTGCACCTGAATCTCGATCTCTCGTTGCTTGCACTAAGTGATTCAGCCTTTCTAAAATCTGAGCCACAATAATATACTCCATTTTTCTGTGACCAATGGCCTTCAAAATCACCACAAAAATAATACAAGGAGAAATTAATCATCATGGCTTCTGAGCAATATGAAAATGGGACTTTTAACCATAATATATGATTAGTTGCAAAAACTATCTAATGCTTTCCTAGATATGTTAAGCTACCTGAAATATTAACACACAATTGGCTGATATGACTCAGTACTTGCAGGAGAATCAGGCTTCTCTGGACTAGCAGGTAGAAAACAGCTAGGATCTGAGGGCATCTCGAATGGCACTGAATACCGAGGAAGTGAATCTCATCCTATGAAAATGGTGGTGGAGTAGGTACCTTCAGAAGGCAAGGCAATCCATCTGACCTTTCTGATGTTTATTTCAGGAAGAGATAAATCATACTCTGGAAGTACCTTATAATTTTCATAGACATCAAGTGTATAGCCCATTCTAAAATAAACCTCTGAAATTTGGTGAGATGAATCCCATGCTACAGTTAGGTTAACCTTAGACTACTGTGAGATATGAGAACAAACAAATAAAAGCAAACAAACAAAAAAAGACCTGGCCAGATGTCACGAAAATAAGTCTCAGCTGTGAGCTCTAATGAAGTAAGTACAGATGTCCCAAAAGAAATGATGGAAGTAATTGAGTTTAAAAAAAAAAAAAAAAAAAGTAAAAAATTGAATGCATTAAGGCCTTTGAAGTTATAATGCAAAGGAAAATCATCTACTGGTGTGAATGAGACAGAAAAATGGCTTTATATATCTTTTTACTCTATTCTATTTTCCTCTATATTATAGCTTTTTTTCCCTTTCTTTTTTGTTCACCCCCAAGGCACTTTGTTTGATCTCTTACATCACATACGTGGCTCTTCATTGCTTCCCTTATTTGCATTTATTTATCTTCTGGTGACTGCATCACTACACAATGAAACAAAATTATTGAACCTTGAAACAGTTCTAGATTACAAAGATGACACCATAGTAAATTCACATTTGAAATAAAACCTAATCAAATATTATGAGAGGATATGTATCAAATCAACCTCCCAAGAGTGTTTGCATTATAAACTCAATTTTTCAAGACTATGTTTGCATTATAAACGTCCAGCCAAGTTCACCTCCAGTGTAACTCATACCAAAGTCAACTGACTTACATTAAGAATTACCTGGGGCCTATTTATCCATTACAGGATAGTTTAATTTATCTATTAGCTTTAACTTTTGTAATGCTAGAGATAGTGAAAGCCTGTAGATAAGATATATTTGTAGAATTAGATTAAATTAAATATTGAGACTTTGTCTTCATCTAATTTCTTATTTAAATGTGGATAAACAAAGAAAAATTTTCTGTGAATGTTTTGTAGAAATTTTCAAGGTGTTTGCGTTTTTGTTTTTTTCCCACCAAATGCAATCAATCAATCCACTGCTGAGCAGGACATAAGATGAAATTGTGTGTCTCATCTTACATATAATTGAGATCTGAGGCAACAGGAAAATCTAAAAATCGAACTCTGTATTCCTCATCCTTGATAATAGTTTTAACAAAAAGACAATGTAACTAACTTTGTCCCTTAACTTGCACTTTTTATGAGCTGCTTCTCTTTTGTGAACCTTCTGAATTCTGTTTTACAAACTTCTGCTCATTGCAGCTTTGTGCTCCAGGAGCTATGGACGCTAATGATAAGCAAACACTTTTAACTTAACAAAAAAGAGGATTAATTCATCTAGTTCCTAGGTGTACCTTGTCTCTTCATCTCCAGGTACCATTTAAAAAATGGGGGAAGCAAGACCAAACCTTACCAAAAACAAATAATCAAACAAAATCAAGCAGTAGAACTCTTCAACTTACAGCTTTCTTCTAGTTTTTTAGACACAATATTTGAGATGATAGGCTATGTATCACATATGGAGGGGGGTTATCATGGCAATTGTCTCCTCCCAGCGGTCTTACACAAAAATCAGATAAGAAAAAATTACTTGGGAGACCTCTGGTATAGCGTGTGTATGAGGATAAAGGGGAAAAACATTCAAAAAGGCTAGCAAAATTTTGAAACTGTGCCAGCAGTAGATCAAGCAGCAAACACAAGCAGAAGAATAGCCTTGGAAGCTTACATTTAAGTCTTTTATCAGATGGTCACCATTATGATTTCGAAAAAAACTGTCAGTCTTCCTGAGAAAGCTCTGAATAACCTGATTTTGACCTCATAGCTGACCCTAGTTTGAGCAGTTTGGACTACATGATCTCCTGATGTCCCATCCAACCTGAATTATCTTGTGACCCTACCATTTTACATTATGATAAAGTGCACACTAAAATCCTAACATGGTCAACACCTGTAAGACACATGTATGTATCACAGAGACCTTAAAGTAAAGGCACTGTATGCATGGTTAAGAATTGAGAGGTGGAAGTGCTGTCCTTGGGATCCCAGCACGGGATCATAGGACGACACTGGAAAAGACCCACAGTAGTTCTTAAAAGATCATCTCTGTGTCCACAGAGAATCTTGTTTCTTTTACCTAGCAGTGATTCAGGTTATCATGCAGCCCTTGTCACAAATTTGCTGACGGCTGATGAGATGTACCCACAGGTACTGCAGTTAAACCACATGGAAGCTGTATTGGCCACTTCCAGTACTGGTAGTTGTGCTTCTCCCTGCTCTCCCTCCCCCAAAACATTAGTGACATAGACAAGTCATATCTGTGTTACCTGTTTCATGCACTGAGAAGTATAAAGGATAAAAGCTGTCAAAAATACATCAATATCATCAGAGACAGAATATTCTTCAAGAGTCTGCCATAGAAAACCCCTTCTGGCTGTGACATTCAGTCAGTTAAAAGCATCTCAGCAGAAAAGCGAAACTTCTCTCCCATGAGGATCAGGGTCTGGGTCTCAGGTGAGTACAGGAGCAGGAAGGAGAATGAAGAAGTGGGGTGGAAATCAGATCTTAGAGTTCTGGAGCAATAGTTTGTTCTTTCTATGTTTTCTGAAGCACTTTGCCCCCTTTTTCATCTGGGACCCTACACACATCCAAATTCCTCCACAAACACTGCTAAACTTTATGGACTTGTAGGTGCAGCCCGAGGAGACATTCCTGTCTGTTTCATACCCCCAGCAGTGTGCTGCCCAGACGGTCGTCTGCTCTGTCTACACTTACACACTGAGCTCTGACACACAGATAAAATACTTGCAAGTGTTCAGAAAGCTAGTAAATAATACCCTGTCTGTGCTGGGCTGTCATTTCTTCTGCTTAATTAGAGAAGGGGCAAGACAACATCCAGCACATTTTGAGTTGCATGGACAAATGCTGCGTGTAGCATAAAAGATGCAGCTTAAACATACGCACACAAGTACTTCACAACTGTCTTGATATATTATATGTTTATAAATAGTAGAGGCAAATAGTAGGCTGGAGTATATTCTAGTACTCAGGCTTTTAAAAGGCTCGGGTAACCACTTATGCACTTTTTGTAGAAAGACAGTCCTAAAAAATCGCAAGGTGAAGATTTAAGTAGTCAGTGCCTCTCTAAGCAAACGCAGGATGCCAAGGACTCACTTCAGAGGAGAAAAGGGCATTGTCGAGAGTGAATCACTTGTGAATCATCACAGTGAACTTTTCCAGGAGTGCCAGTTCAGTCATTGCAATGTGAACTTCAGAGCATAGATTTTATATGCATAGGACTGTCATAAATAAATCATAGGAAAATGTAATGAGAAAATATGTAGCACGATGTAACACAAACGTCTATATGGAACATCAACAGAACTTAATAATTCAATCCAGTGAAGGTCTGTGTAAGGAAAAGACAGTGATCTGTGTTCTCTGTACTACGGGACTTGAAGAATCATGTGAGTTTTTAGCAAGTTAATTTACTGTTCAAATTCAAATGCTTTTGTCATTGATTAACAGCACGTCAGGTTCCATATAAATAAATAAATACATTTCATTATCTGCTTGTTCCTAGGATGTGAGATGCCCTGACGATCAAGAGCAGATGTAGAAATTCAGTCCATCTCAAGGTCTTACCTAAAGAAACACGATCAACAAGGGTTGATGTGTTCCTGGTTTTGAAGGCTGTGGGGATTCTTGAGGCTGCAGCACTGAAGCAAGATTGGGGAGAGTGGGTTATATTTCCAGTGTTAACACTAACTTCTTTGATCAAGTCTTAGAGACCAAATTTTCAGGACTCCTTATCTACAGCCAGGTTTTCAGAAAGCACTCAGCCTCCAGTCTGTGCAAAGCTGAGTTCTCATGAAAATTTGCTCTAGTCAAATGCACCATGCTTTTTTTTGTTACTTTTTTTTTCTTTTTCTTTTTTTTCCTCAACCTATAACCCTGTTAAGAGCACCCTGATTCAACTGTTTTGGGAAAGAAGAGTAAACTGCTGCCTTCTCTATTTATTTCTAACTAATCTGGACAAAACTTCTGTTCAAGGAGTGAACATGCTACCTGGCTGAGAGTCTGTTTGACTTAGGTATTCAAGATATTTGGCTACTGTTAACAGCACATAGGGTAAGTTTGCGTCTTCTGAGAAACTTCCTGTTTAAAAGCAGCATAAGTCAAAAAAAGGTATCAAGGAAATAAAGTTATCTTTCAAGCCCATGTTGAGACCAAAAGACAATGATAATAATCTCTATCAGATTTGAAACCCAAACTGTTCTGCTATTGATGAAAAGAAAGTGTACTGAGATCAGTATGGCAAAAATGATATCACATCATTCTCTGCCAATCCACGTCCTTTGATATGAAAACCTCTTTTCTTCCCTTTTTTATAAGAGAAAAAATATCAATGACATTTCATAAGTTATTCCTGGGCCATACACCAAACCAAATGCACTATTAGGGATATAGGAAAAGAATTTTTTTGGTAGTATTATTGATACAATTAAATTGCTTTTTCCATTTTTACAATTACATGATAATGAAGTGTTAACTCAGAAATATTTTAAAGGCAAGATTATGTTGCCTGAACAATGGTATCTATTCGGACGACCTATGAAGTCTGAGATATCAAAATAGGAATGACAAAATGTGACATACAATTTATATGAAATCTAAAGTCTTCCAGAGTGTTGCCTGGAGACCTAGCCACTAGTAATCTCTCCAGACATTGAAAATGGGACTAATATATGAGGAGAAGTATGTATGGCAAGCAATAAACTTAAAAGAAAGCTCATGAGTTGTCAAGTTCTGATTTGGCTGTTTGGTCTTTATCTGAATTATAAAAATATTGTGAGGAATAGCTTGGGGATGCTGTTTTATTTTTTTTTTTATTATATTCTAATTTACTATCTGTATTTTCACATACATATACTTTGACTTTGCATCATAGCTAGACCCTTGTGCAAGGACGGAAGAAAAGGGAAAAAAATCACCTCTAGGAGAGAACAGGGAAATAAGATCTGGCTGAATAACCTGAACCTGTCTTTTGTCTGTTAATCAGTTTGTCTGTCTGTCTCTCTGCCTTTGAAAACTGTCACTTGTATACAAAAAATCCAAATGTAGAGCTACTTCAGCTCTAGGTTTGTCTTCAAAGAAAGGCAGAGTCCTTTCAAATTTGAAGCTGAGAATAGCCACTAATTGCAATTAAGTGCTGTAACAGTAGCAGATAGTTTTAGAGACGATTGAAACAGCATTTTGAAGTATTTTATTCCTCATATCTTGAAAAAAATAGTCTTATTTAACATCAGAGCCTACTAAACATCTAACTGTGCTGCAGAAATTCTGGGCTCTAGTACTGACCTTGGAAAAGTCATCTCATCTCTCTGTGCCTTGGTTACCCATCTACAAAATGGGAGGTATAATATGTCTTTCCTGTCTACTTAGAGTGCTGACTTTCTGGGCAGGGATGATGTCCTGCTGAGTACATATATCACCAACCACAGCAAGACCACAATTACTACTGGAGTTTCCATGAGCCAGTGTGGATTAATAACCATAAAATTCATCATAGAGATGCTGCTAATAATCCCCTTATATTTCTTTATTTCTAAAGAGGATCTCTGTTTCCTTTCTCTTTTTGATGTTTTACATAAATTCTGGCTTTAGCAGTGGCTTTTTTGCTGCCTAGTTTCAGTTTGTTGCTCTTGGGACAAAAGGCATGATACCAGCTTAAGCAATGTATGGATGAATGTTTTCTGTATCCTATTACAAGTTAACTATATTCTCAAATGAATTTTGTGAACACTTTTCTTTTATGGTTTATAAGTTTCTTCAAGTGTTATGGAAACCTTAGAGCTCCCCAACCTTGTTCTTATTCTGATTCACATTTGCATGCTCTTTAAAGGCTCAGGGCACTGCAGAAATGTTCAGTAACATACCAAGTGACCCAGCAACGCAATGAGGTCCATGAGTGCTATTGATTTCCTTTGACAAACCCTACAGAAAAGGGGAATAACCTACATCTATGCCTCATAGTCTCTCAGACAGTAAACATTGTTTAAAAAAAGTGTATGAATACATGCCCTTTGAAGCACCTAAATTACCTTGTTAAATTCAGTCATTTCTGAAATTAAGAGCTTGAGGCTGATATTGAGTAATAATATTCCCATTATTACAATGCTGGTTTGCAGTCTAGCTATGGAGAGGTGCACATCAGCATTATTCTCTATATTAGTCGCTATAAGGTAGTGACATTGTATGAAATGCAGGCTCTTGTAGGAACAAATTCATGTAAATTAATTTAGGTACTAAATGGACTTTCCTAAATCACAGCTAATAACCTTGTGCTGTTTACACATCCACTGGGGAGAGAAAATCCATCTGAGACCTCTGGTGTGGTCTATGTTTTCTGTCTCAGTACAGGAAAAGCAAAAAGTAAGTAGTTTCCTAATGTAGGCACTGCCATTAAGAGCCTACGGTAAAGCGGGATGAATCTTTCTTAACATGTTGAGACCAACATTGACAAAAAAATAATAGAAATTCAAAGTAGAAACTGCCCTGTGAGACTGACTTATCCTTCCATTTCTGAATTAGGGTCAAAATATCTTATGTAGAGAATATTTGAGAACATCAGAGAACATTAACAGCTACCCATAAATCAATTAAATGAGAAGTTACATCTCTGGTATTCAGGACTGTCCACCAACTCAATCAAAACCCATAAGATCAGCTCCATACATCAACCCATCAGTTTAAAATAAGAGGTGTTTTCTGCCGTTTCTGTAACTTGCAACAGCACACTTTACATTTTGAATTTGTTTATTTTGGTTTATATTACAATTTAATGAACTTTAGTTGCAGATTATTTTCTATTATATTTATTTTTCTTTATAATCATGGGTGATCAGCTTACTTTCTCAAAATGAAAATGGATATTGCCATACAATTAGACATATCCAAATGTTGGTTTTGAGGAAAAGAAAATTACATTAAATATTATAAGATTTGCCATATAAGATTTTGAATTTCTAGGTCCATACATTCATTAGACCATTAGGAAAAACAGGAAACAATATATTGACATTGCCAAGTTCCACTGTTAAAAAACAGTGGAAAGAGAGAGTGTCCAGTTTCAGGAAGTGCTTCCTTGGGCAGATGTGTTACTGATCCTTTCTTTTGAAGACACTAAAATTTTAAAGACATGATCACACAAACAATTGTTTTCTAATATAACTGCAGAGGGATAACTGAAAAGGATGAGCACAGGCATTAAATACACTGTTTGGGTTATTCATACATTTCTGATTCCCATTCTATGATTATTTACAGAGTCTCTCAAGTTGAACCTAATATGTGCCTATGCTTTTTCCCTTGGAATAATTTGTCAGATGACAGCCTTCCAGCTCTTGTCCTCCTCCTTGGTACCCTGCCTCAGCAGCCAGCCAGTGATCGGCAGCTGCTAGTGAAACTCTAGACCACACAACCATCACGCTGCACTGCAAACACAGAGCTAGGGACTGCATACCAGAGTGCAAGAACAGCCAAGTGGCAAGGTGACAAATAATGTTGCCCCCACTGAAAAGGATAAATTAGCAGAATCTTATTCGTCTGTTTCTGCCAATTTCCAGGGGTGAAGCCAAGTGACAGCAAACTTGGCGGGTATCTGTCAACAGGAACATGTCTGCAACAATGCCAAGATTTAGAGGCATCATGCCTGCCATTTCCTAGATGTTAAGAGTGGTGCAGAAATAAAGGCCAGTAGTAGGACTACCTATTACTGTAGGCTAGTACTGCACAAGTGCCGGGAAGAATCTAAAACCTAGGAAATATCTGTATTGAACCAAACAAAACTCATAAAAACAATATATACGTTTAGTATAAGGCTGCTGAGCACCCTCAAATAAAGGAGAGAAAACTCAGGTCTGGATTTCATTCACTTGATTTTAGAACTACTTAGAGGAATTAAGAGGCACCTGAAGATCTCGCTGCAATTAGGACGGTTAAACACATCAGAAAGGTGTCTCAGAGCACCCAAGTCGTAATGCTTCCCTGTTCCTTTGCCTGTGTAGCGTTGGAGTGTACTGCTCCCAGTTGCACTTCTGTCAAAAAAAAACATGCTAACATTACTCTGTTGATTACACACCCAGTTTTGTTGCAGTTCACTTGATTTATTTATTAACTTCGATCTTTAACTCTCAATAGTATTTGGGTAGTTAATTCCACTGACTTCAAGAGACTTGCCAAAAGTTGCCTAGAGACACCATGGCATATCCACTAAACTGCTGAGCTTGTACCTCTCTTGTTTGTCTAATCCCCAAGTATGTGATTCCAGTATAGTCCCCTTTTATGTTGCTAGAGATGCTGTCAGGTATCCCATTTGGTCAGCACATAGAACCAGCCTCCAAAAGGACTTTGTACCACTGATCGTTGACGGTTCAGCCAGTTCTCAGTCTACCTTGTCTCGCCCATCTTCACTTATCTAGCCCATCTTCAGCTTCAGCTTCTCCCATCATCAGCTCCTCGGTTACATATGCTTGAAAGTTGTCCTCAATGCACTCCAGAAACCTCATAGACTGCTTGTGTCCTGTTACACTGTCCCTCCAGCAGGTATTGGGGTGTTTTAAATTCCTCATGAAGATCATGTCCTGCAAACATGAATCTTCACGTTTGAAGAATCTTATCTGAAGAAGGCCTCATCTACTTCTTCCTGATTGGGTAATCTGTAGCAGGCACCTACAACATCACCCATGTTGGTCTGCTTCCTACTTACACACTCTCAGACATCTCATTATCTGCTCCTGGGCAATGCTCCAGGTATTCCCATTGCTCTTTTATGTCAAGGGTAACTCCCACTCCTTGTCATGTCAGCCTGTCCTTCCTAAAGAGCCTGTGTCCATCCATGGCAGCACTCCAGACATGTGAGATCTCCCACCGTGTTTTTATGATTCTAATGAGACTGTAGCCCTGCAAATGCATGCAGTCCTCTAATTCCTCCTGCTTGTTCTCCACTCTACGTGCTTTATAGTACACACGTTTCAGAGAAGTGCGCAGACATGGTGATTTCCCAGAAACAGTATGAGAAACTTTCCCCATAATGCTGTCCTGATGGCACTTCCTTATTTATGTGCATACACCACATTGAGGTACACAACACACAGCCTTGTTCTGTTCATCAGGAGTTGTTCTGTCCAAATCACCCCGCAGTGTTTCCTTGCCAAGCCAGCCCACCACTGCTTCACTTTGATGGTGGGTCGTCATCCTCCCTTGTCATGTCTCCTCATCATGTCCCTCATGTACATCTCCCTCCAAGCTTCATGGAGATCAGAGCATGTGCATGAAAGTCTCTAAGACATTATAGGAAATAAAAGAGCCATGTTGTTTAGCAATCATAATTATTCAGAAGTTGGGTTAATTGGGTTAATATTCTCAATGAAAGCAAGTGCTCTTTCTTGAAGATGTGACATCTTCCTATTTCTGTCAGCCACTACTCCCTGACGACACTCTCTGTGGACTGGCATAGAAATTCAGCTGCCCTTCCATTTACCTGTTAAATGTCTGGCATTTTCCTCTGCTGAACTCCCTACCTGCTGTGTGCCTGGTGTTCTTTCCTGCTGTCTACTCCACCTGTCCACTTTACTCTTTTATTTCCTCCTTAAATGCTAACATGGCACAGATGGGCTCTTACTGCCTGTGACTTTCTAATGGAGTTGTTGAATGTTAATGATACTTTGGAATTTAAAAAGAAAAAGAGATGGACAACCACTAAAACACCAAAGAAAATAAAGGTACACATCGAATGTATCCATCTGTCTGTATGCAACACAATGAAATAGCTCACTAGAATGTTTATTGTTGCAATATGAAAGCATTGATAGTCCTCAGCCAAAATGAAGAGTTCCCTGTAGACAATGAAAAAAATGACAAATTATTACTTTTTCATTTCTGAAAGTGAATATAAATTTGCCACACAAACAAATCCATAGCATTAAAATGAGGATGAAAAGTAAAGATTCTTCAGGGGTAAAAGTCATCTGTTATTTTGTTTTGAACTCCCTAACTCAGAAGGAGAGTAGGCAAGGCATTAACAACGAGACATTCCCAAATTTTTGCTCCTTTGGAGGACCCTGTCATTTTCATGTTATCATCCATTTAGAGAGCAGATGCAGCTGCTGGCATACTCGCAGCTGCCTCATCTCTCTTGATGTGTCCCTGTTCTTGCTTAATAAAAAACTTCTGTCTGGTTCGGCACTACCTCCTGTCTCCTTTCCTTTCCTCATCTGAAACTGCCGTATTCCATAGGGGGCCAAGAGACACCCACAAGAATATTTTAGGCAGCTGGATGGTTGTAGCTGCTCTAGTTCACAACCATAAGATCCCCGTGAGACAGTGCAGCTGCTACCCTGAATGAGCTGCCACTGGAAGGTCAGTTCTACCCTCCAACCTTAAACAATCCAGAAAATTAAAGGACTGAAAAAAATTACTTTTCTCATTATGCTGAAGTGGTTGAGGAGTCTCAGCTCACGGTTTTATACCGAGACATAATCAGATATGTGAAAGCAGACTAACATTCCAGATTTGCTCATAGTACCATATATTTAGCTTCCTTCTGCTGAACAGAATCCTGAGCACCTTGGCATGGCCAATATACCTGAACCTTAATCTCCCCTGCATTTTGATGATCTAAATGCAGGAAACTAGAATACGCCTGCCTCTACTTTTGTGTTTGGGTGTTGGAAAAAATATAAAGAGGAATGTAATATTGCCAATACAAAGCATTGATAAGACTGAATTAAAAAACATGTTCTTTGAAAATAAAATCAATAATTTCTGGGACCTTTTATTTGCTAGCTCGTGTTTGACATGTGACAATTGGCCTTTTATGTCTATTTCCTGCTTTTGTAATGGCTAAAAGCAATACTCCCTTTGTTCCCTTTTTCTTCCCCTTAACTGCCTTCCTTTCTCCCTTCCTACTTGACTTTCTCTCTGAAAATTTAAGAATGTGGACAGCCCAGCAATGTTGTGCTAATCTGCAGCTTTCAGTTATTAATCAGTTGCCTGCTTTGCTCTATACAACTTTGCGTAAATTGTTGCAGTTCTTATTTTCTCATCTACAAAATGTGAACAATGTACAGACAGCCTTTGTAGAAGTATTGTGGAAATTCATAAATTCAATAAATAAAGGTAGCTCAACTGTAAAAACAGATGACTGAAAATAATATCTGAAATTAGCAGTCAAGCTCCCTTTAATACAGCTATGTCATGCAACCCTGCTTATAAATACACGATTTCACATGTTAAAACAATTTTTTACCCACTATGCTTCTACCAAGAGGTTATTTTTCAACTTCAAAACTCAGAAAAGTAGCAGTTATGTTTTAATTTTAAACTGAAATTGAATTTTATTAAATCCATTTTCATGTTATCTATTAGTTTATTTTCTTTAAATTCTATTCTCATATTTACCAGTATTTATCTTTGGATTTATAGACTGAAATCATATTCCCCTCTCAACTTTTATATGGTTAGGCCAAATTCTTTTAGTGTACAATGCCTTTTTATTTTTTGTTGTCAACCTATTTCTTGTAACATTTCTGAACTTTTCTTAAAAATGGGTGACCACCATGGGATGCCAACATCCAAATAAAATTACCCAAGCACATAGTACTTCAAATCTTTTTCCTGATAAATAGGAGTCCAAGATTACATGAATTTATTTCACAGATGCATCACACTAGTTATTCATAGATATTTTATGATCTGTTAATATATTAAGTTTTCCCTTTTTTCTGTCATTTCTAATTAATAGCCTCCTATCTTATAGAAGAATTACCAGTTCTAATCCGCAAGTACATTTTGTAGACCTAATTTTCACAGTACTTTTCATTAAATTCTCACTATCATTGACTTGTTTTTGTCACTATCCTGCCTTCATGTTGATGGTGTCTCAAATCTTGCTTTATCAGGAAAGCCAAGGGACAATCATCCCGTTTAACTTGAGTCATCCAAAAATCAAGAACGTGTTATTAGCCACTCTTCCCATCTAACATGAGCTTTAAATTATATTTAAGAACATATGTGTTGTATACACAACAAGTAGTATAAAGCTTGAAAGTGAAGATGTCTAACATAAATATAAATAACTCTGGTCCTCAACTTTTAATTGACTGTAAGGGGGAGTGTAGGTAATTACATTAGATTTGCAGAAAACTTCTGAATGTTTAAAGTTGGATGGACTGAACCTTAACTTCCCTTATCAAATTCACATTACTGAGGTAAAAATTGCGAATATAAATATAGTTAGTAAGTGACAGCAGACTGGTCCTTGAGTAACTCACTAAATGTGAGTTTCCTTACAACACAATTTCTCGTTGCCTTTCTTTACTGTGGTTACTTTTCCAATGAAGACTGTACTCATTTGAATATCTGTTCAGATTTTTCAGTGTCATTTAGCTGAAAAATCAACAGGTTAAATTATCTTTACCTGAAGAAATCTATAATAAGCATGCAACACAGACAAGGATTTTCACTTTGTTGTTTCTACACACAAGAGGCTTTTTATGTTTTATTTTTTGAGTGCTTAGACCATTGACTTCTATGCCTAACTCTTCTAAACATTTGTGCAATCTGAATCCGAATTTGATTTTTTTACTGATTTATATTTCACTATTCATATGGAGGAGATCCAAGACCTAGTCAGCATCTAGAACAACGGATGTTCACTTTCTATAGAGAGCTTCAAACCATAGAATCAAAGAATAGTTTGTCTTGGAAGGGACCTTTAAAAGTCATCTAGTCCAACACCCCCGCAATGAGCAGGGACATCTTCAACTAGATGAGATTGCTCAGAGCCCTGTCCAACCTGGCTTTGAATGTTTCCGGGGATGTGGCATCTCCCACCTATCTGGGCAACCTGTGCCAGTGTTTCACCACCTTCATTGTGAAAGATTTCTTCCTCATATCTAGTTTGAAATTGCACTCCTTTATTTTAAAACCACTGCCAGTGCACTGACAGATTTGGTTCAAACCATACTGTTTCTTGCAAAGAGCAATTCCTCTGAATAATTTATTCAAGTGCCTTGTGGGTGAATTCATCTCACCTGACTTCAGGCACTTACTTGATGTGTCTAACTGAGAAGTGAATATTCCTCCACACTCATGAAGAGAAAGATAATCAACTCTTACAATAATTCAGACCACTTGAATTACTTACTTGAGTACTTACAGGACTTTTCCTGCATCATTAACTTTAGGGATAGCTTACAGTGATTCAACTTCTAACTTAGGCACCACTATTAAGTTTCTAAAGTTTTCTGAGGTGAATTGAAGCTTGTAGGGAGAGGAAAATCATATTTTTATACAAGCAGCAGTGCAATCGGTAATTTGGGGACAGATATGCTTTACCTATTTGGAGTATATCCTTCATGCTTCAAAATGCATATTTCATGCCCAAAATCATTAAGTATAGGGGGTTAGGACAAGATTTTCACAGGGGAAAGTCTGACTACATCTATGGAAGGGTTATTGTACCTTTCTCTGAAACATCTGGCGCTGGCCAATATTAGCAACAGAAGACTGGACTAGATGGACTGCAGGTCTGATCTGGTGTGGCAGTTCCTATGTTCCTGTGTTCTTCCTCCACCTGGTGCAAGGGCAAAACTGTCAGGTATAATGAGGAAATCTTTATTCAGGTCCCCGGGTAAGATTGTAGAGTTGGCAATTAAAAAATCATCTTTTAAAAAACTCAGAGTATTTTGCCTCTTTTACTGAGAAAATGTACATTATCTATACTGAAATTTTCCCAAATATTTCCCTATTTGTAATTGAGTAGTATTACTACAAATACATGAAGAGGTCATTTCCAGAGAACTTATGGCTACTATTATTCTATATTATTTTTATTATTGTAATGTAGTCATAGAGTAAACTTCATTGGCTATGTATTATATTAGTATAGGAGATTTTGGGGGAGAGTATAGGAGTTTTTGTCTCTAAAACCTTACATCCAGATTAACTTCCTCTAGTCTTAGATCCCTAAATGTAATTCCGAAAGGAAGTCCAGGCTTGTCCTAGTAGCACTGTTACTTATGCAAAGAAATAAACACTTCCAGATGAAGATGCAAGTTTGAACACCCCCCCCCCCCACGCACACCCCTGATGGTACATTTTTCTCTTAATTGACAACAAATACACCCATGTATACAAACCAAAATTCAGTTCCTTTTTTTAAGTGAATGTTACTAAAAAGGATGAATTCAGGCTTCATAATCTAAGTACAATGGAAGACACAAAGTCTTGAAACTAATAGACAAAGTAATACAATGAATCAACAAGAAAATATTGTTCATTATTCAGTATGTAGTCATCTCAGTACACCAACAGTGTAACTATTCTGCAAATTTTAGTTTTCAAGAAATGCAATATAGTTTTAAGAACACTGTGAACGTTTTCCCCCTGCCCCTTTGGATTGTACTCATAATAACTTGTAATCTGGTGAAGAATGGCACAGGAAAGTGTGACATTTTACGTCTAGAAAAATTTCCGTTGCCTAATTAGAGGTATTTTTTACTGTTTGATATGTCCTAGAGTATCTGTTGATATTCCAAAAGGTGCAATGCTCCTGCAGTTTCTTTATCAAATTTGCCATTCCCATGGAGATGTCTCAGAAACTCTGGATCATGACTTTGCCAACGCTGCCTGAGTTTCTTGTAGTTTCAGTTTTCACTTTTCACAATCTCTTATCATAGCCATGGCTGCTGCAATTTTAGTGAACTGGTTACCAATTAAACCCTAGATGAAGGTATTCTAATGGATTTATCTAATTGAGGCATACAGACATCCTAGTCTCCCATTACGTTCAGTGGAGAGAAAAAAGGCACCTGCAAATGCTGTGTCAGATCTAAAATAAGCTGAATTGTCTTTTAGAGGCGCTTATTTCTTCCTTCCATTGACAAGAGAAAGAACACAGCTGAACAGGAGCCTAAATTTAGTGCTCCCAGGAAGCGAATGGGATATTAGGAAGGATAAATTTGGCTATAACAGTTGGATTGTAAGGTCAAGCGTTAAAACTCATCACCGTGCTGGAAAGAGTGAAATGGAATTACACTTCTTCAGTGCATTGTTCCCTCTTCCTCCTACCTTCCTCTGCATGTCTGTGGCTGGCCACTTTTTCCTACCTTAATTGGTTTCCTGGTTTTGCTATTTGCATTCTTAACAGATATTGCTGCAAAGAAGTAAATTTTAGTGGTATCTCTCATTTGATCTTAAAAACCAAAGATGGAATGCAATACAGGCAGAGCAAAAGTCTGTGGTATGCAGAAAAAAAAACCCAAAACACAACCTTAGTAATAGTAATGAAACAGATTATTCATTCAAAAATCTACACAGATTTTGAAATAGACAATGAAACAACCAAAATAATCCAGACCAAATTCAACTGAATTCCAAATAACAGCAGCATAGTCATATGGGCGAGTCCTGTCCAGACAGAAGGAAAAGGAAGCTCAGAATGAATTAGTGTTCAGTCAGTCTTAGTGTTTAAGAAGTAGGCCTACTACAGGGGATAGAAATACCAGGTCATTAGCAAACAGAGGACTATTATAGCTGGATTGTGATTCTTGATCAAAACTGAAGTCTTTTTATTGTAACTGCTGTTGTTTCTTTGATTCACAATGGGAATGAGACTTCATCTTCTGTGTATCAAATTAAAAAAAAAAAGATAAAGAACTAATAAAATAAGAGGTAACATATGGAGTGTGGCACTGGCTGCATAAAGATTATGGATTTTATTATTATTTGTTGAAATGGAAATGTCAATGTAATCTCATGGGCTGATGCCATGGAAATTCCATTGGATTTTCCATATTGGTGATGCATTTATACAAGCTTTTTGGATTGTAAATGTGCAATACAGTATTAATCCAATAGATTGTCTGAAATCTACTAGCTTTCTATATTATGTTAACATTAAAGCACAGTGTTTGTATACATACCTGGATTATTGAGAGAAAAAATCAGTCTCAGTAAGTCATTCTTTTTGTAATTATTTAGTTTTTTCTAAAATGCAGAGGCTTCTCTGAGAAGAAGAGATAGCCCCTGACCCACTAAGATTGAAAATGTACTATACCAGTTCTCAGTCTCATTATCAGGGAGTCTCAGGCACACTGCAACTTCCAGTAAGACACCTTATTCTTTTTTGTTTTTTTTTTTTTTTTTTGAGGGAGTGTACCTTCCAGCTTACAGCTATTTACATATTTATTGATCAAATCATATTGTATATGTGGTTTGTGAAAGCAGCCTGCTTAAAGATGCATGCAAGTACAGATGGGGGCATATGTTCCCAGGTTGCCTTTACAGGGAAAAATGTTGCAGATGTTAAGAAGAACCATGTTCTCATATAACAGTTCAGTACTGCAGAAAAAATCCCTTTAGTTTCCCATTCAGGAGTGGCACTCATCTCTCATAAGTTTTATTATGTTATTCAAATTAGACGTGCATTCTCCCTTGATTGTCAATAGAAAAAGTTAGAAACCACGATAAAAGAGATTATGCCCATGAGGTTGGATCCCTGTTTGAAACTGACCAAAGTCTTCCTGTAGATATTCCTGTCTACTGCCATTGACTATAAAGGGACTCTTCATCACAACTTCAGTGTTGGCGACTGGTATTTAGATAGGCAATCCTAAAATCAAGGAATGAACTCCAAATCGGTTTATGCCTTTAATGTAAAACATACTAAAATAACCAACCAAACAAACTAAAAGAAACATATATTGTTTGGTAAAACCTCACTAAAATGTTTCCTATCAGTAACGGAATGGTTTGATGAGATACAGAGTACACACAAATCATGTTATTTATGCCAGACTAAAATATGTTCAAATGTAATATTTAATCATCATACTACAGGAACAGGATAGCATTAGAAAGAGAAGAGGCGACGTGCAGAGTAAAAGTGAACTGGTAAAAGAAGGTGCACACTAAGGAAAGTTAAAAGATTTGAGCCAAGTAAATATGTCAAACCTTAAAGGAACACGAGGAACAGGAGAAGAAACAGAAGAAAAAAACAACTGAACTGCTTAAGTGGATTTCTATACTGCCTTGAAGATAGGAAAGGAGAACGTCAATGTAAATAACAAAGATACACCTAGTTTTGTAGCAGCAGAGTATTGATGAGATGAAAATGGCATAACTTGGACTGTAAAGCAAGAGAACAAGGTTAGCTTCAGCCTTTCATATGACTCATGGAAGAAGACATGCAAGACATTCTTCACAGTGAGGGTGACAGAGCCCTGGAACACCCTGCCCAGGGAGGTCTTGGAGTCCCCTTCTTTGGAGATTTTCAAGACCCATCTGGATGCATTCCTGAGTAACATGCCCTAGCTCTGTGCAATCCTGCTTCGGCAGGGGAGTTGGACTAGATGATCTCTATGGTCCCTTCCGACTCCAAAAAAATCAGTGAAATTCAGTGAAAGCCACCAAGAGAAGTAAGGCACCAGTAGCAAATATGTGGGATGACCGCATGCCTTGTTAAGAGATTTGCAAAGGAAAGAGTGTTTTCCAAGGTGTTGTAACCCACAGCAGAAACAGAAAGGGAGAAATGCAAATATTTATGAAGATTAAAGGGAACCAAAGATAAGTCGCTGAATCAAAAATAACCGCATTAAGGTTTCTGGCTTCACTACTGAAGAAAATGTCTCTCCCTGCTCTCCCTGCTCTCTCCTTCCCATCTGAACGGTTTTAGTGCAAAAAGATGAAAGACTGAAGAATTCTTACAACCCTGCTTCACTATGTGAATGTGTATGCCAGTTTTCCCTGGACCTGTCAAAGAGAGACAGTTTTTACCTTACCAGAGCTTTTCTAGTCCACAAAATGCCCAATATGGTGATATTCTCTCTGCCCACCCCTTCAGAAGCATTAATAACATCTGTCTTTTCAAATTATTATCAAACCACCTCAACAGAGCCAAAATGTCTTCCAAGACTGCAAAACTTTGGTGCTTAACTTACAATTAAATTTTAGGCAACAAAAAAGTAACCCTTTAAAATAAATGCCTAAGTAAACTGTTTGAGGAAAAATGCAAGGGGGTTTTGAAAACATCCAGACAGAAATGTCATCCACCTGTGTTTAGGCAGCTTAGACAGTGCTTAATAATATATATTTATGAACAAGTTATACACCAGTGTTAGGTAAATGAGACCCATTTTAATGGTTTTTAACTGGCTCATCTAAGGGACAAGGACTACATTGCAACACTTTTGTGGACTTTACAATCAACTATACTGTCTAAAAAGCATTTCTAGCATTATTTATGTAAATAGAGTGCTGTTGTAACTATTGATATTATTGGTTATGTCTGAAAATGCCATTTAGACAGATACCTCTGGAAATACAGAAGCAGCTACAGAGAGGCAAGTTCATCTTTCTAATTCCACAAAGAACTGTAGTGTTACCATCAGAATACACACGAGCCCTTGGACTCTAATCACTTGACAGCGTTCCCTGACTTAGATCATTTGCACCTTAAAATTGGTAGATTTTGTTTCATCCAATACCATTGCAAAAGGTTTCACTCTAATTATATTTGAAACTTCTTTTTGTTTTTCCATTCCAAGCCTGTTTCTGACAGTGTGACAGACTAGAACATTGGATGGAAAATTCAACATTTGCAATTCAAATTCCAAGTGAATGTTTTAATGCTGAATACTTGTGGATATCATTTAAAAGGCCGGTAGAGTTAAACAATGTAGATTTTTTCCCATACATGGTGAACCGACTTTACAGATATTATTCAGTTAAGATCTGGAGATGATATTAATAAGGTGCTTATGCATAAAACTCACAACAGGCAAGTGTTTTGTAAATTCAGCATTTAGTTATCTCTTATCCATTAACAAGAAGCAAAGCAAACATCTCCCCCTTAGATTCATGCCCCGAGCTAAGCAAGGGAAATGGAAAAGGTTTTTAGAATTACAAATAGAACCTTTAAATTGTAGAAACTTGCTAATTTCGTTTATGAAAAGCATTGCAGAACTTCTGCTTTCTCTTCCAGTTGTTATTCAAATCACAGTCCCAAGCTAAAAAAAAAAAAAAAAAAAAAAAAGAAGACAGAAAGAAAGAAAAGGGGGAGAAAAAACCCCAAAAACAGAGAAAGAGAAAGGAAATAATCCTGCCAGGAATTTAGAGAGTATTTAGTGAGTTTTTATTTTCAGAGATCAGGCAGAAATGCTGCATATTTAAATATGCAAATTGAAGAATAACATAGGTTGCTAAAAAAAAGGAAAAGAAAACTGGGGGGGGGGGGAGAGAGGGAAAGGGGGAGAAAGTGGAGAAAATATAAAATTATGAACTAAGTTTTTATAAACAGATATATGGAAAATATGTGAATTCACCCATATAATGTTTAAAGTAGACTTTGCATTTCAGTGCAAATTGTGAATGCACATTTTTAAATATTAAAGGTTTATCTGCCTTATAGGACTTTAGAGTTTTTGAAGCCCTAAATATAAATTAAGAATAAAATTCTTTCTTGTGTAAGAATGCAGAACAAGGGTTTTGCACCTTCTAAATCCCACTAAAGCCCTCGAAATAGGATTCAAGAGGGACTTATGTGGCTCATAGGCAATATGAAGCTGGGAGAATTTCACCCAAAGGGATAAAGCATATTAGCATTACTTCTGCAACTAGTTTCACTACAGTCTCTTGGACTAATTACCTAAGATGAAAACCCTTGCTTCATATAGTCTTTTAGTCTGGCAAGACAGATCATTTAGAAACACTAAATATTACAACAAGGCAAGGGATTGGATATGCCATTATGGATTTGCACAGTCAAATTTGCAAGCTAGATACAAGAACACTTCTTGCAAAATTTGAGACTAATGAGTTAACCAATCTTCTGAACATCTCAGAGAGATAAGTATTCCTCCCCACATTTATAGACAGTAATACTCCAACAGAGAAGTCATAAATTGTTCAGTACCAAATACTGAGTGTGTCTAGAATATGACTGAGTCCAAGTGAGTTCCTTCCCCACAGATGATTACTTTTGAATTAAAGGAAGAAATTAGAATAGCGCTCACTTTTTTTTTTTTTTTTTTTTTCATTTAGCATGATAAATGACTTGAAAATATTACTGCAAAATAAAGATGATAAGAAGTTCAAAGCCTCAGCTGGACAACCCCCAAATTAATGGAATGGTCTGACTCTTGAAAGAAAAAAACAAGTTGTATTATTTATTCACAGATTTAGTAAAAGGATTTTCCAACTTTCCATGTGCTAGGTTGCATTCCTGGAAATGAAACTATTGCTAATGTTTCAGGAGGAAAACAAGATGTATCCCAGTTTTCTGCAGAAATAAATGGATCATTGTGTGAATGCTTAAAGGAATGCATTTTAACTTTTCCCTGAGCATTTTTGTCAGTTCATACAACATTAGGCAAGAAGCAGAATGCTTCTTACATGATGCACAATATCAATGTACACAAAAAGCATATATTTCATTGTAAGAAGTCATGTAAATTCTCACTGGTGCACGTGGTGGTGCCGTGTCTTTACGTTAGACAGGTTTATTATATATATTTCCCCATTCCAGATCTATTCAAAGGCTAACATATGTGGAAGGAAAGTGAGGTAATGATTCCTGCTCAGAACAGGTGACATCTGAAACTTTTATTGTATGGCTGACTTACAGTGAAAGTAATCCCAGTTCAGAATTTGTAGTTTTTCCAATTTTACAAGAAGCTACATCTTTCATACACTTACCTCATTCTCCTTTTCATCTGTGGTGATCTTCCAAACTTCATCAATCTTATTCGTGTTATCACTAGATTAAATTCCAGGCAACTAACACATTCTTTGCCATGAGGCTGCTATTTGTCATTTCTTCCCTTGTAAGCTTCTCTGACCAGAGATTTTGGTGGATCTTCAACAACACCTGGGTAACAACTCAGCCATGGAACTGCAGTGCATGGTGTACTGCAAAAGACTGTAGGGATCTTCACATAGAGTATAGCAAATTAATAAACTAGTGTTGTAAACCCATCAGTTTTCTCTGTAGATCATCTGTCCTTTGAGTTCTTTTATTACACCTTTTTTGATTCCCGAAATAATCCACAGATATTAAGACTTGTTTTTCATCCTACTTGCTTAGCTCCACATGTACTATTTTCTGAATGATGTAGTCAACATGTTAACATTTTACAGTTTGGTAAAGGTGAACTAATGGAAGGTGTATTTTTATCAGATGGACATTTTCAGGTCATGAAGGGAATAGAATTCACAAGGACATCAAGACCAGAGCATAGAGACTAGTTCATAAGTAAAGAAGATTTGGATTTATTAATTTTTTGTAAGAATTTTTTTATGTTTCTTTTTGTAAGACAGCAAACCCATTAAACATTTGTTAGGGATGAGAAATTGAACACCAGTTGCTGTTTTGGACACAGAGTAATTGCTCTAGCAGATTGTCAATATTCATGTTCAGCATACATACCTCTTCCATACAACACTCCATATAACAGAAAATAATACGGCTCCTGGCAAGGAAAGATGTTGAACTCTGAAAGGGAAGATAAGGTACCTGGTTTGATATGCTAGTAAAGAGCAGTCTAACATGCCAAGCCAAAACGTGGTCGTGTTCTGGAAGCAATACCTTCATGAATTTGCAGCAATTTGTCTCTGAAATCCTAAATTTTCTACATTTGTATTTAACTTTTAGCATGCAAATAGTCTCAAAAAAAATAGTGAAGCTTGTCTTGAATTTGCAGTTAGGGGAACATATAGGTACATCAGTGAATTGAGTCCCTATGGCCGAATCCAGTGTCCAGTGGAGCCAAATAAAAAACTACATCAAGCATGAGATCAAGCCCTAATCTAAGATATAAATACAATTAAAATAAGAGTGTATTATGTTTAGTGCTATTGTGCCTGGCTCCATCTAAAAAATTACATGCAAAGAAATGGGAACAGAAGGAAATTCAGGAAACCTATTTTTTTCAAGTTTATTATTAGGTTAGGAATTGATATAAAATCCAGTTTTATATCTCTCAGCTTGTCTTAATCTTTCAAATGTTAGTAGCCATTTTCCAACTCCTATAAGACTTTTTATGATTTCACCTTCACAAGTTGAAAACGTTGCTGTGGATTCTTAGTGAACAGTACATCATGCACACAGTGGTAATTATAGCTAATTCCAAAGGCATTTATAAAGAATTGAATTGTGTGTCCTGCCTTCTCAGAGAAATATGCCCAAGTTTCCAATTTAGACAACACTTTGGGGTTGGTTTGGGTTTGCTTTATTTTTTATCAAGCTGCCTTTGAAAAAGTCAAGGGGAATTCTTCTCCATACACAAGAAGAAGTGTTTTGCCTCAGCATTCTTGTCTCTACAGAATAAACTAACACCAGACCCATAGTGGTGAAATGAAACCTAATCTAAAGGATATTTTTAACGAAGCAGCATGTCTCCACCCAAATATTGTTGTAAGACAGCATGCAAAGGTAAGTGCATAAAGGACTAGGATATTAATAGTCTAAATGTAGTTGTCTGACACTAAATATTCTGATTTTAAAATGTTGAACTGTAATTTTCTTTTTCTCCCACACCTGGTGGAACCAGTGCTCATTCCTAGTTTGGACTTCAAGTCACCAACAAAAACAACAAAAGACTCAATCAACTATTACCTAAATTGATTTTATAAACTGAAACACTTAAAATATGTGGAAATAGAGGCTTTCTCATATAACAGTCCCTGAATATTTAACAGAGGCCCTTAGCTGTTGAACATTTATGGATATTTCCATATACTACTTCTCCAGCTTTGTTGCTGGGGTACTGAAGAGAGAAAAGACCTAATTAAAAAGTAATCTAAATTGGTTAAGAAATGCAAGATAAAATCTAAATAAACCCAGAACTGCATGTACTAGCTAGTGAATAAAAATAGTTATTTTTAATAGGCACATAATAGATTAATAGAAATGTCTCAAGTGGGTTTTGGTTTTGCAGGTCATGGTAGTTAGTGATGATGTAGTCTAACAGCTTTTCTTCTGACCTTAGTATACACACATAAATCTGTGTTAATGTGTATCCTCCCACCCAAAATCTTCCACTTCAGAAAAAAAACATAGAAGAGAAAACAAGGAAGCACTGTTCATTTTCATCCAGTCAATAAACAGACATGGGAGAGCATGAATTCACAGAATAACTCCAGCAAAGTGGTAGCAAGATGTCAAGTAATAAGTACTTCCAGAGGACACATCACAGTTGGTCCTTGATAGATATACGTTTTACACAACGTTGTTCATACAGAGTTAGACACCTGATCTAAACTAGTTTGAGGTAAGCTCTCATACAAAGAACTAGAACTTAATATTAGTGACCTGTGCTAGACGCTGAAGTTTCTAATGCCTGAAACTCAATGAGCTGGATACCCTACAAAATGATTAAAAAAGTGTCTTGATTAAATGTGTATTGTGAGTAGAAGTATTAGAATTTATGTAGGCATTCCATGAGAAAAAAAAGCACACCAAAACTTCTTAGTCATATAATTTATTAGTAGTTAATTACTTGCTTCTCTTTATTAACATATTACACCTCAGAGAATAACTCTGAGGTAGGTAAATTGAACTATGCTTCCTTTGCTGATGTGTAATTTGCAACACAAAGAATGTAAATAATGAGCGGAGATAGGAATGGAAGTTAGTGCCCTGACAATGATAATTTTATCCAAGTATTGCCTTTGGGGCTTAAATATGTGCAACAGAAATCACAGCAGGAAAGCAGAAGCTAGAGGGAATATTTCAGAAACAAGAAGGCACAAATGAGCTCCAGGTATAAACAGAGGAAGATATAGTCATAAAGAAATAGGAAGGCTTCCCTATGTCTTTGAAGAAGGAAAGGGAAATAATATGGCAAACCCTCTTTAGGAGTCTCCCACAGGTATCAACAGGAACATGAGAGAAAGATGCACTCTAGCAGCCTGACAATGTGGCAGAGGCATATTCCCTCTTACATTACATGCCCAAATTAGAAAGCAACTATTGCTAGTCAATAGAGAAACAGTCTCTCCCAAAGAATGATTTTAAATGCTAACGAAGTAGAATCTGATTTCATCTCACCTCTCTTCAGATGTTCACTGTGGTATCTGGACTGAAGGCTACCATAACCGCTATCCTTGATACAAAGAGAATGGAAGCTGTAGAGGCTACTGTGAAGCCCCAAGAAACAAAAACGGTCTGTGTGATGATTTATCCAGTCTGCCTGTTGGAGAGCAGTTGAAAAGGTGGCTACCGGTTTAAGACAGAGCCTGTGAGACCTTATCTATCAGGTATGTGGGCTCTGGTTCTCCTCTCATGTCAAGAAGTAGGAATAAGAAACAGCTTGATTACTGCCGCTAGAGCTGCACCAATTTAAAAAAAAAAAAAAAGGTATGAAACACAGGTCCTGAGTATCTCCATAAGAAAAAAACAGTTTTATGTAAGTGTATGTGGCACACTCAACATGGTTTCACAAAGAGAAAGTCCTGTTTAACTAATTTGATATCCTTCTATGATAAGGTTACCCACCTTGTAGATGAAGAGAAAGATGGAAAGCAGTCACAAGTGGTGTCCTCAAGGGTCCGTGCTGGGACCAATACTGTTTAACATTTTTATCAATGATATAGACAGGGGGATTAAAGGCACCGTCAGCAAGTTTGCAGATGACACCAAGCTGTGTGGTGTTGTTGATACACCAGAGGGATGGAATGTCATCCAGAAGGACCTGGACAGTCTAGAGAGGTGGGCCCAGGTGAACCTCATGAGGTTCAACAAGAGCAAATGCAAGGTTCTGCACCTGGGTTCAACAAGAGCAAATGCAAGGTTCTGCACCCTAGGGTGTGAGACTACGGGGTGAGGTATTAGAAAGCTTCCCTGAGGAAAAGGACTTGGGGGTGCTGGTGGATGAGAAGCTGGACATGAGCAGGCAGTGTGCAGTTGCAGCCCAGAAGGCCAATCATATCCTGGGCTGCATCAAAAGATGCATTGCTAGCAGGTCCAGAGAGGTGATCCTTCCGCTTTACTCTGCTCTGGTGAGACCTCACCTGGAGTGTTGTGTGCAGGTCTGGAACCCTCAATATAAGAAGGACATGGACCTGATGGAGCGGGTCCAGAGGAGGGCCACGAGGATGATCGGGGGGGTGGTGCACCTCTGCTATGAGGACAGGCTGTGGGAGCTGGGGTTGTTCAGCCTGAAGAAGAGGAGGCTCCGGGGAGACCTAATAGCAACCTTCCAGTACCTGAAGGGAGCCTATAGCAAGGCTGGGGAGAGTCTGTTTTACAAAGGCCTATAGTGACAGGACGAGGGGCAATGGCTTTAAGCTAGAGGGGAGCAGATTTAGATTGGAGATTAGGAGAAGGTTCTTTACTGTGAGGGTGGTGGAGCACTGGAACAGGTTGCCCAAGGAGGTGGTTGAGGCCCCATCCCTGGAGATATTCAAGGTGAGGCTCAATGAGGCCCTGGGCAACCTGGTCTAGTTGGGGGTGTCCCTGCTGACTGCAGGGAGGTCAGACTAGATGACCTTTGGAGGTCCCTTCCAGCCTGGACAATTCTATGATTCTATGATTCTATGTATTTTTTCTGGATTTTAGTAAGGTTTTTGATACTGTTCCTCACAGCATCCTTCCAAACAAGTTGTCCAGCTGAGGGACGACCAGTTTATGATACGCTGGATGAAGAATTGGCTGAAGGGCAGAGGTTTGTAGTGAATGGCGCTATGTCTGGCTGCTGATTGGTCACCAGCAGTGTTCCTCAGGGTTCAATCCTAAGGCCAGTTCTGTTCAATATATTTGTCAATGATCTGGATGCAGGAGTTGAATGCACCATTAGCAAGTGTGCTGATGATACCAAAACGGGAGATGCTGCTGACTGTCTTGAAGAAAAAGGTGCCTTACAGAGGGATCTAGACAGATTGGAGCATTGGGCAATGACTAATGGGATGAAATTTAACAAATTCAAATACCAGGTTCTGTACCTATGACAGAGTAACACCAAGCAGAAATATAATCCAGGACAGGAGCGGTTGGAGAGTAGCCCCGCAGAAAGGGCTCAATGTGAGTCAGCAGTTTGCCCTGGCAGCCAAAAGGGCAAGCCGCATTCTGGGATGCCTCACACAGTATAATCAACCTGTCCAAAGATGTGATTATCCCTCTGTATTCAGCGTTGGTGCAGCCTCACCTTGAATACTGGCTGCAGTTCATAATTTCAGAAGGATGTGAAGGTCCTTGAATGCATCCTGAGGAGGACAAAAAAGGTGGTGAAAGGGCCAGAAGGAATGTCCTATGAGGAGTAAGCTTTTGGCTTGTCTGGTTTAGAAAAAAGGAAGCTGATGGGTGACCTCTTTGCTTTCTACAGCTTCCTGAGGAGACAACAAGGAAAGATAGGTGCTGAGCTCTTCTCACTGGTGCCCAGTGATAGGACACATGGGAATGGTTCAAAGCTGCACCAGGGGAGGTTAAGACTGGACATTAGGAAGCATTTCTTTACGGAGAGGGTGGTCAAACACTGCAACAGGCTTCCCAGAGAGGTGGTGGATGCCCCAAGCCTGTCAGTGTTTAAGGGGTATTTGGAGAATGCCCTTAATAATGTGCTTTAACTTTTGCTCAGTCAGGTAATTGGACTAGATGGTCATTGTAGATTCCTTCTATTCTACATGTAGTTAGTTGAGTAAGTCAGGTATAAGCTACGATAACTGATTAAAAAAATAGAATACTGCTGGAAAACCATCTCACAAAATTAATTTATCTGGCACTGAGTAGTATATTACTGTTGAGAAAATCTCAAACTTAAATAGCAAAAGTGGTATGTGTTTGTGTGTTTCTAGAGTAATATCAACATGATCAAATACCATCAATACAGGTTAGGCATGGACCTGCTGGGGACAAGCTCTGAAGAAAAGGATCTGGGGGTCCTGGTGGACAACAAAATGACAATGAGCAAACAATATGCTCTTGTAGCCAGGAGGGCCAACGGAATCCTGGGCTGCATAGGGAAGAGTGTGGCCAGCAGGTCAAGGGATGTCATTCTGCCCCTCTACTCTGCACTGGTGAGGCCACAACTGGAATACTGTGTCCAGTTCTGGGCTCCCCAGTTCAAGAGGGATAGGGAACTACTGGAAAGAGTCCAGCGAAGGGCTACAAAGATGATTCGAGGACTGGAACATCTCCCTTATGAGGAGAGGCTGATAGAGCTGGGACTCTTTCGCCTGGAGAAGAGAAGGCTGAGGGGAGACCTTATTAATGCCTGTAAGTATCTCAAGGGCGGATTGAAGGAGGAGGGAACCAGACTCTTTTCAGTAGTTGCCAGTGAGAGGACAAAGGGCAATGGGCACAAGTTGGAACATAAGACGTTCCACTTGAATATGAGGAAAAACTTTTTCACAGTGAGGGTGACGGAGCCCTGGAACAGGCTGCCCAGGGAGGTTGTGGAGTCCCCTTCTTTGGAGATTTTCAAGACCCACCTGGATGCAGTCCTGAGTGGCATGATCTGACATGATCTGGGTGGTCCTGCTTTAGCAGGGGAGTTGGACTAGATGATCTCTGTGGTCCCTTCCAACTCTAAAATTCAGTGAAATTCAGTGAAATACAAAGAAACAATTTTTGCCAGCTCTAATTAACATAAGACAGAATGACAAAGGCACTAACAAAGATATAACCTGGATAAACAACCATATGTGAATATACACAATACAGCATGATGCATGATACATCACTTTTAAACTTGTATAACGTAGTCATTTAATACATAGATGTACATGGTTCTCTTTTGAAGAGAAGAGATTCGTTCTTTGGGGGATGTACACAGACTAATTTGGGATTAAGGTTCTTTCCAAGTTATCAGGATTGTATATAGTGTTTGGCATTCACAGAAAGAGTCCACTGATTTACTCCAGCACAATATAATTTAGTTTTATAAAAAATCTTGCATATAACATAGCTACAGGAGTTAAACAATGAAGAACAGTAGAGAGAGAAAGAAGAACACAGAGAGTAAAATATAAGAAAAATATAACTCAATTGTATTCAAAATCTGAGAAAGAAAATATTTGAAAAGAAAGAAAAATATAGAAAGGTTGATTAAAAAACCCAAGGCCTGTTTGTTGGGCCAGGACCAGAGACTGCAAAATTGTTTTCTTAAGGAGCCGCTGAGCTCAGGACAAAAAGCTTCAGAGAAACTAGTTGGGACACTCTGTGAAGAGAAACTGAGAAAAGAAGGGAACAGGAGGAGAAAAAAAAGGCTAACAGAAACATTGTGGTCACAGGGAACCTGAAGATGTCAGAGCTTAGACCTGGAGTAGTTATTTTAGACATACTTTTTTGGAAGATGGCAGATATCAAGATGTAATTTATATAGCTCCTGAAATATACGTGAGGCACGTGATGCCTGAGAATAACGTCTACACTTAGGACGCAAGTAGGCTGCTAAGAAGAGTCTTCAGCCCAGTGCCAGACTTCTATGAAGATATAATTGTAATTTATCAGATGTGAAAGGATCACAAATATTTCACTGGCCTACAAAAGGAAGCCTCCTTCACTGCCAGCTCCAGACAGGCTATAATGTTACACATCCTCTAAAACATAACATGTATCCAGTTTAAAAAAAAATAAAAATTAAAACCTGAAGAAAGTACCTTTGAACTCGTCATTTTTTAAACATTCCCTCTTTTTTTTGCTTATTTTTCAACAAGTCATATGAAATACATGCTGTACCCTAAAAAGAGAAAAGTTGAACTGCTTGACAGTATTAAAACTTTAGAGAGGAATTGTTTTGGAAAATTGGAGAAAAATGCAAATTTAAAATATGTATGTTTAGACAGAACAAGAACTAAACGACATACAAAGAACAAGGACATCCACCATGAAAACCATAGGTGAGTGTATTCTGGATGGAGACATAAAAATAATGAATAATTGAAAACCCATAAAATGGGAACTGAGGTCTGCTCCTGGAAACCACCTGATTCACAAAACCACAAAGTCATAAACAAGATCATTAGTAAAGTATCCTTAGTAAATTAGTAAATATCTCTTGAAGTCAATGGAAGTACTGTGATGACTTCAGACGACGAGTCACAGAAGTTAACTTCTTAAAAGTTACTGCATTAACACCAATCTCGGATGGAAATTCTTGGGAGTTTTACCATGACCCTTGTTGAGAAAAAAGTCCAAACTGATGCCATTAACTTTCAAAAAGCCCAGCAAAAGATTTGAGAGAAGCAAGGAAGTTTATAGTCATCTCATCTATCCGTTCTGTGTATTTTCTATGGTACTTGTACTTGTTCTATATACCTGTCTGTTTATCTATTTCCGACTCTGAAAATTAGGAAAAAAAAAACTGTAGAAAACATCATCATGAAAACATCTTTATTTATTTTTTTATTTTTCTTATTATTTTTCCCCCCCCCAGAGGGTACTCCTCCAATTTTTTCCCGTAAGTTTCGTTTTGGAAGAAAAAGAAAGATCAGTCCTAAGATCTTATTCTCCACAATGAATTCTCATTATATTTTTTTTTCTGTAATTCATCTATCCATAGTTTGAGAAGTATTCTACTTCCCTAAAGAAAAAGTTGCATAGCCTGATAAATCTCACTGTTTGGCACATTTCCAGAACTGACATGAATTCTTCTTTAGCCCATTTTAACAATAATAAAAATTTAGAGGTAAAAGGGATAAAGTTCGACCAAGAGTTATTTTTTCTTTCATATTGCAGTATGTTGACACACTGGGAATCTGTCATTTTCAGACTTGAGAAAATAGTGAAGGAAAGTAGTTAAGAAATTGTCATGACTTATTTTGATTAATTAACCAACAAATCAAAAAAAAAAAATCTGAGTTTGACAATAGCAGGAAAACATTAAAAAAAGAATAGTAATCACCCACTCCTTTTTTAACCAACTGCAGAAATAAATTACTGACACAGAGCAATTAATCATAACAACATGACTGCAAGGACTGTTCTCTGTCACTAGGTCCAGTCTTCCAGTCTTTTGCCATCAATGGCAAGATATTAATTTCTTGATTCCCATGGAATTGTTTTTCTTTTGTTATTTTATACCTTTATTTTGTTCTGTGAATAGATACAGTCCTTGTTTCTCTATCTGTAAATCAGAACTTCCCTATGAACGTTTTCAAAAGCATCCATAGTAAAATTTTGGAAACATTTAGTCTGTACAACAAAGTGAATAATACATTTGGAAATATGAGGCTGGTAAAGCCCTCTTAGCCTTTTTGGGGGGTTTTGTGGGTTTTTTGTTGTTTTTTTCCCAAATAGGTATGTCTGAGAATATAATCTCACATGAAGAAGAAAACAGAGTCCTTAAAGATGGGATTCATTTTGATTCACTTTTCCTGCAAACACTGAATTATCCAATGTTAGTTGGAGTCCTCTATAGTGATTCAAAGGCTCAGTAAGCAATGGAGACGTCAGACACTTCCAGATCACAGCACTAATATAGGCAGAAATCTGTAGTTCGATTTGTTAATACTTCTACCTTACCTGCACAAATCAGAAAAGCCAAGAAATTGGAACAGTCCTTCCTTTTTGTACTTCCAAATTACTGTACACAGCTTCCTCAGTGCACTGCACAAATGGTTTATGAACTCCTTTCTGCAAGACGCTGCACAGTAGAAAAATCTTTCCCTCTGTGCAGTAGAGAGGGGTTTAACTCAGTCTTCAGAATCAAAGGCAACTGAATTCCGGTATAATTTCTCTATTGAAATGTCATGATTTACACTAGTCTTTAGTTCATTTATCTGGTATAAACCTGGTCTAGTGGGAAGTGTCCCTGTCCATGCAGGGGATTGGAACTAGATGATCTTTAAGGTCTCTTCCCACCCAAAAAAATCTATGATTCTATAAATCCGCAACATTCTCTGAGAACGTCAATGCTATTGGATATATGTTTAGTTTTTCTACCTTTTTTTCTGCATTTTTTCTCTACTCTGTTGTCTTCCTGTATCCATTTGCACACACATGTTTACATGAATTTGTACATTCATTTACTCAAATACTTAGGTATTTTAGGTATTCTTACAAGAAGTCTGTTTTTTATTAAAAATAAATCCTAATCCAATATTTCATTGCTCTCAATCTGAAAAAGGTTCAAGAACAGCTTTTACTTTACCTGTGATCATAGCATACATTCTCCTACATGTGGCTGTTTATTCACTTAAAGGTGTCTTTGAAATATTGTCTAATTCCTTGCTCTGTACCACAGTGTTCTTTGCTGCTTTATAGAATGAGTAACAGACTCAATATAATAAAAAGGATTAGAATTAAAATCAATTGACTTCTTCTTTGTCCTTATGGAAAATAATGACATAGAACATGCAATATTGTATCATTATCTCTTTAACAAGTCTCATAAGTTATGAACATATGTTTCATTTATTCCTACCTATCTGCTGCCCTTATTACACATTTGCTTGCTTCATTAATGAAATATTTTTCCTTTTTTTTCCTCCTGGAAAATAACTACTTATTCCACTAAAGAAGAAAGTTTGGAAATGTATTAGAATTGCGTTGGTTAGTAGTTGGGATCCAGACAAAAAAAAATAAGAAAAGGTCTTTATTTTAAAAAAAAAAAAAAAGGAAAAAGAGAAAGAAAAATGTAGAAAGTGTGCAAGAAGGTCAAAGAGTTAAGGGCAGAATATGTATATCATATGTGGTGTTTATATCTGCAATTAAATTTAAGGAGGAGAGAAACAGCCTGAGAGGATAACAGAAGAGAAATTAAGGCACATCCGGCTTTTGAATTGGAGTATCTGTAAGAGCAATTGGCTTCAGAGACTAAACCATGCATTATTATCACAGATTTCTGGATGATGAACATGTAAGTGATATATTCACCTACTGCATTTATAGTCTTTTAAGGGTATCTGTGGATTCTTTCTCTCCAATAAACAGTCTGAGACTTTCAATTCTATAGAGATTGCATTATGGTACAAAGGCAAATGAACTGCTGTAATAGCCTTGAAAGGGTTAAATTTGCTGCTTGTTTCTATTCTTAAAGATAAGTTAGCATCAGTTAATAAAATTTCATGAGTCACGTACAGGCTCTGTTGTCCTTATGTACGATGTAATGCTTTCTAATGAGCGAGTTGTGCAATATTTATAGTCCCATGGAATTATTAGGCAAGCCTGGAAACAGTTCTGAAACCTAGGACAAACAGTGAGGGAGGAAATCAAGCCTATTAATGATGTTTCTCCATGTAATCCAAAGATGTAACTGTTACACTAGCAGAAAGTTCAAGTCATTGCATTTCTAGCTGTTGAAATGGGTTGAGCTACAAGAAGTCAAGGCAAACTCACTTTAGTCCAGAGTTCTTTAAATGGTTAATGAAAGCAGCACTTAAGTACAGTCAAAAATTTTAGTTTGAAGACATAACTTGACTTTAACTAGTTCCAATAAATGGTAAATTTTGCCCCATCTGCAGTCCTTAGGTTTCCGGTAGACCTCAACAAAGTGAAGGCATGTCTCATTTTAAATAAGTAAGTTGCATGTGGAGAAGTATTGCACCTTTAAGTCAGATATAGGTGAGCAAGTAAGTGGAGATGTATCACATAGTCACTGACTGTGAGAGTGTCAGTACATGGGAAGCCTTCTTGAAAAAAAAAGACGTGGGAAAAAACCCACCTCACACTGCTGACAATGAGGAGAAGTCTTTCATGGAGTCTGCTGACTCTCAGTATGTGCCTAACTTGAGCAGTGAGCGTTTCTCCACTGAGGAGCCAGTCAGTACAAAAAAAAAAAAACAACAACAAACAAACAAAAATGAAAACCAACGCATTCCTTAAGAAGCAGTTTTGAGATGTATGGAGAGTGCATGCACAATGACCTGCTTGTGGCATCAATACTGCTGTGCCTGCAACCCAGCTGTGCAGGACACAAGTAAAGTTGTCTTCAATAAATCCCAGAGCTCAACGTGTACATCATGGTTCACCTGATTTGAATGCAGCAATTGTTCATACTTGCAGGTAACTATTTAAAAAGAAAGTGATGAATGTTGCACCAGAACGAGTAATTAAGTTTACCGACCTTTTCTGTTGCCAACAGAAGTTATCAATATGGAAAAGAAGTGAATGAGATTGAAAATGAAAGGGGTTCAAGGCAGGATGCTTAACAGAAAAAAAATGTTGCTGAAATTATTTAGAATAGAGTTTATATTGGGATAAGAGTTTCTCTCTGAATATTCTGAGTTTCTGTTTTGATATCCAGATTTTCTTTTTTTTTTTTTTTTTTTTTAAATTACTGGTTTTATTTCTTTTGCAGTTGGCACAGACAGTGTTTAGTTGAGTTTAAGAAGACAGAAAACATACAGAAAGATAAAATGGGGAATTTAAAGTGATGACTTCTTTTAATAACCAAGGAGTTGCTGAGTGTTCCAGAAGTGACATGGTCTAACTTTGTTCCTCCAGGAGGAAACATGCAAGATCACACCTCCATGTTTAGTTTAGATGGAGTAGGTGTAGAAACACAGTGATACTGCTGGCTTCTTTACTGGAAAACAGCAAAAACTGAAAAGCATTTAACTTTAAATATTTGATTTTTTTTTTTTTAACATGAGTATTTTTAATACATTTGACTGACTTTTATCTATTTTCTAAAATCAAAATATCATTCTTTTTCCCTCTGTATCTTTATTTCTCCTTTATCTTTTCCCTGTTTCACCTTTAAAGAAAAAAATGAGGAGGCTAGGAGGAAAACCAATATATGAGCCTATTTTCTATGAATAAGTTGAGATTTTTGTAAAATACCTGACACAAATCACAGAATGATATGGGGTTGGAAGGGACCTCCAGAGATCATCTAGTCCAAGCCCCCTGGCAAAGTAGGTCCACCTAGAGCAGGTTGCACAGGAATGTGTCCAGTTGGGTTCTGAATGTCTTCAGAGATGGAGACTCCACCACCTCTCTGGGCAGCCTATTCCAGTGCTCTGCCACCCTCAAAGTGGAGAAGTTCCTCCTCATGTTTAGATGGAACTTCCTATGTTCAAGTTTGTGTCCATTTGCTCTTATCTTATCCCTGGGCACCACTGAAAAAAAAGACAGGCCCCATCCTCTTGACACCCTCCCTTTAACTCCCTCCTCAATGCGTATAAATAAAAATATCTATTTTAATTTTGACTGAAAAATTTTACAGAACTTTCCAACCAGCTTTATTTATATAGTTCATGGGCTATCCAGCACAAAAGCAGGTGAAATTCAGGTCTGTCTTTTCAGTTCATAAATATTGCCTCCCTGCAATGACAGACCTATACACTCACACTGGTTAATGGTAATTCCAGAATCAGACATGGATAGCGCTGTTTGTGCCAGTTGTATTACTAACTGTCTAAAGACAAGCGTTTTCTACTTTAGAGAGATACTGCACAGCCCAATAAACTTCACTGTGAAGAAACATTTCTAAGATTTCTGATTCCTGAAACTCATTAAAATGTGTCCTTTCTCCATTTGAATCTTATTATTTTAGATATTGTTCTTCCCCACCATGTTCATTCATATAGCAAAACAGTCCAATGAGGGATTATATTAATTGATCTTTACAGTTTACATTATGATGCTGATGGGGAAAATAAAACAAAATAGGTATTTTGCTAGTGTATTATAGAAGAAAAATCCTTTCCCACAGCAAATGACTGATTAACTCCTCCTTTTCTCTCAGATCTTCAAATATTTGTACCGATTTAACTTTTTAGTTTTAGATAGAAGTGAGGTTATAAATATGAAAATGTGCACCGCACAAAGAGGTTGTTTTTTTAAATACTTTCCTCCAAAAAGTGTAAGCTACTTTATATGGATCTCAAAACCAGAATTTCAATAAGAAAAGTCACAATAACGACAAATAATATGATGACTTTTTTATTATTATTATTATTTTAAGAACTTACTGAAACCAAAATGTTGCAGACACCTTTGAAAACAACACAATTTACCATGGGTAAACTAAGCTGAAAATTAAATATTTCATATCAGTTTTTCCAAAAGAAAAACAATTGTGACAGAATCTTCTTTTTTTCCCTTACTAAGAACTCTGGAAAAATAGCTTTTCTGCAGAGCTCAGTTACTGCATATTCTTTGTTAATGAATTCATCACAGTTGTTGCCAAAAATTAAAGCAGATTTAACCTTTCCTATTCTAGTTAATCCTCTTAGCTAAGATTTTCTGAAACTGGAGCCTAATGTACGGTTCCTTACACATGTTAAGATGGCAGAATTATGTTTTTCCAGGGGATCAGTCCTATGAACATCAGGCCATTTATTTAAAATTCTAAATTTTTACTCTGTTTTGGACTTGTTATGTATTTCACTTGAAGGTTTCACTGGCTGCCAAAGTGTTAATGAGGGAGAGAATGTTGATGAGCCCATGCAGTTTTATAGAAAGAAGAAGTTTGTCCAGAATTGTCCATGCCCATCATTCAGGGAACTGAAATGAATTGATTTACTTCATCAGTGAGGGAAAATTAAAATAAGGGTAGGACAGTTTACTGGCTGATATCTCCCATATCTACATTGCTATCCATTCCATGTGAGAGAACTTTGCCAAGGCCAGCTCTCAAGCCAGAACCTGCTTACTCCTTAGGAGGTTGCTGTACCTGGTATGGACATAATAGACCCTCTGCTGAAGCTGAGCCTCCTGCCAGCAGAGCCAGCAGGAGACTTGCTGAACTTGTCACAGCTGGAAGTCTCTCTTTCTGCATGGTGCACTCGTATTATTCATTAAGTCACTTTCTGTTTCTGTATGAAACTGTATCAGCACATATGTAACAGCATTAATTTCTGGAAGGAGAGAAAAGATTCTATACCTTGGAAATGTGTTGAAAACAGAAGCAGCAGTGCAAAGAGCATAGCCACACAGCAAAAACTGGTACATGGGAGAGATTTGTCCTCTGCCACTACAGTTTTATGGTCGTTTAGCAGACCACCAAACAGAACATACTAGAGAAGTATCAGGCCGATATTATGCTATTAATATTCAGATTTGGTTCAAACAGCAAAAAAGAATGTCTTCTCTACTGTGAAATAAAAGGAAATGTTCTTGGAAGATCTGTGTTTCTAAACAAAAGCAAAGTGGGATGGAAGTTTATTCATTTCTTTTTCAAATTATACAAAACTATTTTCTCATGATAACAAACCTGGGAAGACACTATACTAATTAGTACAGAAGTTTGTATCCTGTGTGCTTTTTTTTGGTAGTATTTGTACTGTGCTCTGGAGAGGGGATACTTGCCTTTTGGAGGAACGGGATAGATAAATACAAATACACAAGCCAGACTTTTTGTTCAGATTCTATGTTCTCTAAACTCTTTTATTATTCAGTGAGACTGGCTAAACTCATTTAGGGGAATGTCAACTGCTCTTATCACCATTTCTTTATTTTTCCTTACCTAAACATACTAGAATTAGGAGCCAATGCTCAGTCATCCCCATGTTTATTTTTCTCTCTGCATGCTTGCATGAACCCCTGAGCCCAGCCCAGGAAAGTATCCTCCTCACCACTATCTGTTTTCCAAGCCATTTTGCAACACTTTGAATGAACTACACTTCAGAAGAATATATGGCAGTGAGTCATTTATCTGCCTGGTTCTTTGCTGTGATGTCTCCTGACCAGGAGACAGAAAAAGACTTTCCCGGTATCTATGCCTTTTGCACAGTCATGGCAGGCCAACGAAGTTCCCACTGACTGGAAAAGGGGAAACAAAACTCCCTTTTTTAAAAAAGGGAAAAAGGAAGACCCGGGTAACTATAGGCTGGTCAGTCTCACCTCTGTGCCTGGCAAGATCCTGGAGCAGATCCTCCTGGAAACTCTGCTGAGGCATATGGAAAATAAGGAGGTGATTAGTGACAACCAACATGGCTTCGCTGAGGGCAATTTGTGCCTGAAAAATTTGGTGGCCTTCTATGACAGGTGTTGGTGGATAAGGGAAGAACAAGTGATATCATCTACCCGGACTTGCGCAAAGCATTCAACACTGTCCCACATGACATCCTTGGGTCTAAATTGGAGAGACATATATTTGATAGATGGATTGCTTATGGATAAGAAATTAGCTGGATGGTCAAACTCAAGACATTGGCTCAATATTCAAGTGGAAACCAGAGACTAGTGACATTCCTCAGGGATCGGTACTGAGACCAGTGCTGTTTAACATTTTTGTCGGTGGTATAGTGGTATAGAATGCACCCTCAGCAAATTTGCCAATAACACCAAGCTATGTGGTGCAATTGACACACCGGACGGGAAGAGATGACATCGAGAGGGACCTGGACAGACTTGAGAGGTGGGTCCATGTGAACCCCATGAAGTTCAACCAAGCCAAGTGCAGGGTCCTGCACCTGGTTCACAGCAATCCTGGGCACAAATTTAGGCTGGGTGGAGAATATCTGGAGAGCAGCCTTGAGGAGAAAGACTTGGGACTGTTGGATAATAAGAAGCTCATCATGAGCTGGCAACATACCCTGGCAGCCCAGAAAGCCAACTGTATCCTGGGCTGCATCAAAAGAAGCATGACCAGCAGGTCGAGGGAGGTGATCCTGCCCCCTCTACTCCATGGTTGTGAGACCCCACCTGGAGCACTGCTTCCTGCTCTAGAGTCTTCAGCACAAGAAAGACATGGACCTGTGACAGTGAGGGCCATGAAGATGGTCAGAGAGATGGAGCACCTCTCCTATGAAGACAGGCTGAGAGAGTTGGCGCTGCTCAGCCTGGAGAAAAGAAAGCACCAGCAAGACTTTATTGCAGCTTTCCAGTACCTACAGCAGGCCTACAGGAAAGAAGGGCAAGAGCCTTTTATAAGGAAATGTAGCGATAGGACAAGGGGTAACAAGTTTAAACTGAAAGAGTCCTCATACATGAAAAATAAAAACTTTTGGGGACCAGTGCTGTTTGATAGTTATTTGTAAAAGCTGAAAATTTGGAAGACAAATTTCATCTGCATCTTTTTCTAAATCATGTGTCACTTGGTACATGCATCATGCTTTTGAAGAGTTTTACTCTTATTTTTTAGCCTGGTGTCCCATGAGCAGTTACCATACATAATAAAGAGGTATTTTTTCCAGCAGGCTAAAAGCAGAGAAACAACAGGGTCCTAAACATAAAACTTCTGTACAGCCTCAAATATTACACAGAAACCAAAGACCAGTTTTCACAAAAGCTGAAAAAACTGAAGTGAAGCCCACTTATTAGTTCAGTATTGGGGTTTTTTTGTTTGTTTGTTTGTTTGTTTTCTTTTTGTTTTGTGAAACTCTATACAGACTTTCAGAAAATCCTTATCTTATTCATGTTAGGGATTATTTTATTTCATTTTAAATCTAATCCATAAAAATTGTATTCATATCTAAGAAATGGCACTGGATTTTCTGTAACTGTTATAGTGGCTAAAATGAAATCAAATGGAGTGTCTTGTCCTGCTTATGTTCATAAGTCTTTCCTTCAGTATGAAAAAGCAAAAAGAAAATAAGTACTGAAGACAAAAATAAATATATTATTTTTTAATAAATCAAGTTCAAAGTTATTTTCAGTTCTTGATCATATGTTTATAATATGTACCACTTCTTTCATGTGGCTTCCAAATTTATGTGGGAGTTCCTGATTTTGGAAGTATCCTCTCACTTCTAGCGCATTATTTCAGCTAGTTCCAGTTAATTCATTCACTCCAGGACCACATACTTACTGAGCTTTTTTACCTACTCAGGATGGTGGCACCCTTCATGTTCCATCTTGTTTCTATATAGTTTTCTAGGGTTGGATTATATCTTGCTCAAATCTCTGCTTCTAAAATTGAATTATCAAAACCTCAAAGGTTCAACAGCCACCATAGGCTTCAGGACATTGGAAGAAAGTACCTTCTGAAACAGAGAGTCCAGATGTGCTTTGTTGCAGGCAAATGTGACATACAGACAACACTGAAAACTCAGTCATTTTAGCTTCGTTTTGCTCCTGTGATTACACTACCAAGTCAGTTCCAGAGTCTTGTTCTTCTGCTCTTATAAAATGTCTTCTTAATCTTCATTTTATTTGCTTCCTAGCCATCACATACCTATCTTGTTTTCTACCAGCATTGCTCTTTAGCTTAAGTAGCATGTTTTACTTCCTGATGTTTACCCTCTCAAAATGTTTATTTACTGCAGTCATATTCTATCACCTTTAATTTTTCCAGGCTAAAAACACCCAACTGCTTTCATATTTGGTAGTTCGATGGATTCTCCATTCCCCAGTCTCCGTAGCAGTCCTTCTTTATGCTTTCTCCCATTCGATTTTGTTCCCATAATCATTCCTAGTATTTCAGATTGAGTCAGAGTAGTACATTGTATAAATGACATTCATTCTTCCCTGTATCACACAGATCTTGGAACTATCCACATTAAACTTATATCTTAAAATAATTGGGGAAAGATTGATGCACCCGAGATTATTATCTTCATCCCTATCAGTCCTGATTCTAAAAGCAAAAATTCTTACTATCCTTCTCTGAGCAAATAGCCTGGCAATTCACTCTGGTAAATTAATTTGATTTCAATTCCTCCTGTCCTCAAGATCATGCAGTTATTCCTGTATGATATTCTCATCTTTCTCTGCAATGATAGTGCCTCCCATAATAAGTTAAACTAGCACATTTCATCTCAAATATACAGCCTTGGTTTACAAAACTTTCTGTCATTTTCCTATTTGTGGCAAATTCAGGTTTTACTGTGATATCTTTCATAGCAGTGAACTGTGGAAACACTTTAGCTGGTGGAAAGAAATTAGTTTTTAAAGGGAAATGGTGCTTTGTACATGTTGAAAAATTTGCTTTTTGAACATATGGAATTGTTGTTTAGACCTACAAATATGTCTAATCCAGACTTTACAATAAAATGTCTTAAATCAAGAGATTCTTAACCTACAGTTTCCTCCACAGAAGCTGTGAGAAAAACAATCTCATTCTCTCATTTTCTCTTTTTTAAGAGAAATAAATATTTTCTCTTTCACATTCACACACACACTACCACCCTCTTAGCTATTCATTACATCCTTTAAAGAGAACTAAAGTTAAGCTATCCTTTGAGGATAACAAAATGCAAAATTAACTCTGGACTGAATGAAGTGCATATGGCCATGGAGAATTATTTGCGAGCTATTCCCAGTGAAATGTGCATATCTAATTTGATTCCAGTTGTGCTTCTTGAAGAAATAAAGTCTTTAGTGTTATGTCCCTGTTGCACGTTTTCACTAAAACTTAAGCACCACAGAGCACCAAAATTTTCACATTGAACTCTCTATTCCCCTTCCTCCTCTTATATTTCCCCTCACACATGCAAATAGCTCACACTAGGAATATTCAAGAAGACATTATTCAGTTTGATGTAGTCTTTGGATGGTGATCTCACTGGTTGTGCTATATTAAGGGTTCAGTATCATAATGCCTTCCTGAAGACCCGTGTTCATATTTTCAAGCCCTCTGAGACTGCAAGGCTGTGATTTATGGCATGTATTTCAGACTCGTGGTTCTTTGTAAGCCTGAAAGTTAGTGAGTTGGGAGTGTCTATTAACAGTGTTTCAAGAAGACCTGACTTTTCTGGTCTTTTAATCTCCTTAAATTACAGGATGCGTCTCAGGGTCATGGATTACCCTGAACATCATCAGCATTCCTGAACTGGAAGATAACTCTTGTCATGCTCCTTTTCCTAGCCAGATTGGCTTACTTTGTGTCTAGAATTAGCATCACCAAGTTAATGATAATTGTGCTTGTTTGTTTGCAGTGCTAAGGTTTTCATGAAGACGGTGCAGTTCATTGAACAAGCGACTATTTTCTCTGACCTCCCAGGGACACAAAAGTCTCTTTTCTGTGAAAACAAGTCAATACAAACCCTGTGTCCCAGTACAACTATTTTCAAGGTGACTCAAATTTGAGAAAAAAAATGAAATTAACAAAGACCTTTCAAAGTTGGCTTCAGATTCTGAGCTTAGACCATACCATGAGGAATAAATTGACCCATTGGAACGAGTCCAGAGGAGGCTACGAAAATGATCAGAGATGGAGCACCCCACCTATGAAGACAGGCCAAGACAGTTGGCATTGCTCAGCCTGGAGAAAAGAAGACACCAGCGAGACTTTATTGCAGCTTTCCAGTACTTACAGCTGGCCTACAGGAAAGAAGGGCACGGACCCTTTATCAGGGAGTACAGCAATAGGAAAAGGGGTAGCAGGTTTAAACTGAAATAATATATATTGAGACTAGATATTAGGAAGAAATTCTTTACTGTGAGGGTGGTGAGACACTGGAACAGGTTTCTCAGAGAAGTTCTGGATGCCCCAGCCCTGGAGGTGTTCAACGCCAGGGTGGATGTGGGCCTTTGTGTAACCTGGTCTGGTGGCAGGTGTCCCTGCCCATGGCAGGGGGGTTGAAACTAGATGATCTTTAAGGTCCCTTTCAACCTGAACCATTCTATGGATCTATGAAATACATGTGGGTATCTGTGAAAGTGCCAGCATGCAGAGGAAATACCGCTGCTGAGAGTGGCAAGAGAAATATTCTGATTTAATGTTTTTTTCTATCAGTTTAAAAGACTATCAATTAATTTAGTGCATGAAAAGTGGGATGTGATGTGGAAACACTGATACTATAAAGAGGTAGTGAATTCTTGTTTTACACAATAGGATCAAGTAGAGGAAGGAAGGCAGAATGATCAGGATCCATCCATACCATGGTGAGGCCAAGTGACTCCGATGATTGAGACACAATAAAGTATGTCCATCCCTGCACATCCACCTGGATGGTTGCTTAATCTGAAGGTCCATAATGGGGTCTTAAAGGTATCTTTTCTCCTCTGCCCTCTCCAGAGAAATATTAAAGACAGCTGAGATGTAGCTTAGTAGATGTAAGGCAGAAGATATGTCCGAAGATATTCCAGAAGATCTTTCTCAATACTGCATAATCTTTTGCAAAAACAAATGACACTTTTTTGGTCAATTCTGCAGAATTTGAATAAAAGCATAGAAAATTATTGCAGTCAGGTCAGTTATTAACAACAGTCTAGTCTCTGTAATGATGGATGCTGCAGTCAGAAAAAAACAAGTATAGAAACTAAACCATCTTTTTCTTTTCTCTAAGACAATATTTACTTGTTATTTTGACCTCTGCAGAAGCTTTTGTCACACTCCACAGCCAATGTTTGCAAAATCCTTTGAAGATGGAAAACTCTGCAAAAATTGTAAATATTATTAAGTGTAAATTCTGTTGGCTTTCAACCCCATGAACTGATTAAATAATAATAAAAAAAAAAGGAATAGAGCCTGAGTATGCCTATGCATTCCAGGGGGAAGCATCATGCTTGTGGAACTGGGTAGAAAAATACAGTTTTAAAGGAAAGTACATTTCAAAATATTTTTACTTTCAAGGAGTTGTAAGGTATGATCTGGAGCTGCAGATCATTTTCCCCCTACCAAGCAATCAGACTTCAGACTTGAATGGAGGAGACTTCAGTCAGACATTTAGGTTTTGTGTAATTGGTGAACAAAACCTAAGCAGAATTAATTGAATGTCAGCATAAGTCTCAGGACCACCTTTTCCTAATATCAGCTGTAAGGATAAATACTATTTTTATTCAGGTAATGATAAGCTGTCTAAAATCACTTCCTCAACCACTTTATGACTTACTCATTCTTTTTGGAATTACCTTTCAGGAAAGGCATTATTGACAGGGTATATTGTTATATATGTAAATGCGTAAGAAGCGAAGGCCTAGCAAATGGCACTCCATATTATAAGGAAACCGAACTTCAAGTATATTTTAATCTTCAAAATTAACTTTATAGGAGACTGTCATGCGTTGATCATTTCTCATTTATGGCAAAATAGGCTGTAATATATCTTAAGGGACAAAATAACCGAATAGTGCAGCATAGCAGCAAGACAATCAAACTAAAAGGGTAAGTTTCATTTTATCTGCACTAGTTCTGTGTACCTAAGATGGGCATCTTGCATTCTTGTATAATCAGAAGGCAGAAACAAGCATTTTTGGGACACAGTTTTAAACAAGTATTTTATCATGACACATCATTTTATCTCACACTGAAGTGCCCCTTTCTCTTCTTTAAATACAGTGACTAGCTTGGAAGCAGATGCCAGTGCTGTCATACTTACATGAAGCCCAATATAGACATCTGGCAAGTGCTTGCTATCTACTCTGGGGTGTATATGAAGCCATTGTTCTTCACCTTCCACTTACTGCCTTCAGGTGTTTATGGTGGCTCCACAGTAAAGATATAACATTTGAGCACTCCTCATCTATTTCAGATCAAAATCAAATGAGTCCCTAAATCATCTTCAGTGCCAATCACTTTCACAGCTTCAATAACCTGGACATGGAGTCAGATTAAGATTTTGCAGATAATTCACGTGGAAGAGGGAGAGGAGAGGAGAGGAGAGGAGAGGAGAGGAGAGGGGGGATGGAGGAAGAATTTCATAAATCTGTCTCCAGTTCCAAGGTTTCAGAAAAACAGTTTCATTCTAATACAAATTTCTGGGACATACCTCGAAAGTTGCTAGATCATGAGACAACACCATCCATGATTAAAATGTACTAGTCTATCTTTATGAGCAGAACTAGTATAACTGACCACATGCATGTAATTTGTTGTCCCTGTTGCATGGTCAAACAAGGACAGCATTTAAAAAATAATTCTAATGATTGATTAATATTTGTCAAAATATAGTGAACTTGAGATTGATATTTGTTTTTATCGACATAGATCTATTTAATAATTTAGTCTGCATTTAACAGTGAATTTATTGTGGAATGACCTAAGGTCTCTATTTGGACACTTACTCAAAATTCAAGTGGCCTTAATTCAGTGTAACTTTGGAAGTGAATCAAACAAAAATCAAAATTAGACCACTTAAATTCTCAGTCGGAAATCCACATGACAGTTTAATGAGATTGAAATAATCCACTTTAAAAATTAATTCAAGACAATTTTGCAAGTGTCTCACCTCTGTATAGACAAACCCCTACTGCATCGGCAATACTACAGCCACAGCTTCGGTCTATATGAAACGATGCAGAAATTAACTCAAGCATTGACTGAGTCTGCTCACATATGTGTGCAGGACTTACCGTACTGGAGTCTTGTTCTTCATTGGCCACAAAAATAAGTGAGTGATAAATTAATATATTGGTTACATGAATACCAAAGTCAGTTATTTAAAAGATATGTACCAGTACTGAAAATGCAAACTTTTTTATCACTAATGTTCCACATCTTTGCTGTCTGAACAGTGTCTTCTTTTCATAGGACCACATTTTGAGGACAGGATGCTGGGTCTATTTGTGGATTTCTCTCCCAATATTTCTTCTGATTCAGGATCACTTTGTCTTCTGTTTCTCAAATGGTAGAAATTATCTTTAAATTCTCATGTCTCTTTTTGCACTGGTTAACAGGTATTCACACATCAGTTGATCATGCCCTTTCTCATTTATTTTTGTTTTGAATGAGCTGTTAGAGATTGCCCACACCACCCCCCAATTACTGTAACTTAATCTCATTTTCTGGAATTGCATTTGAACTACTACCTGAAGACAAAGTAAAGGGTGGATTTGTTCAGTCTAGCTCAATTTAGGAGTATTATTCAACAGTCTTCTAGGTCGCCATAAACCAGTGATGATGTTGTTACTTGCACGTTAACATTGCAGGTTATATGCCCAAAGTTAACATCCCTCCTGCAGCCCAAGAAAAAGAATTAGATATTATCCTTTTCTTCTTTTGTCCTTCTAGGGATGTAATGAGAACAAATGGAAGTGACCTTACATTACGGGACACTCCTTATAGTGTTTTAATACAAATTTCATTACACTGAAAGTCTTGCAAGGTATTCATTAGAACATTCATAAAGTCTTTGTAGAGGGCTTAATAGCTAAACCAAGCTATTGAAATTAGCCAATCATTCTATAATTGAACTCCCTATGAATCTTTTACTGCAGTAAGGTGAAGTACGTTGCCTGAGGAACTGGATGTATGTTTTAGTGCTTGGTTACATGCAAAATAAATAAATGAAACTGATAAAAGTAATGTGTAAGAGTTCACAACTGTTCTTTGGTGGGTTTCTTACAGCCTTAGACCTTCGAGTTGAACCCATATTGGATTCTAGACTGGTATTTTCTCTTTCTTCATCGAGATTTTAATTGAGTCTTCCACCATATGCGGCACAAACAAATTAACCATTTGGAACCATAGAAAATAAGAAATTTGTACTTTTGCATTCTTATACTTAAGTTATAGATTTCCTTCTCCTAGTCTGAAAAGATTATTCATCCCTGCAACAATCATGTTTGTACTAATACCAGTCTTTAAGCTGCTTCCATAATGACGATGTCATTGTGTTGGGTGTTATGCAAACAAATACATTAAAAAAAACCAGTCTCTTTCTCAGAGACTTTATAGTTAAATCATTTGAATAACATCAGTTCTTACAAAATTACTTGAATGTCCAAACTTTACAACCTTGATCCCCAAAAGGAAATTCACTCTAGCTTGGGTTTTGTTATGTGCACTGGGATAATTAGGTATCTCAGAAAGTTGTTCCAGGAAAGCCTTGATGCTTAGCAGAAATCTCTCTTAAATTCATCAATGAATAGTTCTCAAATTTCATGTCTTCTCTGATACACCGATTCTTTACATTGCTCATTGACTAGAGAGGAAGCCTAGTCAGCCATTAAATCAGATGTGTGCTAGAATATGTCTGCCTTAGGCCAGGAGTGAAGACAAACAGGAGTGGGTCTGTAGAGTCGCTGAGAGTCTGTTATGCATAGCGTGTGTGTTTTTTTCACCTCAGATGAGCTTTGCTACAACCCAGTGGGCTGCATGTCCACTTGTGGTTGGATTGCACCGGCTGTATTGCAGAAGTACATTATACAAAGTAGTTTCACTTGTGGACAACCTAGTTTATGTATTCCACAACGTGATCCAAAACATAGCAAGTGAGAAAGAACAGGGAAATGTTTGAGAAATGCATCTTGATATAAATTAAAAAAAAATAAAGTCACACCCCATGCAATGTAAATATGCTCATAATTAAGGCTAGAAATATGATAAATCTTATCCACGTATTCACGGTTATTTTTGGTTTCAAGGCACTCTATGTCATGGTGTTAGTGGTCTCTTCCAGACCTTTGCTTACAAATTCAACACTTCATTTTAGAAATGTCTCAATAACTTTTTAAAATGTAAAATACCTTCACATCTGGTTATTCATATAAATTTTGGCTGATTTTAATAATGATGAATTTTTGTATACAGACACATATCTGTGTCTGTGTTAGTGTGGAGGTACTTATACACATACGTACACACATTCATATGTCTGTAAACAAGCAAACATACATGTATTTATAAGGAAAAGATCCTGCAAATTACAAATAACATATATTTTTCTGTAAGTATAATGAAGGTGAAAGGGGAGAAAGGGCAACCTTCAGAGAGTGCAAAATGGTTGAGGCATACCACGTTTTGTATATTATGCCAGGGAAAAAATCAGAACTGGCAGTGATCTAGCAGAATGATTTGCACCAGTAGTGTTGATGGCACTGTGGAAAGAGAAGAGGATCCTCTCCTGGCGTGTGTCCTCCTACTGTAGCATTAGTGACACTCCCAGCATTTCTTAGGGAATCTAGAGACCATTACAATGTCACGAGCTTGTCGTTTACTCAGCTGAGGAAGAGGGTTGCAATGTACCCATCTGAGCCTACACAAAGAAGCAGATGCACTGTCTTTCCAAGGGATACAAAATAGTCATAGCCTGCTTTTTGCTAGCACAAAGCACCTTCTACTTAATACTAAGCAAATATTTAACAGCTCATTAGAACATCACAATTGGAGAAGGACATCCTTGTCCAAACATGTACTTACATGTTTGGCAGCTTTGACTGAAGTTGCTGTGAATCCAGCAAGAAGATAGCTTGGCCTAGTTAATTAGTCATGCCTTCTCTAGTGTCTTGTCAGTCCTTGGCAATCACAAAAATCTGGACATAGGCTAAGGCACAGCACAGTGGGAAGGAGGCCTGAAAAAAAAAAGGATTTCCCATCACAGGTGAAATGATAATCAGTCAGACGTGTATTTCAAGTGGCAGCAGCATCAGAGCAAATTGTGCATGGTATCTTGCAATTTTCTATATACTTTTAATTATCTTCTAATTATTAATAGTTCTTGTCCACTCCAAATACATTTGGCTAGAGCCGAGCTTCTTTTTGCTTTTTCCTGTTCCATTTTCTCCCCTACTTGTTCTAATCTAGACCCAGTTCCAACTGCTAACGCATCAATGTCAGAAATTGCAGTCAAGCACAGCCTGTCCCCAAATCCCAACCTCTATAAACACGATGGCTCATTAATAACTTAAAAAGGATGATGACACTGATACTATTTATAGGGTCCTGCCAGCCAGGACTGCCAAAGTTAAGGAAATTAACATGGAAAAATTGTCAACTGCAAAACATTAGTGTTTATCAACAGATCAATCAAACTTCAACTACTGTAAATTGTGCTTTTAGCTAAATAAAATGTATCCACAATGACAATTTATTGAATGCCTTATTTTGTTACTCTTGTGCCCTTGTATCAGTTTCAATGAGAGACAGAGAAAGAAAAAAGAGAGAGACAGAAACTCCTACACTCCCCTTTCCCCCTTCGCTCTCTGACTCCCCTGACACCTGCCAAACCTCCCACAACTGCTGAGCTCTCAAAAGTTACAGCTACATGTTTCATGATGAGTGGCAAATCAGAACTGCTGAACAAAATTCTCATGAAGTCAATTAAGTGTTAATTAGCTTTGACTGAGGGCACACGAGTCTCCAGCAAGCTGAATAAATGTCAAGGTGACGACGCTGTATACTAAGTACTGGGTTTACACGCGCGGAGAGGTTGTGATTTAAGGGGTTATTTTTTTCCCTTCTTTCATCATTGCTTCCTCTCTCTTTTATATCAGAAAGAGACAGAGTGCTACAGCAGGAATGAAGTTTTCCTTCACTTGTTCACAGTCATATTTGCTACAAATTGTTGGATAGGAAATTTGCTGCAAATTGTTGGGTAGTCCTGCCGCTGGGAAAGTGATTTATTGGCATGAAAGCATGCTTTAGAGGGAAATAACAGAAAGAAAAAGGAGAGAGGAGAGAAATTAGAAAAGTGTGATGTCCAAAGCCATCTCTGATCTTAATTCATTGCTTGCTGGATCTTCTATTCTAAATAGAATAATCAAATAGTTAACATTAACTAATAATAAAAGAACTAATAGATAATAACTAATTATATAAACAAATATAGGTGATCAATTATAATTTGGTCAGTCTCTATTAAGAATTTAGCCTGCTGATGCTTGAGAAGACACACACGAAGAATTAAAAACAAAGAAACAAAGAGCCTTGACTGAAAACTGTTCCGTGGTCTGGAAGAGACTTCTGGAAGAGAAGTGAAAAGCCAGGCAGTATATCTGCTCTCTTGACATGAATACTAGGTGTAATATCATTATTTTTACTAGCTGAAACCTAGGCTGGGGTCTAGAGGCCTCAGTCAAGATCAGGGCCCCAGTCTGGTAGATGCTGTAAAAAAGATCACAAGTCCTTCCTGCTAGGATTTTACAATTTATAGCTGTGATCTTGCAATTAACTTACAGTAGGTCGTTTCCAACACCGAGCCCATTACATGACTGAGATTTCAAAAAGATGAGCCAGAGAAAAGGTGTGAGGAAGGAAACATTATTACCGCATTTTACAGGTTCAGACGGAAAAATTATGTGCCTTGCCCAGGGTCACACAATATATGACACTGATAATGAAAAAGCTGGGAATTCAGGCTTGACTTCAAGAGTCCAGGCTGCTGTTTGCATTGCAATACTGTCCCCTCTGGGAAGATTTCTGTAGAGAGCTAATGATATCCCAGTTTGGGTGGCAGACAAGGAACTCTCAACCGTGACTAACATTTCCAAGGAGGTCTTTAAGCCGGAACAGTTAACACTAACAGACCAGAAAATAAAGTTATGGGCATATTTTGCAGGATATAAGAAGTAGACTGTCAGATTTCTGTTTATTTCTACTTTGTGTTACTTAAATGAGGAGGTAACACCTACACCTAACTTGGAGGTTGTACACTTGGTTGTATCCAACGGTTGTATCATGGTTGTAAGAGATGATAGATAAAAAGAAAGATAGCTTTTTAATCTGGCTACTTCTCACAGGAATTCCCAATATAAAGACACTGTGAAGTACCTGACTAGCTTCACAGTCATTCTTCTTAGGTCTCATCAGGACATCTCCTCCTCAGCCAGGAGAAAAGGGGACAGATCACCATTTCAGTGGCCTATTTGGCTCTGTCTTGTGATTTGAAAGAACTGTGAGATAGGTAAAAGAATATAAAGTGAAAATATGTCTCATTCTGGCTGGAAGAGAGAATACACCATCTAGAAGAAGAAGCAGATACTCACTGAATCTGAAAGACAGCACATTATTGACTAATCAACATGAAAACATTATTCATAAATGGACTGTAGAAATCCTGAACACAGGGCATCACTGAGCCAAGAGATACCATAAATATCAAGAAGGATTAATAAAAGCCTGTGAATATGAAGAGAAAATCACATTAAAATGTCTTGAAAGAAATATTTATTTTCATAGTCTGACAGTTGGTACAGATTTGCATGTAACTTTTTTTTTTTTTTCTTAGGTAGCTAGGAGAGAATATTCTGCACCTCTTTCCATTGACTGGAGCTGAAGATCGGTTACCGGATGAGACAAACACACACATTACAGGATAGCAGTTATAATACTTTTCCATTGGTTTACTTCTTCTTTGTACATATAGACACCAGAAGTCTGGAACAGCTTTCTTTATCTTTGTTTTGTAAAATATTTTTTACAGCTTGTGGTTTTCATTTTGAAAATATCAGACATGTTGTGAATGAATACTATGGTTATTGACTCTGGTAGTAGAACTGGTCAGAAAATTTGAATGGAGGGAAGTTGCCCACATAGCTCCTAATAAAGAATCTGAATTACTCCAGTGGATAAGTGAAGGTAGTCTCCACCACGGTCCTTTAGATTAGCAACATGTCTTGACCCACCAGCCTTCTCAGAGTGAGAAGAGTGGGTGGGCATAGCTATACCTTGGTTGGCCCATGGTAGATTTCTGTTTGGAACCAAGTTTGGAACTGGAAATTAAGACAACACAGATTTACATCTCCAGATCAGGTCCAGTTACTGATTAGAACTTATCATGGCATTTTGTCATGGAGCTGCTTTTAATTGTTTGGGTGTATTTCGACTTCATTACCACAGTCATGAATGTTAATGAGGATGGAGTGTTTTCCAGGCATTCCAGATGTTGATTTTTACTTTTTCTCCCCTGCTTTTCTCTTGTTGTCACTACCTTATAGACTCATATGAATAACCATTATAATTTTGGGGATTAGGAGTAGAAGATGCTTTAGAGTATACCTGTCAAGTACATCACAAATAGACCAGTTTTCCTAGTTCTTCTGGATCGTTCAGTTGAATATACACATGGTGCTCCTCCAAAAGAGATCAACATTTAGATTTCAAAGTGTATTAGAGCCTTTTTATTCCTAAGATACATCTTTCTGGCAAAGCATAGGAGTTCTCAAGTAGGTGTAAATTACGTTTATGGCCATGACTGTAAGGTTCATTGACATGGTTAGAGCAGTATAAAGTAGTCTCAGTGAAAATGACAATCAGGCCCTGAGGCTCAGACAGATGGATGGACAAAACAATATCTGTGTAGTTTTATGCTACCTTTGCAAAAAGAAGTCACCAGTTTAAAATAAAAATAAAAATAATAGAATGCATTGCAAAATAAATTGATCTATTATGGAGTAAATCCCAGAAACTGTGACACAAACAAAAAATAAAAACAAACAAGAAAAGGACTTACTCTTCTCCCCCTACATGTTGGTGAGTGAATATAAATCTGATAGAAATTAGATGGGATAACTGAATTCCAGCTTTGACTCAAATGGGGCTCTACTGCATGATACTGGCTAAATCACTTCTCATACACACATTCTTAATCTCTTAGCTTTGCTTTGCCCTGCTATAATATTGAGATGATGGCCTATATTTTTACTTTAAAACACTTTAACTCTATGCATAAAAAGTGCTATATGAAGGCTTTTGAATATTATAAGAACACTGGTCTATTCATTCCTCTTATAAAATATATGTCTGAACTGTTGGACTGATCTCACTTCTATATCAGAAATGTTAGAGAGAATTCTGCGTCTCACTATTTCACCTTACAAATTAATATATGTGCAATCTCTTCAGTGTCTTCTGTTCCTAAATCACAACAGATATAAGTCAACTACCTGCTTCTATTATGCGAGCTCTGAAATGAAGGAGCACAGTATTAATTCTTCTAACCCTGCTTCTATTTGAAAAATAGTCAGCTGTATGTCCGTGACTACAGTTGGAGGTATTGTAAGCTATGCACCCTGTTTTGAAGACATATATTTTTATGAATACATTTACATATGCTTCAATAAGACTTCATCTATCATTAGACTTCAGTCAGAGGTTTTAACTACAGAATGTAACGACTTTTAATAGCATTTCATTATCTATGCAATACATCTCTACCTTCTAAAAATAACTTTTAAGGGTGCAAAAAATGTAGTCTTTCTTTGAAAAGGATGGTGGAAATTCTAAAGCACAGTGATTTTTTTCAAAAGAAGCACCGTAGTGTCACAACATCACTGTGACTTGAGAATGAAACAGCACCCGTTTATGAAAAGGAAAAAAAAAAATTAAAATTACTATTTCTTTTGCTCTGTTCGGGACAACAAATTTGCTCTGTGAAGCTAAAATGGCTGGACTGTCATGTAGTGACAGCACATTCACAGCTATGTTCCTATAACACAGGGAAGGTACAAGAGCATTTTCCTGGTGATACTCATAATGACGCATAAATTTAATTTCATCAAGCTATACCCAGGCTGCGGACTTGAAAGTACTTACAACATTTCTTAAATTCTAGCATCCATATACTCAGCCACTGCTCAGCCAATTGAGATGCATCATCCTTACAGAAAACTCACCACCTGGTAGGTCCTTCTGCATTAAGTTTGTGCAGAAAGAATTCTGCTGCAGTGCACTGGGCGAGGGTGGGACGGAGGGGGGGTAACACAACACATAAACAAAAAACCAAAGTCATTGGTACTAAATGTTTGTCAGCCCTCACAAAACTTTCCACTTGCTCTTTCCATAGCTTGGTTGATTGCTAGTACAGACAGGTACTTCCTTGTCTTCTTGTCCTAGAGAATTCCTTAAGGGCTGGGAATGATAACAGCGTTTTTCCTCAGTTCGTTACTGGATGCTCTGCTGTGTCTTACTACTTACATTCTTCCAGTAAAAGAAAACAAGCTTTGGAGGTAGAGATTGTCACAGTATCCTCCAGTTTGCTTCCATCCAAACTTCTCTGGCAGCCCAGTCTTTAGTACAGGTTGACATAGGCACACTTAAAATAACTCTAAGCACTTAGCTGTCTAGGTGAAAGCTCCTGTGGTTATGTACTATGTGAAGTAGAACTTTCCCGTTTCAGTGTTTTCCTACCCTAACCTGGTGACATAGGCAAGTGTGTCTTCCTGGGCACTATTACCTGGACTCTAAACCAGAATGGCAAATACATTCCCAGTGACTGCTGTGGTGGGAGACAGGACCTCCACAAATAGGAGGAAGAGAATTCCCCTAGACAAGGAGAAGTAGAGACCTGGTGAGAGGAGACCTATGTTACCTTAGAACAAAGATTGGTGAATTATGGCATACCAGAATAACTGTAGTAAGCGAAAGGCATATGTGGGTATTGCTGAGTGCTGCAGGAATACTGCTGCAGGAGCCACTGGTGTTTCCTCATTTCTTTCAGTGGCAAAGCAAGTTAATAGATAGCTTTCCTGCTCTTTTCCATGATTATTTGTTTTATCCTGCCTTCATATACAAGGTCAAGATGTGACAATATAAAGAACCGTGAGGCAAACAAGAGAGATGGAATCATAAAAATATGGCCTCCAAAAATTATTTCCCTTTTCAGTGGTCTGGTGTAAAGCCCTAAAACTGCACATACACATATATGTATACATATATGTATGTTTATGTATGTGTGTATGTATATGTATATTTATATGTATATGGCCTAACAAATCTAAATATAGATACACTTTTATATAGATACATGCATGTACATACCTATGTTTATGTAGCAACCCCTTGCATGTGCACTGCAGAGAGAGTGAATACATTAAAGCCACTTTTCTGCCAGGAAAAATGCTCAGAAACTGAAAGGCTTCTCTTGCTACTTTAGCCACAGACCAGGGCTTGGTTCCAACCCTTAAAGGAGCCACTGTACCATGGAGAAATATTTTAAAACTGTTTTTGTACAAAATGGGTTACATTCGTAGTGCTGTAGACCTTATACTGTGCCACGCTGTGCCCATTTTGGACTTCGTCCTCAGCAGTTCCTCCAATCCTCAAACACTACCAAAATTTGGTGACACTTTAGCATGTCCATAGGCTCCAGTAGTTTCTCACTATGAAAGAATTGAAATAAAACCCCAAAAACCCACAGAAAAATGCAGTCCCATAGCACAAATCAGAGGATAGGAAAGCTGATTCATTATGTTTCTGCTCATGTCTGTCTTTTAGATAATGTCCACATTTTCAGAAGTTACCTCTTCTTCTTTACAGTTCTTTAAACTACTTCTGTAGAAAACAAGAACAGCAAAAACTTCCTCTAGAGGAGAGATTGATACATTTTTTAAACCAGACCTCGTCACAGCACCAGATTAGAGTGTAGGAAAAAAACAGGTCAATAAGCAGAACCAGAAAAACAGTTTCTGGGGGAAGGCAGGAGCAGGAACCTTCTCAGCTGGATTTGCTGCTGTTAACGTGGACCACACTGCAGGTAAGACTCAGAGGAGGTCTTCACCCCAACCTCAAACCCAAATACATTGCCTCCCCCTTTCGTATCCCTATATGACTGAAAATATTTTTATATGTGTTGTTCTTATAGTTGCATATCACTTTATTATTTTGAATTAGAAGATGTTATCTACACAGAGTGAGAATGGCTATTTGGTAACAAGAACCAGTATACCAGAACAAACAAATGGCCCGTTCTACCCAGTATCTGGTCTCTAGAGTCTGCAGTGGGAGGCATAAAATCCCCATATTGTAACTAATTATGCAGTAATATACCATGGGAGATTGTCCCCAGCTGCTTGTATTACTAACTCATCTGAAACCTGAATGTACAGGAAATCTCAAGAGAAAGCTTCATTCTCTCAAGATTTCAAATTTTAAGAAGTTTTATAAAGTTCAGAGAAAGAAAAAAAAAAAATTACTTCTTTTTTTGTTCGTTTTTGGTTTTGTTTTTACTCCAGAGACTGTCCAAAAACATTGTGGTTCTCTCTTTGCGAGTTCACACAGTTTTGATTCTCACAAGATTTCATCAGTGGGGCTTGGTTTGAAGACAGTTTTGATTTTTCCTGCAGAATGTATGAAAGTTATCAGGCACCCTTTTAGCTTGGTTCTCCATGTGCCATTCACTGCACTGAAACTTATTGAAAATTTTGTCAACAATCAGCTTTATAAAAGCTCTGCACATTGTCTGCATAAAAGCCCTATTTTGATGAGAAAATGACTATTAATGAGAACATGTTCTATTCTGGCATCAGGCTCGAAGAGACAGAGGTCATAAATCTCTTTGATCTTCTTGGAAAAAAAAGGTAGAATCAAGGAAAGAAGCAAGTTCATTTTTTTTTTCCCATTCTTTTTTTTTTAAATCTCCTGATTGAAACAATTCCATTTAGTAATCAGTAATTTATCACACTTGCTCCCCTCCCCACCCCCTCCTTTCCTTTGCCCCGTGCTTTTGTTTGTTTTAGATTTTTTATTTCAACATACCAGAAAATCTTTCTGGATCGTCTTATCTATTTATTTCCCTTGATTTCACAGGGGCAGAAGAGGAGAATTTTCAAGGAGGACAGTTGGGAGAGCTTTGGGGTGTTTTTGTTTTGTGCTTTTGTGGTGTTTTTTTTTTGAAAGTATGTGTAGAGAGTGGTGGGGGGGGAACAACTATAAAAATGTAATGTGAAGAACCCTAATATTCTAGTTTAGTCAATGAAATGCTGCCTTTCATATATGTGTCAATACTGCCATCTCTTGCCTCTTCAAAACTTGAGCAGGAAACTGTAGTTTAATGAAAATTGGAGAATGAACATACACTCGCGTACACACAAGCATAAACGAGCTAAGTTTTCCAAGAGCAGTGAGTGAATTTTCCCTGGTACGTTTTGCCATGTTTTAAGAGTAATTTTTTCTTAATTTTCTTCTTTCTGTTGCTGTGTAGTTTCATGTGCACCTGAAACAGTATAGCTGCAGCAACTAAGACCTCAGATAGTGATTTAAGATTGCAATTTGAGTTACCTCTAGTCATTCTGAAGAAGAGAAAAGGATCTATGTTATCATCAAATAATGATCAAATTGAGCTTGTATGTCTCCCTCGTTGTGATGACAACATGCAGGTATGTAAATACACATGAAATACACAGTTGTATATATTTTTAATAAATGTCAACCTCAGTAAGATGATTTTAACAGTAAGTCTAAAGATAGGTAAATCTGCTGCTGAAATAATTTCCAGAAATTGCAGGCATGTACGTATATCTGTTTATGGCAGTTATGTGGTTTGATAGATCATGAAACATGTCGCAGAAATGCAGTGGGCAGAATTTTGGACCTTATAACTGTGTTCTATAGGAGAATTACTGTTTCGTGGAGATAAACTCAAAAGAACTGCATTGTCATTTGTCAGTGAGCAATGTTGTTTTCTAGGCCAGTGCAAACTACATACCAAGCTTAAATGTCCAGATCTTCAATTTTAATACCTTTAGAATAAGGTGCTATTTTATCTTTTTAATTGTTATGCAGTGGTAATAGTTATACCAGAAATATGTAGTCTTCTGAAGTGAAAATCAATGAAAGTTTCATACTTAAAGTAAAAATTGATTTCTTAAGTTAAATGGGACAATTTCCGTGGTTTAAAAGCATATCACAATTTTGGTGATAAACAGAAAGATTGACACTCAATTTTTTTGTATTATTGCAACTTACGATTTGGTCTAACACCTGGGTTTTGGTTGGGCTGTTACATATCTTCCTGTGCCTACCTAAACGTGAGCAGTTGTGGTCCTATACTTTTATGACAGGTTATTATTCAATTTGTTCTATAGCTTAAAATATATCTCAGTCAGAGATGTGATCATGGAAAGGTGTATCATGATATTGCAGAGCTATGGGTTGAGGTTACAGTCCTCCAGGTTTCTCATAGATCCACAGGGTTGCTTAGCACTTGCTGTCCATGAGTGGTGCATTGCTCAAGCACTGCAGCGCTACCCAGGCCAAACACAGGACCAGAATTTTATTATTCCCTCTCCCCATCACTGTTTGTTAATTTTTTGTAATTCTCTCTGAGCATATTTATGGTGTGTACATATGTGCACATGTGTATGAAGTGAGATGGTAATTAAGGGGCAAAAGCACGAAACCTGGCAGTTGTCTTCATTGCAGAGCAAATGCTTTATCAACAAACCACAGGTGTGCAGCACTAAAGCAGATAAAAACATATAGGACCTGAGATGACAGTTCTGTGTTCGAAATACATTAATCACCCGAGGTAAATTTGTGCATCTGTTATACACTGTAGGTGTTTCACTTGCTTTGTTCCAGAGATATTAAAATAGATGAAAATCTTTTCCCTTTTCAATGTGGTTGGTCCGAGAAGTACGCATCACATTTCCCTACTTGGTGTGACCTCCTGACCTGTCACATCTGCTCTGTTTGCTCCTGTGTGATCACATCACTCCTCTGAACAATGCACAGGTGTGGAACATACAACAGGGCTCTGTTGTATTCCCAAGGGCCAAAATCCATAACGTCCGAAACAAGAAAATCTCAGTTTCGTCAATAAGGTGTGCAGTTGAATTAGCGTACTGGAAACTTTCCCATAATTATGTCTTTTTAGTCAATGGACTTCTGTTTCATTTACAGAGTATCAGTAATTTTGAGCCCTTGGAGATTAATTACGACTAGATAAGTTTTAGACAGATCTCCAAAGTCAAATAATTCTTACTGAAAATAATAGTCTTATGATCCTTGTTGATCAATTTAGGTGAGTGCCAGAGGACAAATGTATTACCAGACATAGGAAACTGAGCTCATATATGAGAATAATGATATCAGCTCCTGATTTCATCTGTTGTGGGAGGAACAACCTTGATTTTGCTGCTTGTGCTCAGCAGATTTTGGTGGAAAAAGAACACAGGTCACTATTAAGCCAGGTGGGGATATTTGTGTGACCTGATCAATGGGGAGGTGGTGAATTACCTACTGGACTCGTGAACCAAGCTAAGCCTTGTCCATCGAGTTGAAACTCTTTGTAGCTGTAAGTATTTTTTCAAGGTTTTAGGTGCAAGATAAATAGTTCATGAAAAAATTTTCTGTGCAGCTTATTATCAGCAATAGGGAATGCTTTATTTCCTTTCTCCAGCTCTTTGACCTCATCTATTCTTTTTGGCCCCACTGCCTTAACTATTTCATCTCCAGCAAGACATATATATAAAGAAGCCAAAAGCTCACACTTACATATCATCTTGTCCAGCAATAAAAGGCAGCAGCTCCATGAACACAACCAAGGAAATTCCCATCACATTGTACATCCTGCTTCAGTATTAGCAGTTATACTGTGCTTTCTTCATTACAGTAGTTTTAACTGAGAGAACTCTTCCCTTATCTGACCTACACTTGTTAATTTTCCTTTTTCCTCTCCCTTCCCCACTCTTCAGCACCCTCTGTTGATTTTAACATGTCAACAATCTTATGGCAATAATACTGACTAATATCCTAAACTTAGCCCAGATACTTAAAAGGATTTTATCATAAATATATACAAGTGCTCGTGAAAAAGTTTATTAAGAAAGATTCAGGTAAGATACACAGAAGTCAGATGGTCTGAGAGCAGAAGTTTTGGGAAACTCCTTATTTGTTACAAAGTAGATCAGAGCCAATGAAGAATATCTTATTTTCGTTAAGCAAATGTTGTCTCAACCTCATCGGTGCTTCTTCCTTGTGTGGAATATCAGACAACTAAAATAGTTACAAGGAGAGATTAAAGGAGGTGGAATGACCTTTTAAATCTCTGCATTGACTTGTGGACCTGGATCATTTGCTGAGAGGTACATCTGCATCTTCTTACAGGATGTAGCGGATACTTATGTCTGCAGAAGTGTTAGGAATAGGGAGTTTCTCCTTGAGACAATTATTTTAACAGCTCTTAGTGTGGTGAATAGGGTGTTGTATAGCAGATAGAAGCTATGCTTAGTATTGTGTGTCTGTTGTGTGTGTCTGTGTGTGTAAACATAGCCACTAGTAGATGTTATGCACGTATAACCTCAGGATCAAAAGAAGATAAACCTCTGGTGGCCACTACAACAATTAAAAAAAGATCCTTTATAACAAGTAACACATTTAGCTTTCTTCCCCATATTACTGTCTGATATACATTATCAGTACTTGGTTTGCTTTTAGAGAAATGTAGATTCAATTCAAGTCAGTGATTCACTAAAATTTCCTAATGTTCTTAAGGATGTTTCTCTATAAAACTTGAAAAAGGATTCTTAATCTTACCAAACTCTTCCGTTTTATCTTCTACCCATAAATTACATTCCCATCTGAAGCAGCATTGGTAAGATATGTTATGAATTCCTTTACGGGTAATTCATTCCTTTCTTTTCAGTGCCTTTGTATGATTTTTTTAGGAATCATTAGACTTCTGGCTACCCACTTTAGAAGTTTCTTAAGAATCCCTTTAAAATCAGAAGTTTTAGAGTGTGTAACAGCCAAATTACTTTTTTTTTTCTTACCTCCTTTTTCCTTTTCTTTCATGAAGGTTGCTGTTTCATCCCTGAATCTTTCAGCTTACCTGTACTCTGTGAACATATGCTGAGAGTCACACTGGACATCCTGGATAGGTTTTTGTGTTACAAGCAGAGGAGAGAGTTAAGAGTCCTCTAAAGGTCAGCTGGGACAAATCTACAGGCCCACTCAAGCGGATGGGGCTTTTCCCACTGGTGATTTCAGGATTAAGATCCTTAAGGTACGATTTTATATCTATACTATCCAGGTTTATCTGTGTCCTTATTTCCACCTTTTTTTTAATTTTTGTTTTTGATTTTTTTCTCCTTTGGACCACATGTTCAGGCCTGCTCCTCTGTGACACATGGGGTATACAGGGCATTCCTGAGATCTCTTCTAGCACACAGATATAAGATATTCTGCCCGTTGCCATCTAAAGTATGTTTCTCTTTCACAGGCATTTCATGGTGTAGTTTTCTCTGGTTCCTGTAGCTCAGCTCCTGGCATTTTAGTTTAGTGCCCGATGTTTGTCACTCAGCTTTGCTTTCTTTTCTGTTTCACCACTGCTCAGAAAAAAACCTCAAGCTTTGTTTTCTTTTTTGTTTGTCCATTTCAGCTGTACTAAGGTTGCTTTTCATGTGGCAGCTGGAAAACATTTACTTCTTTCAAGTTGTAGCACTGGATACACTATAAAGCTAAGCAGTCACAAGGAGCTTTTCGTATTTCCACACAGCTATACACAGAATTTTATAAATATAAACATATACACAGCTGCATATATATTTTTATATATGTATATACTCTGTCTCTTTAACAAGAGAGGTTTTGTAATGATTTAATGATGGGTGTTGATGGTTAGAGGCTGCTTCTCTCTCCCTTAACAGTATGAATAAAGCAATAGGGCATCTGTGAGATACGGATCTGTAAATCTCAAAACAACAAGGGTAGTTTGTGTATTTCCTTTTGCCCAGAATCTCCCATTTGTGTTAAGCAAATGTTTTATTTATTTGCTTGTGTATTGTTTCTTATTCTTTGGGATATTGGTAGGATTTCGTTGTGTGTCTCTTGCTGTTTTGTTTGAGATAAGGGATGGTTGAATGAATTCAGGTAAAATAAGAGCCTATTCCACTCTAACATACATCCAGCTCGTGACCTTGACCCAAACTGATCATTCATGGAGGCTCGTAAAAATTACACTCTTTACTACCTTCATTTTTGAATTCCTATTGATTTAAGAAGGAGGTAGTAGTCGGACTCTCAAGAGACAGCTCTGCTCCTGAGACTTTTTCAGACCAAATTTTCAGACTCAAGAGATTCTATTAGCTCAGGTAAACATCTTTTGGGTGTTTATCAACATTTATCTGAACCAGAAGTATATGAAAGTTCACTCATCACTTGACTAATCATTGTGGCATATAAAATCAGCATTTTTTCCAAAGACTGGAGAAAGACATGACTTTAAACCCTTGCTATATTTAATTTTACTATTGAATAAAATATACAAGGTAATATGGTACAAAAGAAAGGATGTGTGTTTTTGAAAGAGGGAAATAAATACAGAGAGGTTTGCAGGACAATATCCAGTCGTTGTTACATGTGTAAATAAACAGAGAAACCTATCATCACATTTTTTTCCTATCATCACCATAATAAAGTGAAAACCTTACTCAGATCCCAGAAGAATGGCTAGTTTGAAAGCATGACAATCAACATGCTATAATGGAGTAACACTGGGCTAATAAATGGCAACTCCTACGCTCTAACCTCAGCTTTTAAAGTCAGCAGCTCCCCACTGAGATTAGCAAAATAATTTAACTGCCTTGTGTTTATGCTTTGGGACAGTTTAGGACAAAAATGTACTGAAAATTATTTACTTCCATTTTGATTTCTGCACAGGTTTTCTCTAATCACTGTGTGGGAGAGCCTGTGACAATAAACTCCTGCATCTTCTACGCAAACAGGGGAGCTTCAAGAGAAAAAATGAATCTGCTGTCTAGGGTTACAGTCATGTAAAAGATCAGGTGGTAGGCAGTGAAGATGCCCTGGGTGTGAGAACCTGGACAGAGTGGTAGGTGCTTCACACAAAAAGCCAGCAGGGTCTTTCCCTCTCCCACTAGGTCATCACCAAACTTGCGTGAGTGTGACAAGGAAGGAGTCCCTATGGTCTCGTCAAATCTGTAGTAGGTTATAACTGCTTGAAGGGCCCCCATGGACTCACAAAGAAGTGGGCAGGATGACATGGAGATAGCTGCTCCTTCCTAAACACTCAGTGCAATTCTTTTGTACTGCTAATGAGAGAACCACGTTTTGTACAAACTTGTTTTGCAAAGTGCTTCTTTGATTCAATTTCTACGTGTTCCTGAAAAGATTAATCATAAATTAAAATGCCTGTGAGGGTAGAGTTCTGGAAAGGAGTGTAATTAATGTTCTGGACAAAGCAAAATTCAGGCCTGATGCATTAATGGGGGATGTTTATTCTATAAAGAAGAGAGAATATTAAACTCAATATGTACCATAAGTACCTTGAACCCATATCCTTTTTTTTTTCTTTCCCCCCCCAGGTTAAAATCTTAAAAACACCTGAATTCAACATATGGAGCTCCAAAATAACAGCTGGGTGAATTTCTAGAAAAGTTATTTCAATCAAAGATGTGACAGATCCTTGCTCTACCTATTCCACAGCGGACATGGTGAGCCCATAGCAATTCATTGGTAAACCAGAAGCACTAGTACTTGCCACCATCATAAGAAAATCTAACAGTGAAGAAGTTAATACCCATTACAAAATTTCGCCAGTATGTAGCTATTACTAGAAGAATGGCCAAGCTGAGGATCTTACACACCATTTTGACTGGAATGAAGCTCTGATCTTACTGCAGCAGTAAGGAAGTCAGTTCTTCACTTCTATTTCTGCCTGAAGAAGTTTCTGTAGAAAGAGGGTCACACTGAGTTCATGTGACCTTTTTTATTGTGCCAGCAGCTATCTGCCAAATCCACATGGCCAAGCCTGTGCATGGGGATGTTACTGCAGTCACTGCAAAGAGGGGATGCTGGCAGAGTAATGTGTGAGTAATGTGCTCAGAGCTGTGATCTGAGCACAGACTTCCTTCGGACAAAGGATTATTTTTTTTTTCTCTGCAGCTTCCCTGACCAAGAGGGTTAGCAAGCCACAGATGATGAAATCTTTTGAATATGAAGTGCAAAACATCATATTTAAATATCATGAATAACAAACACAAGAGCAAATATTCTTCCTCTCTCTTTCCACTTTCTATGTACACAACTTGCAAGTCATTTGATCTGGTACCACAGCCCATTAAGACAAAACAAAAAAAAAAAAAAAAAGAATCTACACTTAAAAAACAAACCAAAAAAAACTCCAAACCCCAAACCTCAAATAATTGCTTTCTATTCTGTGTCATGTTTTAATTAAAGATAGCAGCATCACAATCTACGATATATCTGGAAATTATTAGAAACCTTTTCCAGAGGCAAAAAGGATCAATACCTCTTTGTCTCAGTGGCATAAAACATCTCTGTGTTACTTTTTTCCTGCTGGCAAGACAGAAAGTGGAAAGAGTCTAAGATGGGAATAATAGCAGCACTGAAGGGGAGAGCCATGTGCCAGGTCAAATAAGCATGCCTTTTTCTTTTGTTTTTATTTTTAAAAATAAGCAGAAGGTTTTGCATTATCTGCTTCCATCCCTGAAGTAAGTTTTGCTCCCTTTGTGTCAGGGGCAGGAGTCAGCATGTGGAGCTACTGAGTCAAGCCATCGAAGAAAGGAAATGTGACTGAGGGTTAGATGAGCAGCTTGGGAGTCAAGCCCTGGCTTCCCTTCCTGACTTTGCCATGGATCTGCTGTGTGATGCTGCTCGGCTTATCTGGAGCTGAGAAGATGCCAGTCTCGCACCTAGCACAAAGGCATTCATGTCCTCCAGAGGGTCATTTCTTGTTGGCTAACCCTGGTCACAAAGACTGACTTTGGCTTTTACCTTGCTGCTGTCTGAAGGACAATCTGAAAGCGGTGGCACTTAAGGCTGGCTGTGGCTCATGTGACAGGGTTTGCAGGCATTGTCCCTCTGCGTCTCACAACCCAAAAGCACCACAGGTGGGGCTCATCTGAGCCATCTAGTTTTCTCCAGCTGTCAGAGGAGAGGAATAGGCACTTCTTGGCTAAGATTGCATGTAAACCATGACCTAAACATCCCTGATTTTATTAAAAAGATTCAGAGTTGATGAGTTCAATTGTCCACATTATAGAAACCTGGATTTAAATAGCATTGAACTGTACCTCAGTTTCCCCATATATAGTGGGGAATATGATAATGGAGCAACAATGGATAATATCATACTTAATCAGCTGTCACCCTCTTTTTTATGCGAGTGAGTTGTAGCTTCCTTGGGCAGAAGAACCCATGTGAACACACACCAAAAGGGAAATGTTATCTCCACAATATCTGCTGCCCCTTTCCCTTTTCTTTACTGAAGTCACTGTTTCTTGTCTCTGTCTCAGCTGCAAGACAAGGAGCAGATGGGGCTGAACTAGCTGCACTCCCTGGCATTGCTCCCAAATACATGGGTGTATTTCTGAACTGAAATGCAATTGAAAACAACTGTTGTTTTAAAAGACATTAACTTCTAGAAAGCCCCCACCAAACCCACAAGTAAGTGGCTTAAAGAGCACCATGTATTCATTTATTAACAGATTTTAAGAGTAGAGTAGGCATTTTGACTGTGAAATCTGGTGCCCTAAGTAACACAAATTTCACACTTGTCCGGCTGTCCTTCAATTAGAACATAAATTTCTGAAGAAATCAAACCAGATGTCCAAATTCTTGGCTTCAAGACTGCTCAGATGACACCGTTGAAGATTTTCTGTTATTAATTAACATTGCAATGGAAATTTTAAGGCACATACATTTTGAAAACGTTTATCAATGAAGAAATTCACTGAAGCTGCTGACCTTGCTGTCATGGAATTAGGTACCCTTCCCTGTGACTCACCCCCGGGCCTCAAGCTTTCAGGAAATTTCTTCCCCAGCCTCAGCTTCCTGAAGAATTTTCTATCCCCTCTCATTTGTGGGGTGTGATAGGATAATAGCAGCAATCCAGTCCTTATTGTCTGTATCTGCGGATGAACAGTGCTGTATAAGTGTAAAGTGTTATTATTATTGTAAGGAAATAATAATACTAATAAAACAAAATGAATCGAAGTCTTGTCTTCAGATGGTTATTTTAGCAATCCAGAAATCTAAAGCCCATGAAATAGACAATTAAGAGGGGTTAGACACTTAATATCAGTCGTTGTGTTTTGGTAGAATTTTGCAATAACGCAGCTGCTATAATAATACGGATTTTTATTTCTCCTTACAGAAAGGAAGCAGTTGTGTTTTCGGAGAAGCTTTGAAGTCCTGCTGCAGAATGCAGAACTTTGTGTGTGTGTGGGTGCCTGTGCGCTCAAACGGCCTCTCTTCTTTTGCAACAGCTCCATCTTTGGGACAGAGAAGGGGAAGCGTGTTCTTTTCTTTAGCTGGCTTTGCAAACAAAAGAAACCTTGGAAATCTTATTTCACCCTGGAATATCTTCCCCTCTCCACCCCCACCCCCTCTCTCCATGCCTCCCCCAACTGCTCATATTAGTTAGGGAATTAAAAACCAAAAACAATAGCCCCTTTCTCTCATTTCTGACATAACTAAGGGCCAGAGACTCATTTAATTAGTCTCTCTCATGTGGCTTACAGCTCTGTTCAAGGCAAACATTTACCCCTGGGTTTCAGCACTGTTGCTTAGCCACTGAATTTTCTCTTTTAATTTTTTGTCAGGAAAATGTGGTATCGTGTTAATGGCTATTGGGGATCCTACGGCTAAATCATAATCATAATTGTCTACACTAATCATAATTGTCTTGCTGTTGCAGTGTGCATCCCTCCCCCCTGTCAGTTTGCAGTCTCATCCTGCTCCCTCGTACTGTGAGCTGATGTTGTATAAGAGCTCTTCCAGGCGGGGTTGACATTTCAGTCACTTTTAGTCTATTGAGGAGCTGGGCCCAGGACACAGGGACTACGAGACCCTGAAGGAGGGGTCACTCTGTCTTCTCAAGATCCTCATCCACAAATCCTCCCATAAGGAGAGTCACTTCTGTGAATTTAATAAGGCTCACTTTTCCCTCTTAAAATGAGGGTAGCTGAGGAAGAGGAGCTAGAAAACCAGAATGAAGATCTTCTTTCCTCCACAGGCTGATTTTAATCACTGAGCTACCTTTGGCACTCTCGCTTTCTCACCTCCTGAATCTTTCATGCTTTTCCTTGCAGTGGCCCATCTCCAGCAGAAGAGATGACATCTCCCTCTCACCCCTCATAAACCTGAGGGTTATGATATGATCCAGGACAACAGGAGCTGGAGGGTGGAAAGCCTTTTCTTGGCATAGACCCTGAACATGTTTTCCACATCCTTGATGAAGTATCTCATCACTAGAGCGGTTTTCAAGGGGCAGTCAGTCATGAACATCTGTATCTGTCCTGGCAGCAGTGATTGTGAAAGGGATAGTCGTGATACCATTGTTTTTGTGATGGATCTGATATGGTCAGCATGTGGTGGCCTATCAGATGAGTTTTTTCAAATAACTTAAAGCAGTGCCTCATATCCTGATTAGGCATTGATAGACATTAAATGTCAGGGGCATCTTAGACGTGTAAGAAAGGGTACTGCAGAAATTACACTTGCAACTGAAAAAAGTGTAGGGTTTGTGTGGATGCCAGGTGCCCACCAAATTGTCGCTATCAGCTGGAAAGGGGAGAGAAAAATATAATGAAAAGCTCGTGGGTCAAGGTAAGGACAGGGAGAGACCATTCACCAGCTGTGTCACTGGCAAAACAGAATTGTCTTGGGGAAAAAAATAAATAAATTTTAACAATCATACCAAAGTAGAATAATGAGAAATAAAACCAAATCTTAAAAAACACCTTCTTCTTACCCTGCCTTCTTCCCAGGCTCAACTTCAGCCACAAATTCTCTACCTCCTCCCCCGGAGTGGCACAGCAGGACAGGGAATGGGTATTTTGCTCAGTTCATCACATGCTGTCTCTGCTGCTCCTTCCTCCTTAGGGGAATGACTCCTCATGCTCTTTCCCAGCTCCACCATGGGATCCCTCGCAGAGCAGACAGTCCTCCGTGAACTTCTCCAATGTGAGTCCTTCCTCCAGGCTGTAGTTCTTCATGAACTGCTCCAGCAGTCCTTCAGGAGCACGCTGCTCCAGTGTAGGTTGCGCAAGGGGCATCTACTTTTGCCAGCAAACCTGCTCCAGCATGCACTCCTCTCTGCATGAGTCCTGCCAGGAGCCTGCTCCAGTACCAGCTCTCCACAGGGTCACAGCCGTCTTTGGGCATCCACCTGCTCTGGTGTGGGGTCCTGCATAGGCTGCAGGTGGATACCTGCTCCACCATTAATCTCCATGGGCTGCAGGGGGACAGCCTGCCTCACCATGGTCTTCACTGTGGGCGGCAGGGGAATGTCTGCTCTGGTGCCTGGAGCACGTCCTTCCCCTCCTTCTGCACTGACCTTGGAGTCTCTTGGTGGAGAGCCATTTCTCTCACATATTCTCACTTTTCTCTCTATCTGCACTTTTCTGCTATGCAGCAACTTTTTCCCTTTCTAAGGCATGTGTCCTGGGTTGAGAGACACAGGACTAACTTTTCTTCTAATACTGGGGAAAATTGTACTTCTAGAAGACTCTAGTGTCTGAATTTGTGAAAATATTTACTTTATAGCCAGCCAGGCTCTGTGGGATTCAAGGTCTTAGTGTTTTCGAGCCTTGCCAGGTGCAGGGACAAGGAGGAACAAGGCCTGGGCATTTGACCCAGGCTGGCCAACAGGATTATTTTATACCATGAACGTCACATTCAATATAAATTAGAAAAGTTTGCTGCGTAGCTCTCTCTCCCTTGATGGCGGAGGGTCCAGACAACTCCTTGCCCTGGCACCGGACCCCTGAGGCCTTCCCTTCCTCCTGAAGCCATTGCGCTGGCAGTGTCCGCCATTTGCTGTCCACTGCTGGGAGTGCACAGCTTCCTACTGATATAATTGGCTGAGTATAATTCCTGTATCTTATATCAGTATCGGGATTAATACTGGTTCTTTAGTATTATTGTCAATTATTTAGTCTTAGTCTATTAAATCTATTTATATTTCAACCCTTGTGTTTCCTTCTGTTTCCCGATTCCCCTTCCTGGGTGGGGAGGGGTCATCAGGTAATAGAATAATTGTCTAAACGACAATAGAGTGTTATGGGTTTTTTCTCAAACCATAACAGCATGTTATCGCAGAAGTGCTACCACTGTTGTGATGAGCCTGACTTTGGCCAATGGTAGGTATGCCTTGGCTGGCATTGGCTCTATTGGACTTGGGGGAAGCTTCTAGTGGCTTCTCACAGAAGCCACCCTTGTAGTCCCCCTGCTACCAAAACCTTGGCATGCAAATCCAATACAGTTTGGTATGTTCAATAATTGCTGGAGTTTAATTATAAGTTAGTAGGGTAAAATTAGAAGTAAATCTTGATTTTTTAAGTCCAGGGTCACTTTTTCTGAAGACTGGGAGGAGGAATGATGAAGAATATTGAAAGAAAGGGAAACTTAATTCCCAGCAACTATACAAAGGCATGGATAGAGAATGCCCCAGTGTAACCTCTTCATACTAAGACAGAGGTTAAGGCAAAAGTCAAGAAGCCAAGGAAGTCATGGAAGCAGACAGGGTCCATGATAACCTAGGAACAAGTCTAGAAAGAGGTCAGGCAGATGTATATTTAAAAAAAGGAAAACCAGAGCTTTCAGAGGCAAGACCATAGATGACATGAAAAGCTAACAAACAAAAAAGCAGACACTGAATAATTTAATACAGTCTTAGAAGTCTGGAGCTGTCACTCCTTTGCTGGCTGTTGGCTACAGGATGTACATGGAGTGAAATTAACTTCATGTCTCTAAAACAGGCCAGAGACCTTCCAAACAATTTAATGCTATAGTTGATTAAGTTTCACTGTCCAGAAAATATTTCTGGTCTTCTTAAACCTAGTAAAATGGATGTAGTCATTGTGATCCAGCCTGAAGTCACAAGGAAGCCATAAACCAAGAACTCCTAAAGGCCAAAGTAGCGACTTCAGCATTCCTTGGTGTAATGAAAATCATTTGTAGATAGAGTTCAATTCACCACATGGGTTTTTGTTCAGAGATCCCGGCTTTAATGTCACTGGAACAGAAACACATGTTGTCCTATCCCCACAGCTCTGCTGCATCCTAAGCACTCCAGCTCCTCCAAATTCATGCTGATAAAACCTCGTTACAGTTCTGTAATGTACTTCTGATACACATTTCCACTTCCACTGTCATCTGCAATCCCTGGCATTGGCTGGGACTTGAAGAGAAAGTGTAAAAACAGCTGTGGGGAAAGATGGTATTTTTTTCTTGCAGTATTTTAGTCACAGCTAGAAACAAAACTTACCAGAAATCTCCTGAGACAGCCGGTTCTTAAGAGAATTCATTGCTAAAGCTAATTCACAGAAGGTTTATCTTCACTCAAAGTATCCCATGAAGTAATAGCTTTTACTTCCCCAGTCCAAGATTTTTTTCCCCATTAACTGCTGGGAATGCAGCAAGGTTCCAGCATCTGAAACCAGGCAATTTGGGCTCAGTTCTAGCTATGGAGTCAGACTGACAAATCTTACCACTATCTCCCTGCAGCTTCTCACATTATATATCTCTGCCATGCAAATAACATTTGAACTCCTCAAGAGTAACATCTAAACTCTTAAATGTCACATAATCATACATATAGGTATATATATATCTCCATTGTTAATTGCACCTTTCATTGGAAAGCTTCAGGGTGAGTCCATGAATTTGACAAAAAAGCCAAATAGAACAAAATAACCTTCCTAAAACTTTGTTCTGGGTCAACAGAAAGTCATGCATATGGGGGTGTGAGGGTTCAAGAAAGTCTGTGTTCTTCAACTGATGGTACACCTCACACTCCAGCTAATGCTGAGCTGAGCAGCGACCAGGACTGGCTACCACTCTGCTTACACAGTCTCCTCCTCCTGTCAAGTATTTTTATGTCCCAATATCTGTGTAGAAGTAGACAAGCATGTGTAATCCTCAGCACATCAGCTAGAACATAAGCTAGACATAGATTTAAGGTGACAATCCATGAGCAAAGCCCTCTGATGTTGTAAGAGGGAGAGTTAGTTACGCATGCTGCTTAATAAAATAGAAACGATAGAGAAAGAGATGTGCCTGTTCTTAGAGAGGGGTGGGATATTTGCAGTTTTCCTGTCTTCTGAGGAGGCACAGTTGCAGATTTGCTTCAGGAATTGAGGAGCTGAGCTTGGTTTGTCCTTTCTCAAAGAAAAACACCCAGGGCAGCTGGAAATCTTTCTCCTGAAAGTCTTATTTTCCCCGATAACCTATCAATTTGAGCAATCATCTGATCTGTAAGAAATGGAAGGATCCTTCTCCAGTATTGGTCTCCCACTTTTCTAACCATGGAGGCAAAATTTATTCTGAAAAAATATTTGATCCTAAAATAATATCAGGCTTCAGTCTGCTCTGCACATTAGTAAGTAAAATCAGTCTCATACATATTTGTAAAGGATTTAAAAACATAGGTAAGAGCCCTGCTCTACAGCTTTAGAATTTTTGTTTTTCAGCTGAACATATTCCTGTGAGTAAACTGTATTGAATAACATTGAGTTTCCTGTAAACTACACTTTCTTTTTCCTTTCAAAAGCCTTTCTGGGACTGTAAATATAAAATTCGTTTACCTGAATATTGTTTGCATCCATCATTTCCTCATTCTCCACAATGCCCCTGAGAGAAAAGTAGAAAATATAAACTGTGGTCTTGTCATGATGGGGGGTGTCCTCATTTCAGCCACTGTTTTCCTGTGTCAATATGAAATATAATCGAAGAAGTGTTATCAAAGTACTACTTTGCTGAGGGGTTTAAGATTACCAAGAACGATGGTGTTCTGAGTTAGCTGTTTACTTTGCACGGAATCAGCCTAGAAGAGACCCTGCTAGTAGTTACTGTATTGCACCTGAAGGGGAAGCAACAGTTGGCTCGGATGCGGTAACTTTTTAAACCCATGAAATGTCTGGTATTTGCATCCATAGGATTATACAATGAATGGGAGGAAGTCTTTGGTTTACAGATATGAATGGTGCTTCAGTGTGAAAACAACATGGGCTACCCCTGTGCAAATCACACTGCTTTCTCCCTGTATCAATTTGCATCAACCCAGTTATATCCTTGAATGATGACCAGCACTTGAAAAAACAAGAGGGTGCAGTACATTTGGGGCATTGAATTTGACTATTCACTGTTCCCACATGTGGTGTGGACTGGGATGAACTGCTCTGCCTGTGCAATCTGAATGTTTTCTTTTGCATTTCTGCCTGTTTTGGTCATAAGATCCTTGAGACCATGGGCATTCTTCCTTCCCTCCATGTTTAAAAAGCCAAGAATGTGTTTACTTCTGTTGCATTTGTTCTGTGATATTTTAAAATGATAACTGGAATAACTCATCAGAGAAAACAGACACTGGGATAAAAAATAATCTGAAGTCAGATTTTGTTCTGAAATATAACCTGAAATTTAAAATTAAGTTAATTTTAGGGGTTGGGCAATATTTTTTGCAACCAATTAAATATTATATTTAGTTTCTTTCTATATCTAGCTTTTAAAATAATGATTAAGTACAGCAAATCTATTTATAAACTAAAAATTTCTCTAAAGAAACCCAAAATAAAGAACCAAAAACCTCCAAAGTATAGTTTCCATATGATTTCACTTGCTTCCTTGATTTTTTTTATCAAAGTGAAATTTTATCATAATTGACATATTTGCATTGAACAGACTTCCAGATAACAGCATGTCTAGTGGATAAACATGTCGTCTTGTGAAATTTGTAATGAGACTTAGAGGAGCATGTCTTCCCCACTCCTATCTCTAAACAAGGCCCACATTAAAGGTGCTCTGCCTTTATAGGTGTTCTTGGTGTAATTTTGAGATACTTGTCAGCAGCAACCTTTATACCTTCCAGAGGTACAATTACACCTGGACTCCCAACTTAATGCCTCTAAAATGCTTCTTCCAAGAAGTTACTAAGAGTTTAAGGACATAAAGGCTGAGAAAGTATCATCAGCAAGACAGTCTGACTGGAGATGTGATGGTCCCCTGATGTTCACGTTACTGATTCAGATTCTGGGTAAGAAGGGAGAAGGGAAGTTTCTCATTTTTGGATAAACCGTTTATTTTATGACTATTCTTTCCCTGGTACATACCTGACTCTAGCACAAATTTAATGATCCAAGACAGGACAAGGATATGAAACGGTCTGCAGAGAGATCCAGCTCCACTCCTGCCTTCTCTCCTACCTGCTCTCTCTCTAGCCCCACATTGTAATACACAATCCTTTGCTGCACAGGGAAAGTTCAAGTAGGTTTGCAGGTACACAGCTTATTAGTAGGGATCATAGCTGAGGGCAATCATATTTCACAGTTGCCTTAGGATGGGGAGTGAAACAAGGACGAGAAAAGAGACCAAAAAAGGAAATCCTCTCCCCTGCATCCAGGTGGGAGGAAAAGTGATGAACTACGCAAACAAGCCTCCTCCTCTGCGCATCCTCTCCAGGGCAGCAGGTGGTGACAATGATCAAGTTGAAAATAACAAAAAAACCCTCTTTTCTTGCTTTCTTCCCAGTACAATTATACTTTTCATCAAGACCTGTTCAAACTCCCCATTGGTAGTTACTGTTTATGACACTATTGGTGCTGGTTGGAGCATGTCTGATTAGGTGCAGGTGTTGCACACTAATTGGCCATTAAGTTTTGGCATGTATGTTATTGATAATATTTACTGGATTTTAAAATTAATATTATTCATTTTCTACTAAGCTGTTTTTGTTTTAATGTGAAGCTGCAAACTAAAACCTACAGGGTGAAGGGTGAATGGATCCACACATGGAGGTATAGACTGCTAGTTACAAGGCGAAATGGTGAAGAGGCAGAGAAAAAACAAGATCATTTAAACATCAAGGACAATGACTTGGGAGAAGAAATTGGACATAAAAAGGTGAGAATCCTGCAAGACAAGGTAGATAAGGATTCTTAGGGTGCCATGATAAAGGCACTGCTGCAGAAGCCTTGGGGTGTGTTGATGAAATGTTACTGGGTTGCAAGTGAAAGGCAGGTTACAGGTGGAAGGTCCTTAGCATTGCAAGGCTTAGAGTGCATAAAACATCATGCAACATTTTGTCTTCCAGGTTCCCTGATGGTTTTTCATGCCAAGGAGTACTATGGAGAAACACAACCAGGAGAAGGAGGAGTGTGCTGAAGGACATGAAGCAGTGAGCATGACACATTTTGGCTGCTGAGCTGTAGGGGAAGGTACAAATGTTCTTCATTTTTCTATAGGGAGAGGAATAAGAGAGAAGGGTATTTTTAATATTATAGCAACTGGGGCCACTGTGTCTGAATTTGCTGAGCTCAACTAAAGCCAGCGGAAATAGACACAGTTCACAAAATTTCAACAGGTTACTGAAGAACATTCAGTAAGTAGGGTGATCAAAGGATTCAATTACCTATGGAAGATGTCTCTCTCTCTCCATTCACTATAACAATAGCGAATGAGGTTCTAAACTTGGCATTGCAGTTAAATGTCCAAACTTATTTGTGACAATCCCAGTCATTTTAAAACTGAGAAACTGAGGCAAGGTGGGAACAAATGGCTCATACTCGAGAAGCCCATGACCTAGCCTGCTGGACCAAAATAGGTGAGCTAAAATCTCTCAAATGTTAGGACAAAACACGCTGAGCAAAACTTCCATGCTCTTCACAGACATCCAGGTCTGGTGTGGTGGATCCCAGCACAGGAGCCTATAGCCAAACCTCATAGCTCATCTGATTTTTTTTCTTTTTAAACAATTTTTATTTAGTATTTATGCACACACTAGCAATGATAATTTAAAACCCAAATATGGAAAATAATATAATTTTTGTTACTATTTTTAATTTATTTTCAAGTTAAAAACAAACACAATACAAACCTTATCAGAATGGGCATCTTGTGAACTATACTTTTTTAGCACGGACCTTTCTCCTACCTTTCTCTCCTGCTTTTATTTTTCTGAGAACACAGTTTATTCTTTGTTGATTGTTTGGTTTCTTTATGTTTTCATTTTATTCCCCCTTTCTTTTTCTTTCTTCTTTCCACATCCTCTACACAGAAATCTTTCATTGTTGAAAAGGGAATCCCCAAAATCATAATATAAAGGCCAAGATCCAATCAGAAAATTCAGCATAAGTCTCTTTTATTCTTCTTTTTCACTTTCCTAATTTGCAGGACATTGCTTTTCTGTGAGAGACAATGAAGACTCAGAACTGAATACCATCTTAATACGTAAGAAAAACTTTTACTGTATAAAAGTGGGATTTACAGGGCAATGTTCTGTCACTGTTCGTCTTAGTCCAACATTCCTCTTATGCTCACTGTCAGCAGATGTTAGAGAATATAGCTATATAGCATACTTATTTCTTCAAGGTGCTCATTGATATTATGGGGACAAATGTGCAACCTGAAAGTTGTGAAGTATGATGAGTTGTGCAGGAGATCCTGAGAGAGCAGCACCGCTCTTCCACTGAGATTACTTTTAGCACGAGACCCATTAAGGCTGCTGGTCACCTTGGCGTTTCAGTTCTCCTGCTCAGGACATAGGAGGTCAGCAGTGCAAAGGCCTGTCATCTGGTTATGGCCAGCATCTCTTGTCTGTGAGCAGCAAAAGTTCCATCTCAGTTTTCCTCTGAAAGCATAGGGAAGTCAAGACAAACAACGTGAGGAATCAGGGGATCTGGGGACTTCTTGGGTCTGAATATACTGTGTCTAGGTGGTCTTTTTTTTTTTCTTTTTTTTTTTTTTTTTCACCCTGCAAAAATGGAATTCTGGGGTTCAAGTTCAGTTCCTGAAAAATATTTAGGTATCCACGTAAGTCACGCATTTCTCTGCTGACCCACAATGGATCCAAGTCTCCTTTTCCTTCTATCTCAAATTGCCATGTCTAGTGTTGCATACTGTGAGCAAAGTGCTATCTCTCCAATTCAATAATACTGTCCTCATTGTACCCAAGATGTCCATTGCAGGATCAGGGCCTGTATTAGTTTCCTTCTCAGTTTTTATCTGTACACTTTTGCTTAGCTTTGGGGAGCACTGTGGGCCCATTTGTGAAATGACACTGCTTTCTGCCGGGAAGATCATTATAGGCAGAATGCATTCCAATGTGCAAATTACAGTTCTGCTTATAGGGAATTTGTTCTGCTTAATACAAAAGAGCTTTACAAAAGGAAGGTCTCGCTGCACTTTCCCCTAATTTGGAGCTGCAAAGCTAACTTCCATGCTGTGCAGAAATGCACAAGGTGATTCCGTGAGGGTTAAGTCAGTTTTAAAAGAGCATCAGTTGGGTGAAAATGTGTTTGACCTTCACAGGGTTCTTCAGTCATTCTTCAGCTTGAGTGGCTGAGTGAAGAGTGTGTCATTCTGTCATATAAAAAAAAAAAAAAAGAGAGTGAAAAAAACTTAAAAATCGATCTTGTCTACCCCTGAAAGCCTTAGTTTTCATTGGCATCTAACTGACATAAATAATATTTGGTTGAGTTTTCATTGCTATTTTTATTTAAATGTTCTGGGGTATGCCAGCTAGCAGCAAGGTCCATTTTTATAGCACATGAATTCCCACAGTTCTGGTAAATATAATCAGATAAGGGGAAGTTGAACTTAAACCTTCTGTTGCAGTCAATAAAAGTAAACTTCATAACCCAAGACTATATCTCTGTTTATAATTTCTAATTATAGAAACCTATTCAAGGACACTTTAAAAACAGGATTTTCAATCCATCTAATAAAAAAATAGAAGAATATAGAGACAGAAAAAAGAGATGGCCAGAGAAAGCTAAGAAATTAAAAAGAAACAGAATACAAAGGGATGTAGTTGCTTGAGCTTTGTACAAGACAAAATATTCCCTGGATACATTCCCATTGTTCTTTAGTATTGCATTATCTCTGCAAAAGAGATAATTGCATTATCTCTTTTGCATTTTTGTAACAGCTTCTTGACCAAATGGATCTCAGTGTCATTGCACAGATCAAAGACATGATTGGAAGTATAGGCTCTTCCAAGGAAAAACATACAGGAGGGAAATTATGTGTTCCCTGTATTTAAGATTTAAATCTAAGAACCTATGTCTCTTTTACCAGGTATTTGCTTTGATGATTTATGCAGATGCTGCAAAATGTTAGACATTCAAATTAAACTCCCAGTATGGCATAAGTATGGCAAATTCCTCAGAGAGCAGTACAAGAGAGGAACCTAAACTTTGCATACTGAGCTACCCTCTGGATGTGTTTTCTAAGAAGCAATGTCCTAACTAGGGCATCAGACAAAAATGTTTAAAAACAGTCACATAGACAATTCCCATTGTCCTCTTGTGTTTTTGCTTTCTTTTGCCTATTTTCCACAGAAACTTATGGAAGGAAAAATTTCCATGTGCTAAGACAGTGCCAGTTCCAGTACTGGGCATCTCCCTTCCACGGTATCAGATAAAGAGATTCCTCATAGAATCATAAAATCCCAGCTTGGAGGGGACCTCAAGGATCAACTGGTCTAACCTTTCTTGGTAAAAATATTGTCTAGACAAGATGGCCCAACACTTTATCCAGCTGAATTGTAAGTGTCGCAAAGACTACTGGGACAAGCCTTGTCCCTGTGTTTTCTAGATCATGAGCTTTTGCCAAACTTTTAAAAGACCAGGGTGTGTGTTTCCTAGTGATGTAGCTGCAGGGAATAGCACAGGGTGTCTAGACAACTGCATGCTGGAGATATCAATAAATTTAGTTGATCACTTACAAAGTCCTTCCAAAGAAGCAGTGGTGTGAATGGTCATCCTTACTTCCCTCTACAGACAAAGATATGGATTTGAAAATGGGGGATTGTTAAATGTGTTCATTTTTGTTCAAAAAGCTGGAAAAATTTGAAATGTGACAAAAATATGTATATCATTCCTGTGGCACAAGTCAGTAAGTACAAGATTGTACAGTTCATGGCACTTTTTTTTCTTTTAGAATCATAGATTGGTTTGGGTTGGAAGAGATCTTTACAGATCATCTAATTCCATACCGCCTGCTTTGGGCAGTGACATCTTTCACTGTATGACTGGCTTCATCTCAGACCCAAAGGGCAGTGCCACACATGGCTTGACTCTTCTCCTGGACTGCCCTCCCAGCCCTGCTCATCTCCATGGAGGTCCTGAGACACGATGGAATCACCACTGGAGGCAGCACAGCAGCGGGCTGCATCACTTGCTGATAAGACACAGTACCAGCTAGTGATGTGACCCATTTGTCTTATGGGTAGGTTTCAGGTCATATTTTCAATGGCTTAAAAGTTTCTTTAAATGGATATAGTGTGTCTCTTCTTTTTTGGCATCTGTGATAAAGGGTTGTAATCTGAGAGAGTTTCCTGGTTACACCACTATGGTGCAGTGAACACTTACTCCTAGGGTGTCCTTTTATGTCAGCCCTTAGTACACAGTATGGCTCTAAAAGAAGCAAAAGCCAAGATATATTGTGTTCCCTTTGTAATTACTCAGTACTATTTTGACATGGAGTGAACCAATGAGCAATATTTGTGGTCTCCTTTTTTAAACTCACACCCTAATGATTTTTTAGGGTACTCAGACTGAAACACCACAATATTTTAAAAAATATATTCCTATTCTATTGGTTAAAAAAAAAAAAAAAGAATACAGATAATGGCAGAACAGTAGGAATAGCTACATAAAATCAGAATCATTCGTCCTGTGTTTAAGATCACTTTTAGAATTTTTTAATTTTTTTTTTTAATGAATACAAGGGTTTTGAGAACTATTGTCAGAGGAAAAAAAGAAGAAATAAAGCAAAGTATATTTAAGACCTCCTTGAAGACATCTGGAGTTAATAATGATATACACTGTAGAAAGAACAACTGTGAGATGGGTGCAAAATGCCACAAACCCAGCTAATTAAAAATGAGGTTATTAGTTTTTAGTTACACTGCAGTTAGAGATAATGTTGGAGAGAGCCTGAGTGAAAGCACATTTTATATTGTAGTAGGAAGTGCATTTTATGTGGCATTTTATTTTATTTTAAAGGGTGCTTCTATTTAGAGAGAGGAAGATTTCAATTATGAGTTAGAACAGACTCACTGTGTCTTTTCCATATCTTGAGGGGAAGGAGAGGGGGCGAGAAGGGTACAAACTTTCTTCCAAATTTGGCATTTCACCAGAAACAGCAATAAAAAATGTGCTTCACCATAAAAGACAGCTGCCCAGATGCCCAAAACATGGGAATGCCTGACATCTATGGATTTTGTTTTCCAGGAAGATCAATGGAAATTAATCACTTGTTTTGAAAGTGTATATCCAAATACCATTCACAATGTTTTCCAGTAAATTTATGGCCAGATTTCAAAGCAACTCAGCTCCTACATACAGATAAAAGAAAAAGGTTCCCTTTTTAAAAATATTTTGCACGCTAAAAGTTTTTAGAAATCTGGCTGTTATTTAAATTCTTAAATAGTTGTTAAGACTTTTGTACAAGTTCATACTAATTCATATGTACTAATCCATGAGTGTTTATGTCTAAAGCGTCTTGTGGGATGTGGCTTTTGGATTGTAAAATCCTCCTGCCACTCATGTCACCAATCAAAAGCTTCTTTGGTTTTGCTAGGGTCACTCTAAGCATCTTGCTGGTTTGCAATGTTTCTGTCACACCCATGGTCCTCTATTACTCACCATAAGATAAGACAACATGAACAGTAATTAATTTTTTAATGTTTCTTTGAAATACCTTTAGTTGAAACAGCAGCTTTTGCTAGCTGAAGGAAGAAAGCTTCTAGAGCAGCAAAAGGAAGATTTGAAAGACTTAACTGAAGAAATCTGGGACTACTTGAAAAAAATTGATAGCTCACCCCCTAACAGAACAAAATCCATAGATTGTCATTTCTTTCTCCCCATTTATCTATTTATCTACCCACATGTGGGCTGGACTACAGTAACAGGTCATTTTCTTTGCTCCTACAACAAGATCCAAACTAAAAATAAACTCTAATATAAAGAATTTTCTATTGAACCTAACCTTTTAAAAAAAAGAAAAAACACAAAACAAAAAAACACAAAACAAAACAAAAACAAAAACAAAAAAACCCACAAAAACCAAAGGTAAAGTGGCTTTACCTGTGTATAAAATCAAGCTGAGGGAGTCTTGATGGATCTCTGAATTATAAAGAGTCATTTGGGGAGTTCAAAAATGCATACTCCCTTTGACTTTTATTTCTTGACTATATATATATATATTTATTTTTCAACAGTAAGCTCTGTTTAAAGAGAAGCACTTTGGACACACGCGTGGGATCATTTTCCTACCACCCGGAGATGTCAGCCAGCAGAGTGAATACAGTCTTTAGGCTAATCTGAGGATAAAGCCAGGGGATACTCCTCAGAGTGAAACACAATAAGACCTGCTTCTTCTTTTGGTATTTGACCAAATTAAGTGCAGTGCAGTCCAAAGGATTTAATGACTCTGCTCATACTTCTAAGCTAATCAGAGCCAGAAAATATTCCTGGGCTCTGGAATACAATTGACTATAAAGTTAAATTGTTACAGTTGTCCCTCGCACAGTTTTGGTGCCAGATAACCAACAGTTCCTCAGTCAATTTCTGGGAGCTGTTCAGGAGACAACATGGGCCAAGGCTGCCTCTCAATAGGCACTTTGGAAGTGGCCACCCAGTTCTGGAGGTTAAAAGAATTTCCCAGAACGGAGGTGGACTGATCTGTGCCAACTGGCCTCTGCTTCGCAAAACTGTTTTGAGCATGTATAATTTACTAGTATAGATGTGGCTTTTGTTTCCACATTCTATATTGCATAATATCACAGAGCACAACATGAATATGATATAAAAAGTAAATTAAAATGGGAATGAAAAGTTCAATTAAACCAAGAACACTTCCTCCAGAATCTCTTTGGTAACAGATTTAGAGGGGAAACGTTGCCTACTTGCATCCATTTTGGCTCAGGAAATATTTCAAAATTAAGAACTTAACTGTGAATTAGAAAATGTGGATCCATCCCAGTTCTGACTAGTAGAGACTCGGCAAGTCTAGGAAAAACTGCACAGAGCAGCATCTGTTGGTTGCTCACCACGCAACACACATACATACACATACACACACACATAATTCAATGAAAATAAACAATACGTAACACTTTGAAAAGGTCACTCAGTCTTTCTGGTGCAGACACTTTGCTCCCTTTGTGATCAGTCTCACAAAGAGCAGTCTTTCTAACTTCAGCCTTTTAAAAAAGCTAACCTTTACGCTTTAGATTCCCCTCATTTATATTGACACACTCTCTTGTGCTGAGGGCTTTACTCCTGCTTCCTCCCACCTACCATGCTAATCTTGACACAAGTATCAGAACCTTCAGCTTCAGTTTAACAAACATTTCAAACGGGAATTTCTAAGCATCCAGTCAAAAAAGAGAAAAAAGAAAAAAGAAAAGGGGTGGAGATGATGAGGGGAAGGGAAAATATCCTTTGGTCTATAAGCACAGCTAAGCAGAATGCAGCAGAAAATTTTCTGCACATAGGGAGTGTTCAAACATTTTTACCAGCCCCCAGCCCCTGGGCAGAGAATTTGGCTTCTCCCAGGCATCAGTCCCCTGTGGAAGATGGGGTGGAGCACAGACCACCACGCTGAGCTGCCATGTTCCAGGGTGAGGAAAGAGCAACCCAGTAGTCATAGAAGAGCAAAAGAAAATTAAAAATCTGAACACTGATAAGAGATCTAGCAGTTTCTGCCCTGTGTGGCTGCCAAGATGTTGTTGTGAAGATGAAGCATGTCTACCTGGGGTGGTGGGGCTGCCTGAGTCTAGAGATAGCCTGAGGCCAGCTGGGACACAGTCGATATCCTTTTAGCCTAACCTGGATGGTTACTCAGACATCTGTTGAAGTGTAGAGATTGTAGTCTTTTCAACACACAGGGTCTCAGGGGGAGAGACAAAGTGGTCAGGACCTAACCCTTCATAACCACATCTCATGGGATTTTACTAAGAATACGGAGTCCTCTCCCTCCACTCCCTCATCAGTGGTCAGGGATCAAGCCAACTGCTTGTGTCGAGGGGATACAAAGTCTCTTAGTCTTAGTCAAATGAGGAGAAGATAGTCCAGTACTGTGGTGCACATCCTGGGAGGAAGACGTGGGGTGTATTTATCTGACTAATAGAGATGTCTGTATATATCTCTCTATGAATCTCCTAGCTTCTCTTTAAAGTCAACAGAGTTTCTCTCTGCAAAGAGAGAAAGCTTTTAGTGTGTCTCAACCTAAAGCAGCCCAGGAAAGTGATTCCTTGATTTTCTTTTTGTCTCTTCTGGTTATGAGGGCATCCCCGGCTAACTGCAGGTTTTGGTATTGTTAGACCTGCTAGAGTGGTGTGGTGAGGTGACTCTCACCCTGGTCCTCCTGAAGGGTAGTGCTTATGTGTTATCTTTTAAATCACACCAAGATAGATCCTCACACACAAGAGTCGTGAGGTTTGAATCAGGGTGAGAACTTCTTGAAAAGTGCTGAAAAGACAATACTCTGGCCCATAACTCATCATAAATGAAGGTAGAAGGAGGGACTGGAGTGAAGTTATACTTAATATTTCTTCAGAGATCCTTACCTTATACTACATTAAGACAGCAGGATCCGCCAAGACTCATTCTGTAGTTTGGGGACCTTTTAGGGAACTTTTTGTCACAAAGATAGGTTATTTCAGCATAGGATTTTGTTCCTAAAACTGGTCAGAATATGCTCAACAATAGCAGTTTCCCTCATTAGAAATAATTTTTATTTTCTTTCATATAAGAAATGTGTAGGGAAAAAACTGACATCATTATTGTTGTAATCTTTCCATTTTATTTTAATTAATGTTTTCTTTGAAATTGTACACTTCTTTTTATCAAGTTCATTTTTAAGACCTTGCTTTTTCCTTATCTATTTAATGAAGTTCACCATATAATAAGAAAATGTGACTTCTGGTGATAAAAAAATGATTTAAAAAGAAATTATTTTGTTACAAATATCTATTAAAAAGGACACAAATATTGACATACAAAAAATACAAATAAAAGTTGCAAAATGGATATGACTTCAAAACATAGTTTCCTTTTCTTGCACAAATGATGTCTCTATTTTTTCACCATCTTCTTTGTCTTTTTACTTTAGTTTCAGAATGAAATGAGGGACAATATATTACAAAATAAATTTAGAAAGGCACTTCTTGTATGCAGCCTCATAAGCCTCACCTATTTTGTTTTCTTCACCTCATTGGTTCAATACAAACATGATTCTTAAAGAAGTTTCTGAAGGCCATGGAATAATATCACTGGGAAGATATACAGCTTCCTTTGATAAGGAGAAAGGAAGGTTAATCCTTAAGAAGTCTTCTCCTAACACTTGTAATGGAAAATACCTGAAAACCACAGATGAAAGCAGTTACTTTTTTATACAGCTGCACTGTGTTGTTGGCAGAGCTACAGGACATGATGTAATTTTCAAAGTGAAAACAACATTCACATTGTTGTCCAAACAAGATTTGGACGATGCTCACCTATTCCTGTCTGACATTCTTCTCCTCTAGTTTCTTAGAATCATAGAATCATAGAATTGTTTAGATTGGAAGAGATCTTTAAGATCATTGAGTTCAACCATTAACCTAACACTTCCAAAACCACCACTAAACCATGTCCCTCAACACCACGTCTACATATCCAGGGATGGTGATTCCACCACTTCCCTGGGAAGCCTGTTCCATTGTTTGACAACTCTTTCAGTGACAAAATTTTTCCTAATATCCAATATAAATTTCCCCTGACACAACTTGGGGCCATTTGCTCTTTTCCTATCACCTGTTACTTGGGAGAAGAGACTGATGCCACCTCTCTACAACCTCCTTTCAGGTAGTTACAGACAGTGATAAGATTTCTCCTCAGCCTCCTTTTCTCCAGGCTGAACAACCCCAGCTCCTTCAGCCGTTCTTCACAAGACTTGTGCTCCAGACCCCTCACTAGTTTTGTTGCCCTTCTCTGGACACACTTCAGCACCTCAATGCCTTTCTTCTAGTGTTGGCCGCAAAACTGAACACAGTATTTGAGGTGCAGTCTCACCAATGCTGAGGACCATCACTTCCCTGGTCCTGCTGGCCACACTATTTCTTTTATAGTCCAGGATGCTGTGAAACTGGTAGCATAGGTACAGAAAAAGCAGATATCTTTTCCAGTCTCTTTATTTATGCTGAAATCTGCTGAAGTGCCTCAGTTTCATCCCCTTCTTTTCATACGGACTGTCTTTCAGCAGTGTGATGTATTGAGAATGCAAAGTTTCTGCTTGAGATCAATACCTTCACAAAGGAAAAGGGAACATCATGCACATACATGGTGTTATCACAACCACTATGTCCTTTGAAACCAACCTGTTCATTGCAAGTCACCTGATCAAGCACTGACTCATCCCAAGCCTGCTTAACTGATGACATCTGACAGCATCACAGCTTGAGTTGGCCCAACCTATTTAGCTTATGAGATCTGACAGGATCACAGCTGGAATGCCTCAGGAGATCTGATGGGATCACAGCTTGAGAAGGCTTAGCTATAGACACAGGATATAAACATTGATCCAAAGATCTGCATAAAATTTGAATTACATCCTAAAATGAAACCTTGCCCTCAGCTTCAAGAAAAAAACCCAAACCAAACAAGTACAAAGTTTGGTAAGAATATAGATTTTTTCCTTTTGTCTTTTTTTTTTGTTGTTGTTTTTTTTTTTTTTTCAAATATCTGAATGCACTTCCTCAGACAAAATGATAAACGTGCCAATGGATTACAGGATTCTCATGAGGATTATTTCCCAACCTAACAAACCTAAGGACATGAAGAAGCATGAAAGTTGCTGCCAGTTTATCCAGCTTTCAGAATTTCTTTATTGTTTACAACCCATTTTGGTGGGTGTGAGATGAACATTCCTATTGCCAAAAAAGCAAAGAAATGCCACTTCAACTCAATTCTGGTAACAGGATCAAATGCAACTACCACTTTTTTGACTCCAACAGTGACCTTTTCTCTTTTTTCTTCTATTAGTACTATTGTATTTGTATATTGCATTACATGATGTCAAGAAAGTTACCTGATATAATGAAATGCAACCAGCATATTTTGTTTTGATGCTTTCCATAAACTACCTTTGTGGAGGTAACTGGTTTGCTTCTAATAGCGTGATCATGACGATCAGCAAGGTGAGTTTTTGAAAGTAACTATTTCATGACTCTACATTTATGTTTTGGAGTCCATAAACACAACCCCTTTCCCAGTTTTATGCTTCTTGATTTTGGGAAATACAGTGATAAGAGATTTGAGTATTTAATGTTAATACGCAGGTATGAATCTAAGAGGTTCTAAATGAAAAAAAAAACAACCAACCCACAAACAAGACACGACTGTTTATGTAAGTAGATATAATTAAAATTATAACAATAAGTGATGCATAATGGTAATTTAGAGACTTAGATGATTGACTAATGACTGCACTTGTTTATATTAAAATTGTAGGCATTCATGTGATGATGTTGTCTTTCTCTGCTTCACTGGACTACTTTCATCACAAAACTGCCTAAAAGGCTCTATCAAAGATCTAATGACTGTGCAAACTGAACAAGAGGAATGTACTGGCCTAAGACAGATCAGCAACTTTGCTCTCCTCTTGGGCTAAATGAATTCAGAGAGGTCCTTCTCACTTATGGCATCAAATGAATTTTCTTGATTTTATTAAAGCTTCAGACTATGTTGTTTCATCAGTTCCTGATAGGAATTCACTATGCCTTCTTGAAGAATCCACATTAAAAACAAACTATTTTTGGACATCTGTCTTGCATGGAAAACATGACATACAGAATTGCTGAATAGCTTGCCAATAGCAACTAAGGAAATATCTTTGGATTAGCTTGTTTTCTACCATAAACTAAAATACCTGCTCAGCACCTGAAACTCAGCTAAAGTTCATGGAAATCAGGTCATGGAGACTTTCCTTGTCCATCTATCTAAAGCAGTGTTCTTCAACCTTTTCAGGTTGCTGACCCGCTTTATTCAAGTAAAAATTTTCTCTGACCCTCTTACATTAACTATGAAAATAGGAGTACATAATGTATTTATGATAACAATGATATGCCTGTATAATTTAGTTGTGTGCATGTTTCAAGAGGTCGAGGAAGAACACTTGACCTTGAAAAGGAAGGGTGAGTGTGGAAGAGTTTCATTGCCTTTGTTGATATAAAAATTTTAACTGCCTCAAACTGACATTGTTTGTCTTTCATGACCATTGTGTCACAGCCCAGAAGACAGCGAACAACCTAAAGTGGCCAGTAAATATTCCTTCGTAATACAGGGCAAACTTTTTGGGTAATAATTTTCCAGTCCTACAACATATTTGAAAACATGAAAAAAATCCCAGTTTTTTTCAACATTGACTAAAGGGTTCTTCTTCCTGTCTTCTCTCTTTAGCCATATATTGTTACATATAATTCATGAAAGACTTTTTAATGTGCAAAATTTCAGTTGTAAAATTGTCAACACGTCAGTGTTCCTCCCTGCCTCAATAAGTGCTTTGTGAAACAGCTAGTACAGAAAATGAATCCAGTAAAACAGAGTCACAAACTTTTGGCCTAGCAAGATTGCACCTTATTCCTGTTGTTGCATGAGGTTCATCAAAAATCAATCCCATAATTCCTTATATCTATCTCCAGCTTTTCCATAGCAGAGTTCTCTATAGAGCGGGGGGGATGCAAGTTGTCTGCAGAATTCCTATTTCACAAACAAGAAAGATGAGGTGGATAGTTTGGTATGGGCTGCTGGGGTAGCCCAGGTATATGGAGGTTCCTCAGTTTACATATACCCAGCCAAAAAGTAGAGTAGTCAGTCAGATTACCTAACTTAGCAGAACGGTTATTTTAGAGGGCTAAAGATATTCAGGAGTTGATTTATGCCTTCTAACTTAGACATTCATAATGTAGGTGTTGATGTCTGCTAAACTCCCTAGGCTCTTTTGAGGTGTGATGCATGTCAGCTAAAGTACACAGCTAAAGTAGATCAGATGAATTGCTCCCTAAAAGTACTCAGCACCCCAGTTAACTGCAACGAGCGACTGCAGAGCCTGGGGTGACTTGCTCAGACGTAGAGGTCTGCTGAGTAGATACGTGAAGCTAGATGAGATGAATTCTGGACTGTGGTAATCTATCAGAAAACATGGCTAGACTCCCAGCTGTGCTGCGCACCTCCTGCTCTCAGACACTGGGGAAAACGTCACCTGCAGAAAATAACAGTTGGATTTCATCCCTCTCCAGGCCTTGCACAGGAACGAAGGTGGCTGAAGTAGCCAGAAGGAGGGTGGTCTGAGCTTTGCTTCCACGAGAGCTGTATGAGTTCTTGAAGTGTATTGTTTGAAAAATGATGGTGCATAAGTTAGTGAGGCTGCAGGGCAGTAGCTTACCCAGTGTTAGCATAGCTGACACACTGACAGTTTATATGGAATTTATGTGCCCATTTACTCTGCTTTTTATGGGAAAACATGTTGTTACCTTACAGCTGCCACATCACATGCTACTTATCCTGCCTCAGAGCTACGGAGCACCTTCCTCAAGGAAGTATACATACATCAAGAGGTTATGTATTTTTTAACAACATTGTAAAGGGGAAATGATAAAATATGCATTATACTGCATACTAGCAGCTTTTAATTTTTCTATATAATTTATTTAGCAGATTTAACTTATTCTATAACCATTTGCAATTGTTCTCTTCTTTCCCATTCACGTATTTGGAGTGAGATAAAGAAAGTGGCATTAAGGAAGTATTTTCAATAGGGTAAAGGAACCATATGAGAATCTGTAAAGGTTCTACAGTAGTATCAAAACAACAGGAATAAGCACATAAAACATGGATGGTAAAGGGTGCTTAACAATGTTGACTATGACAGCATATCAAATGGTAAATCAGATAACAGAAGGCTGGAATTAGTGACAGGAGTTACAATCCAATCTATCTATTCCAAAAAAACGTTCCAAAAAGGAAAATAAAAAATCATGCTACTACCATTATACCTTCTACCAAATTCTCTTAATGATATCGTTGCTCATTCACCTGATAACCCATGTTTTTGTCTGGAAATGTTCAGTTTTTCTGTTTCAGTAAAGGAATAACCTGAAAAAGTGGTTTTATCCTCCTGAAGTGTTGCCTTAAAACTGGTTTCAGTAATGATGTGGGTAATTACTTGTTACCAATCCTAACATGAAGAATAGCTCAAAAAAGGCCATTGCTGAAGTACTATTACATTCCATTGAGCTGATGCTGGTTTAATTAGAACTGCTGAATTTATTTAATATAAACCCAGTATAGCGTTTATGTTCTGCTAGGGGGTGAACCAGAACCTCATTTACCTGCGACATGGGGATGAAAATGCACCAGCCTCTCTCTTCCATGGCTCCGAGGGCTGAAAAGCCAACAGCAAGTTTTATATTTTAATGTAGGATTGGAAAGTCAGCTTACAATACAGTCAAAACCCCAAACCCAGGATTTCCCACATCCCCAGCACCAGCTATTAGTACAAAAGCAGTTTATATGAGAATTGTTCAACAGAGCTTGCTGGCAGGTTCCCTGTCTTTTTCTCTGCCTTTACAAGAATGCAAAGATATGTTGGTGATGACATGTTCAGACCAAGGAAAAGCAAGGGTCTAAAGCTAAGTGACACATTTGAATCTGAAAGTGATAGCAATTACAAGCTACCTGAAACTCTGAACTTGGGCTGCTTTCCTGATAGCAGGACTAGGCTTTTCTGGAGAAAATGGCCAGTGTTGGTTTAGCTTGGCCAACAGCAATGCTGAGTCCTAAGGGATCATATCCACATAGATGGACCACACTGGCAGAAATTTATCTGCCAATACTGTAGCTTGAATATGGAGACGCCAGAAATTCTATACACTACTATACACAGTTCAGTTCCTAAGATTGACAGAAAATCTACAAAAGCTTCAAGAAAAGCATTTTTTTAAAAAAAAAGTGCTGGGGATAGTATTTGTCAACATTTCAAAGTAGCTCCAGAGCTGTGCCCATGTGTTTGCCTAGATGCAGCTTCTGCAAGCCCCACTGGACTGTATAAGTGTGAAATGTACCTACTTTACGATGGAGAACCCAGAATTTAGGAAGGTACCTATATTTATGCAAGACTGGAGACTGAAAAACTTTGCTTTCGCTGAGGTAAAGATTGTGTTCTGCTAACCCAAAACGTTCATTTTTCTTCTTTCTCATAGGATTTCTGGCACCTAGTAGATCTCTGTATTTGGAGAGAGCAGAACTTTTGCTGACAACGTGTGTATCCGTCTGCTGCCACCCACTGCAGAAGTTTCCTCGGCTGAGCATTTTAGGATTTAGGACAGTGCCCTACATAAGTTCTGGAGGGCAACCAGAGAGACAGATGACAGAGAACAGCCACGTGAAGTGTAAATATAACCTATGTTTAAATACTGCCTATTTCAGACAAATGCTCTGATTTGCCTAGTGCTACTTGCAGTAGCTGATATAGTTTTGCATATTAAACAGCATTGGCTGATTTTTTAAGTTTTGTATTTTTAATATTTTTTTAGGTACAGAAGGATTCTCCTACCGTGTTCTTAAAAGAATCAGGTGATAGCTACTAAATGACTTTAACACACGCTACCATTTTATTTTTTAGTTTATAGTCTATGAGGTGACAGAGAGCATTAGTGATGCTTAGGTACAACATTCCTTTGAATCAGAGAGTTGAGAAAGGCTAGTCAATCTTTAAGTACCAGGAGCAAAGAAAGATTTAATTTTATTACAGATGGAAATGCTGAGAATGAACTTTATGAAGGAAAGCAAATAATGTGATTATCAGGTCCCTTTAAACTAGAGACAATTATGAAAGAATATTTTTGGCAGGATGGGGTACATGAGACCCTTTGAATCAAGACCCTGGGGACACCTAGGTGAACTTTCCGAAGAGAGCTCATATGAAACTTTGACTGCTAACATGGAGCAGAAAAGGAGAACAAAAAGGAGCAGATAGTTAAAACAGGTCTTACTATATGTAGTATCAAGAACTCTAAAAGAAAGATAAAGAAAATGGATTAAACCGTCGTTTTAACTTGCCTTTAAATGCTTGAGTTCCTTTACCTGCAGACTGTGTCCAGTTCCCTTCAGATGATTCTCTACCTCCTGTTTTTTTCCCAATTTACAGACTTCCTTCCCAGCTGCTTAATGATACAGGGCCTTTTCTTCATCCCAGGACTAAAGTAATGAAGTACCACTGATGTTTGTCCCCCAGGTCAGAAATTCATTATGAACCTACCCACCATCCGATGAATTTTGCCATCCAGCCTCTAGTCAGCTATTAATTATACACCCTTTCCCTCTCACAACAGCTCCTGCTGTAGCAATGTCTTGACATCCATTTTACGGATGGGGCTTAAGTACAGAGAGATTAAATGTCTTATATCAAGCCACAAGTTGAGTGTACGTGTGACACAATTCTGCCCAGCCAACAGGTCCTAAGATTTGTCATCCCTTTTCCTAACACCAGTGTCCATTAGTGCTCTACTAACACATAGGCCAGGAAAGATAAATCAAAAAGGCACTGCAATCTTGTCACATCCTTTTCTGCACCTTGGCCGAGGCCCAGCACAGTATCTGTCCTGAAAGCGAGGAAAAGCACTGAAAGAAACACCTTGTGGAACTGAAACCAAGCATAATGCTCGTTGGCTACACATGGAGGGTTTTTGGGAGGCCCCATAAGGAGAAGATACAAGAAATAAGGAACCAAGTCAGGTAACTGCTGCCAATAAAGAATCATTGAATCATAGAATGGTTAGAGATGGAAGGGACCTTAAAGATCATCTAGTTCCAACCCCCCTGCCATGGGCAGGGACACCTCCCACCAGACCAGGTTGATCAAAGCCCCATCCAGCCTGGTCTTGAACAATTCCAGGGATGGGGCAGCCACAACTTCTTTGGGCAACCTGTTCCAGTGCCTCACCACCATCACAGTAAAGAAATCTTGATCTACTTTTGCAGAGGATTTGTACAGGTCTCCAAGATACATATAACTATTTAGTGTTAGAAAAGGCTTGTTCAGGAACATAAGTCCATACACTTTTGTTTTAATTTTCCTGAAAAAACAAATTGCATAAGGGTAAAGACTGTCTTCTCATAAGGTGAATGCTTAAATGTTCATCTTACATTGCTGGAAATTAAATTTTAAGGATTAGCTCTTGACAGAGAGACTGAGGGAACAACACAACAATTCCGTTCAGGACGGGAAGGTTCAGAGGAGAAGGTGGATTGATACTAGCACAGAGAAGATCAGAACAAAAGAGCTCCACATTTGGATGAAAGCTATCAGACTCTCAAAATGAGCAGTGAACTGTAGAGGTCTGACTTAAATTCCAAACTTCCAGTGTTCTGCTACCCTGGAGAGGCAGGAACCCCTTTGCTCTCTGTTTAAACGAGGAATAAAAATTATCCATTTAGGGGATCAAAGTTTAAATGGACCTGTCTGTACCCTGCAAAAGATAAACATGCTTTCATTAACTTTTCTAGCATTAATGAGATCACCAATAAAGAAAGTGATAATAAAATATCTTAAAGTGCTGTTGTTCTTGCTGTTGTTTTATTAAGCTATGACATAAAACAAATCACACAAGAGTCTTGTCAATTGACAGTACCCAAAATTACAGATGTTGAATTAAAGACATTTGTGAGAAAAAACATGAAAAAGATTGAGTCATCTGTAAAATATCCCACATGAGTAATTTTTAAGTCCTTCAAACTCTTGAATGGACCCTCTTTTAACTTTCCAGATAGTTAAATCTTCACCTTAAGATTAAGTGGTCTGATTTTCCTTAACAAGTATGGCCTGAATTTTGAAAAATGAGTAGTAATTTGAAACTTTATCAGTTGCCATTATTCCCATGTGCTGAAAATCTGGCTCATTTAAGTAGGCTTGACTATCTACCTGGAAATAAAACCAGCCAAAATCAGTAACCTATTTTCAAAATTTAAGTCTAAGGGTGATTGTGCTTTTAACAGAAGAAATGAATATATTTAATTCCAGCTTTTACAGAAAATGGAATTGAATCTTTACTTGGAGGCTATAACAACATTCCTGGTTCATAAATGTTATCTCGTAATTTTCTTGTCTTTGTCTATCAGGCTCTGTCTCATTAAATTCGCTAAACTATTTGAGGTGGGGCAGGCTTTTATTCCCTATTGTACCCTTGCTGTATTGAAACTTTGATGTGTGAATAGAACCCTTAGGTGCTAATAATCAGCAAAATTCCTAATGCTGTTAATGAAAAGGGTGATTTTTTTTTTTAAAATAACAACTTATAGATGAAATTAACCAAAATATAAAATGGAATCCTGACCAACCTGGGTTATAATTAGACTATGATGTTATGTTTGCTCAAAATAATTCATCACCCCATGATATGCATTATGAGAGCTTTTATTTCCTGTGGAAAACTGGAAAAAAACCACAAAACAAAACAATAACAAAAACCCCAAACTTCCAGACTAACAAAAAATTACTATCTTAAAGTCAGCAAGAAATCTGCTGTGTTTTCAGAGATCACTCTTTAAAGAAACCTAAAGCATAATCCATGCAGAGTCCCTGAACATTAGTGGATATTTTATGATTTGCTAGAGTCATAATATAATATATTCTCTGTTCAATAACTTAGGAGAAAACAATCAATATACAGACACTACAGACTCCTAGTCTCAGGGTTCCCTACGGGGCTTTTGGCTTCTTCTGTAATGGGCTGTGTTGTTTTTAGTGCTGCAGTGGCATCGTTTAACTTAACATGACACTTCCTTCACTCATCTGCTGTGAGGATGTTTGCCAGTCAAGAGGAGAAACATTAAATGGAATAAAACTAGAGGAGTTAAGATGAAAAACATTTCCCAAAGGCACAAGTAGAAGTTTCCAAGAATTCAACAAACTGAGATTTAGGAGGATGATCAGCCTGGAGCCAGATTAAGGTAGGAAAAGATATATATAAACTAGGTTCAAATCTAATATACTTAAGAACTGCCTTTGTTCTTCTTAGAGAGGACAAAACAGGCAAAAGACCTCAGGATTGACTCACTTATTTCGGGGGCTTTTCCAATCAGTGAAAGCCTAGACTAAAAGTTTAATATCTCTCCCACTCTCAGTTTGTTGGGAGTGGCTCCTACAAGAGGAGAGAACTGTTTCCTGCTTTCTGCAGTGACATGGGGAATGAAGAATTTGTTTGAGCTGTCCTGAAGCTTGTTCTTTCACAATAAAGCCCTAGAAAAAACCTGTAACTACCTCAGGCTGTATTAACACTACAGGCCAGAAGCAGTTCTGCATTGAGAAAGGCACAGGCAACACAACCTGTTGGTTTTCTGTTGCTCCATACCTTATATTCTGAGTGAACATATGCAGTAAGACTAGGAAACCTATTCCCTTGAAATCAGTTAATTGGTCTTTAGAGTCTGTAGTGTATAAGGAACATGTTATAGGAAGGGACTGGAGCAATTTATCAATACCAGAAGTTAAAGAACTCTCAACTGGAAGATACTCAAGCAGCGAGATGATTTGGTCTGTGCAATTAATTTTTAAATGATGGTTATGAAGGCAGTGGGACTTAGGATCAGTGATTTGCATTTCAATAAACACCAGTTCAGAAATTCTTAAGTGTTGCTGGAGAGCAATTTATGGCTTAACAAACTTTATTAATTTTCAGTTGACTGTTTTGTGTGGTTCTACTTTGAAATGGGATATGGATCAATGCTCTTCTTGGCAGTGGTCAGAACTCAAAAGGTTAGGTTCAGATAAGTACAGAAGCTTGCACACTGATTCCGATGTCTCTTGTTTTGTTAAACTTGGCTATAGTCATTATTACCTCAATACTTTTTAGTTACAGATATACAAGCATGTCGGTTGTCTTCTGATATGTGTCTATTAAAGATTATAGATGCAAGAGAATATTAGCTCTGCACCAAGCACATATTCAGACTCGCATTATTATTAGGTACCTGCTTTAGCCATTAAATAAAATTTCCATAAATCCTGTATTTGACCATTTTCCAGATCACGTTTTGATTATATGATATCCTCAATAACTAAGAGAAACCATGAACGCATGGATAACCCACTGGCATTGTCTCTAGGTATAAAAGGGAATCGCTTTCTCATTGGCTGCAGACATCTTGTCCATTACTCTGTTTTGCAGTTTCCTGTCCCTTAAGTTCCAATTTGCTTTGACTACACAGTAGACTTAGACAGACTTCGTGTTTCATAGCTCTTCAAACCATTTCTCCAGTAACACTGTGCACAGCTGATTTCTGGCCCATTTAGGTAGTTTTACCCCATGCACCAACATGACCAGTCGTTCCTTTGAAATCAAAATCTTATCCCTACCTAAAGCTCCCGAATCCCAGTTCCTTTTCATTAGGATCAGCTTCACTGCAGCTGTTATGATCTTGCATTTTTCAACTCACGTTTGTATGCCAGAAACAATTAAGCAAGCATTCGTTTCATACATGGTACCCATAAAATATCTAGCATCACTGAACTGCATTATTATTTCCCCCAGGAAACAATTCTCGAAAAAAATACAAATGAAAACCACAATCTATATATTTACATTATTTATAAGTTCTCAAGAATTATTTCCCAGTACTAAAAAAAATGGAGATATTGCTACATGGGAAATCTGGGAAACTTTTTTTCTTTAATTTAATTTCTGCAAAAAAAAAGGGAACACTTTCTAGTCATGCCCAACTATAAGTTATGTAATGGTGAAGAAACAGGATTTTCCTTTCATTTTCTATATTTCTTTCCATCCCTAGAAAAAGATTTAATTTTAATCATATTCAGCAAATATAGTGGCTACATTATTATGAAACCTCAGCTCCTACCATGATAAACTTTTTTAGAACACTAGCCCTCATTGTATGAATTCTTTTGAATATGGTATGACATACTTTGTGGGGAAAAAATCAGAAGGAATGACCATGAAAACACATAATCACAAGTACAGATAGATCTTGTGCAAATATAGATAAGCATGTATGTATAGAAGTACATATACACACCATGCTGAAAGTCTCTTAATTCAGATACACACATATACATACATACAGAAGCCTACGATAAAATGTCAGGTTAATTTTTTATTTAAATGGAGATTTCATTTCAATGCAAAGTGCAACTTAATATAATTATGTTCTTTTTCATTAAGAAAAAATTGTAAACACTTCATCTTTGTTCTGTGCTGCAGAGGTTCGTGAGAACCAAAATACGATAGTCTGTTGTTACAAGATGCCTTAAAGGCAGAACATAAACAAACATCCTAATCGGTAAATTGAAAATTAGAGTTCATTTTTTCCCCCTTAATGAATGCAATTCCACTGGCAAGTATTCAGCATCATATTCATATTCAGCTCAGGGAAAACAAAATTGTACCGGTGGACTGGATGGATGACTAGTTTTTCCCAAAATACTGCAGTGAGGACTGCATCTTTGAGAAAGAAGCCTCCTTGACAGGCACTACCAAGTTTTTTCTGAGCCTATGTAGCAGTATCATAGAATCATAGGATCATGGAATGGTTGGAATCGGAAGGGACCTCAAAGATCATCGAGATCATCGCTGGCCATGGGCAGGGACACCTCCCACTAGAATGGGGTAATACCTTTTAGGCATAATACACTGCACCATGAGGCATCACAGTCCATTCCAGCACGAAGATAAAACGCACAGAAATTTTCTGCAGAAATCCTGATTTGACCCAGTGTTAGAGGCAAGGAGAAGAAGGCAGAGAGCAGGACTAGGCAGCTCAGCTGAAGGAGGGAGAATGAGAAGCCCCAAGGAGCAGGGTACAGTTTTTGCTCTGTCATTTGTCTCAGACCATGTGCCGGACAGTTGGGAATCTTTAAGATGGACATGGAAAACGGCTTCAGAAATGTCTGTCTGCTCCGTGGATGGGATTCCAGCGTGAACTTTGTTTTGGGTAATAGCAACTGTTGTTCTAACTTAACTTAAAAGGACAGTCTCCCATGAAAGTTATGGGCTCGTGTTAATGAGCCAAATTTTCTCTATGCCTGTGTAAACTGGTTACATGAGCCAAAAAAACCCAAGGCAGAGTCAGGGAGCTTGTGCAATCCATTGCCACAGCTGATCCGGGGGCCACAGCTAATGGTTCCAGGTTGTTGGAGAGAGATCTGGAAGAACAGCATGCTCTGAGATAATTTTTTAGAGAAAAGACAATAAGGAAAATATTTTGCAGATATAGAAAGTGTTACAGTGGAACCCTATGGTGGGCATGCTGTATGAGTAACTTCTGTTTTTAACGTAGTTTGGTATTTCAAATGTGGCTTATACTATTCACAACCTTTTTTCTGAGTACTAAATGTTACTTTTTGATTAGGCAGCTTACTTTGAAAACTAAGTGGAAGCTATTTACCATTACTTATCTAGGATTTTGCATTATGTTAGGGCTGGACTCCAAAATCCAGACTGGAAGGATGAAGTCTTTTCCTATGCTTCCACAGGATTAACACAGGGGCAGGAGGAAGAGAAGTGTAAGCAGAATATCTTGGTATTGCCTGGACCTGTTACAAACATATCCCTGCTTCCATAGGGAAAAAAAAAATAAACGCTTGCAAATAATTTGCTATAAATAAAAGACACTGTAGCTATTTTCAAACCATACAACTTAGATAATGCTTCAATTCTCCCGTCACACCATTTTTAACAGGATAGAGAAGCAATCTTATTTAAACGGAGTGTTAAATTTTCAGACTCCGCCTTCTGCATGAGAACTGTCAAGCTTAAAAAGTCCATCCTTTTTTCTAGGGGTGCTGCCATCCTGAACGAATGAGGCAGAAGGAAATAACTGGCTTGATCATGTCAGGCAGTGAGTAATGCTGATGTCAGACACCGGCACTGAAAGATGCTGAAATTGTAAGTCTCGGTGGTTTTCTGGTTTGAAATGCTGAGTAGACGGATAGTGGATTACGTAGCTGAAGAACTGCTGAAAACGAGTTGTCTTGGTTGTGTCAAAATCTCCTCTGTGATGAGCCTGGAAACCTCATCATGAGTCTCAAGAAAGCCATTTCTTATGCTAATTATTTCCCTCAACTGTGCATCCAATTTAATGTGTCATTTGAGATTCAGATACTCTGCACATACACAAGATTTGAATAACTGATTGAATGTACACATTGGGTTGTAGAGACTTGGTCCTCAGAAAAAAAATCCTTTCTGACCATTTTATGAAATCAACATGAAAGAAAATGGCACAGTACCAACACCAGAATTACAAGTACTTCAAATACCTGAAAACCTGGGTCAGAACTACCCTTCAACACTAACGTCCTTCTGATAGTCTATATAATTTTTCTCTTCACTATCAACGGATGCCTTGATTCAGAAAGAAGTGTAATATTCAGCCCATTGCTATTTGAATCAGCAAACCTTAAAAAAATTAAAGTGAAAGTTTGTGTTAACTTCTAACACAAATCTCATCAACCTTCTCCACATTCATGTTTTTCGCTCTTTCATCTCAAAGAGACTGAGCTCTGAGGAAACTGCTAAAGTTGTCCTAACAAATTACGGTTGACCAAAAAGAAACCAAAAATGAAAGCCCAAATCCACCCACATTCAAAAAATCAGAAGCCTTGCATTTATTTGTCATGTGGAAAACTTGGAATAAATTTTGTTAGTCAAATGATTGTCCTTTTTTCAACCTAGTTACTGGGAAAAATATTGATCTGAATCATCTTGTCCACATGTTCCTTTTCCCTTGCTTGTCAAAAGCATGATAACCATCTCTTCTCTACAGTTAAAAATCACAAGAATGTCTGCACTGCAGATTTCAATACACTGTAAGTACCTCTAAAGCAGCATATAACAAAAAATGTGTGCACAGTAATCCACATTTTCTCTGTAGATCACCTTCACTCAGTATGGCATTCTGGCCTTCCGAGTCTGCATGGATTGGACAATGTGTTGACTTTGTTCACTTTTCAGCTGATTCAGTTCACCTTTTGTCTTTTTAATTATCTAGAAAACAGGAAGATAAAGGGGTAATCTTTCCAAAACAACTCTAAATCAACAGACTTTCCATGCAAGTTATTATTTTAATGCAAAATACCATTTTATCAGCAGGTATTGACGAGGTCTGGGTTGTTTTTTCTAGGTTAAAGGGGAAGAGCTATAAATAGGAATTGGTTTAATCCCTAGTTCGGGTCCATGCAGCCAGATTTTGGGAAAATGTGTCTCCAAATTTGAGGGATACATTCATTTTTACATGGTGTCAAATATGCAGCAAGCATTGATGCGCTGCTAAGACATGAAGAACATGTGTCTGGAACAAAACCATTGCTCGGAAGCATAAACATATATCATATTCTGGGGGTGTTTGCCACATATGAATTTTTCATATGACCCTCATGCCCAGGTTTCAGTGACTGTATGTTCTTAGACCCTCATAAATACACTTTTTTTTCTAACCCGGTGTCTGACACGAGATAGGGAGCTTCTGTAACGGTGAACCCACTAGTATTTGGAGAAGTTCATCTCAGATAACAAGTTTAGTCCCACATCAGTTTAAGTAGGTTGAACACAACAAACAAAAAAATAAAAAGTAGAAACAACAAGCTGACAGCGCCCGCTGACTTCAAGTTAGTACTTAAGTTTTTTCCCTAAGGTAAACCTTCCAACCCAAGAAAGCGTTTCGTTTATGACAGAACAGTGCAGTGGCAGCAGCAGCCAACTTTCAAAGTAATTATTGCTGTTAAACTGAAGTGGGCTTTAAACATTTCATTCAGATCGATTTATTCAAAAGTGTTTAAGGCTCAGCCAAGTTTACTACTGGTGTGGTCGTGGGACACTTTACGGTTTATCATAATGTTTGATCAGTTGCACAGGGACATGAACAGAGGTGAAATGCAAAACAGGTGGGAAAAATCTGTTGGATGTTTTTTCTGTTGTCGATATTTCTATTTGTGGAGCCATTTTTGTGGCTGGCAAGAGATGGAGGAGATCGGGGAGAGTCTGGGATGTAAGGCAGAATTAACTGTTGAACATCTCTTCTATTCTCTAGTGGAGGGTTAAAGTTTATGAAAGATTTTAAATCTTTCTTTTCCTTCCTAATTTTTAGTCTTGCTTTTACTGCTTTTTTTTTCCTTTTTCTTTTTTTCTTTCCTTTTTTTTTTTTTTTTCCCAGCCCTGTCTCCAAAGAAAGCAATAAGCCTGTCAAAGAAGGAATTAATTAAGCAAATCAATCAGTCAGTTTTATTAAGGAATTACAAAGCCCATGTGCAGCATTAATTATTCAGATAATGGGACATCTCTAAGCCTTTCTTTTCAATTATTGATAAGCCGCTATCTATCATCCTGACTGTTTTAGTACTGATTTAGTTGTGAATGAAGCCAGGTCATTCAGCCATAGCATATGCCAGTTATGAGAGTTGTTAGATGACTAGGGGCGGGAGAGAGAGAAAGATGAGAGGTACCGTTTGTTTCTATCCACAGTGATTGCAAATATTAAAAATTTCAGGGCACGTGCCTTCTTCTGAGCTGCAGATGAAAGGGAAACTGTCCTTCCTTGTTGATATCATCTCAGTGATCACCTTTGTTCAATGAGGCAATACATGCCCATTTTTCCCTCCACAATATCCATGCAACTTTTTTGTTGACTTTATACGAGGTTCTCCACTAGTTCATAAGGTGTGGAAAAATGAAATGCCTTTCCATTGTCACAATAAAGTTATCATTTTGCATCCGCTGATCAAGGCAACTCTTCTCATTTTTCTTTAGTAGGAATTTCATGACAACTGCTTTAATAGAGAGCCCTTCTCCAGCCCTAGGCTTATTTTTCATGCTCACCTCATTAGACATAATATACAGGGAAGTGTTCTCCTACCTGCTTTCATAAGTGGGTAGCAAAGACATCAACCTCATAATGTTGAAACTCAAGCAATCAAACAACAACTTCCTCATCACTGAGGAAAAATGAGTACATGTAAATAGTTACTGATGGGAAAAAGACCTCATAGTAAAGGAAATCCTGGATCTCAATAAAATTGCATAATTGAGAAAACTCACATTCCACTTCAAAGCAACTGCAGAAGGCAGAAATTTTTGGGAAATATGATGACCATTGTGCAGTACTATAAAGAAAACAAGCTTCATCTACTACTGCCCTTCAGATTACTTAGCCATTCCAAGACACTTTCCATTCTTTCTAAACAGTCTGAATGACTTCATAATATAGACTACACAGTAAATGAAAAAAAAAAAAAGAATAGATGGTATAGGTCTGGCTTATTGGAAGGTTGTATCACCTTGGCCTGTTGTACAGTTTCAGGCAAATATGATTCCATGTGATTTATTCTCTGGCAGGTGGACTATAAGTTTCCAAGTGTCTGGAAACTTATTTACATTGTTCAGCTAAACCCACACAAAACAGGGATGATGTTTCTTCCAACGCACCAGGAGCTCCACTTTCTTGTATGTTGTTTGCAGTTACATAGCAATGAGGTTGTGTTCTGCAGACAACATTGGGGTGCAACCCATGTCTCCATGTCTCACCTCAGTCTCCACAGCACACACTTGACAGTTTTAAAACCATCTGTTTCTATCTTTCCTGCATTAACAAGGCAGGAATTATATACTTCAGGGCATAAGCTTATCTCCAGATGAGCTCAGGAAGATATTTATTGAACTAAATAACTTGCTTGGTTAAATTGACTGTGTGCTTTTCTGTGAACAGCCAGCTTTGGTCAATGTATTCAGGATTAGAAATGCTCATGTCCTCCCTTACAGAGACTACTCACTAAACACGAGTGTTTTCTCCCAGTCCTTCTACCTTTGCACCTGCTAGATCAGCATAAAAATTTGCAGCACTGTAGCATTTGTGGGAGGTGAAACTCTCAGGGCTAGGGTGCCATCCCTTCACTCTTTCTATCACCTTGGCATAGAAACACAACGAGAATTCATTGCTGCTTTGCTATGTGGGTTATTTTGCTTCAGCTCTCAGCTAAAAACCATGAATGAGAGATATTAAGAAAATTAATGACAAAGTTAGGAATGAGAACTCTTTCTCACTTCAAAAAATACAGTGTTGGCACAAAACTTGACCTTGAATATGAAGATACCATCCAAACCTGCCTCTCATTTTCACATAGAAACCAAAAGGTGCAGTTAGTGTAGCTCTTAGCCTGAAGAAATGTTGCTTAGACAGTTATAAATTCAATTTTACTAATAAGAAGCAATTAGGGTTTGGAAAAGAACTGGATGGAATCTGTGAATTAAAAGCCAGGGGGGTAAGGAACTAAGCTTCACAATCCCTGGCCATTTTTATTTGTTACTATATGCAAGAAATGTGCCACTTCTTGTAACTGTGTGGGTTTTCTGTCTTCCAACGGTATCTATTACTTGTCCACTGACAGCTGCTTTCTGGCTGTAGCCTTAGGCTCAGCACATACTGTTATCACTTTGCCTCAACAATACTGTCCTCCTTTGACTTTTGCCAAATTACGTGTCATATATGTTAAAGAATCTCTGCGGTTAAGGAAAAGGAAAAACCCCAAAGGGTAACTGTTCAGTATGGTAATGTAGAAATAACCATAACTTTAACATGTATAGATGGACATATGTATACATAACCTCGGCATATTATTATAGCCAACACCAACTGCAGCTCACTCAATAAGTAACTCTAAAATAGCTAGGAGAGTAACAAGGCAATGCCTTGGAGGTAACACAAACATTCCATCATTTCACAGTATTGTCACTGGGTTGGCACCTTTAAGGATTCATCTTTGAGTCACCAGATATTTGTTTCAAAAGAACACAAAGAGGCAACCCGTCTTTTGGTGGTTATGTGTGACATAGTACATGGGTCCAGAAGCACGTTCTTCGTGTGAGTCAGAAGACACCTGTGCTCTCACTGGGATCCCTTTCTGTTCTCCTACCACCATGAAAATAAAGAAGTTCCCAGTTCTATGATCTGAGAAGTGCTCAAAATGAAACGGTGGATCCACAGTTCAGATTTTCTTTGGAAAAGCAAGAAGGTCTGGTTGCCCAGCTGACCCTGTGTGTTCTATTGAAAGGATGTTCTGGAAAATGGGATAGATCGTCTCCAGTAGGGAGGAAACACCACCTAGAGTCAGTCCTAAAAGATAATGGTGCTGAATGACTCATTGTTCATGGTTTAACTGCAAGACTAAGTTAGTGAAATTCTTAGAGAGGGCAATGAATCCTGTCCTTCTCTATGCATAGGCTGAATTTAGCTTGATCTAGATGCAAAACTTATATAATTCTTCACATTCTTTAATACGATAAAAATTTCCAGTTCTATAATCAGTACAGAAAAATTACTTTCTATATTGTGTTTTCTGATGCTTTCATATTCAACAAATACAAGAAAATGGTGAATTAATTGAATATCTATAGTTGTGACCCCCAGGTGTATAGTACCTGATTATCTAGAGGCAGGACTGAAACTTTAAGGAAGATCATTGCTTCCCCCAGTTTTTCCACTGATCAAAAGTATCCAAGCAACAACTTCAGTCATGCAGTATCTCAGTCAGCAATTTGTGTTTGGTGTTCCCTTTGCTCCTTTAAGACAGCCTCATGATTTCAGTGATCAGGTAGTGTGTTCATGTCTGAACGTTGTATCAAGTTTATCTTACTAATGATGGAAAGGAAAAACATGGTTTGAACAACCTTAGCAGCCCTCAGATGTTCATTATGATTTCTTTTACTGACAGATCTGGACACCTTAATTACAGAAGCAAGTTATTGTGGCAGGTACATTACAGGCCTGGAAAAAAAAAAAATGGCCCCTGCTCCCAAAATACTTGGCAAGAGAAAGGCAAAACCTAAAGAATCCTTTGGGAATACAGGGAACAAAAACCCGCAATTGGTTATTGCTGTTGTTAATGTATTGACAGACTTTTTGTAGAGGTGTTTTGGTAACTAAGAACTTTAAGGAGGAATTTGAAGGAGACTGCAGAGATGTTCTTGTTTACTGGAAAGGCCAATGAAACACCATAAGGGTAAGTACAGTGGAAAGCATAGAATGACTGAAAATTTCACAAGCTGATAATGCAGGTTAAAAACCATATAAAAACTGGAGGTCAGAATTAAGTAAATAATTATGACTGTGTTTCATACTTGGTGCGAGAGACAATAGGTGAAGAGATGAAGGAAAAAGAGAGACAAGCCCAGACTGTCCGTCAGAAAAAAATGTTGTCTGCAGCATTCTCACCCAGATAAAAGGGATGTTACAGAAATGGAGTTACAAGGTGGTGAGAGGAGAGGTGAGAGTTTTGCTGCATGGGTGGATGTGAAATGTCATATTGTAGAGATGATCTGAAGAAAGATTCAATCAGAGTTACAATGTGGGTGCTAAGCACCTGGGAAGTTCTCAGTATCACAGGTGTCACATAAGTTTGCTGGTCTAGACGTAAATGAGCAGGATAGTGGCTACCCAGTCTCTGGAGCAGAAGATGGGAGGAAGGCTCAGCACAAACCTTTGCTTCAGATCCAGATCAGGGCAGAGAGACCCACGAAAAAAGTATGTGGAGATTGGAATATTGTTTTGAATTCAAATATCCAGAAAAGTTTTGACTATTGAATTTATCCTCACTACGGCTGAAAAGGCAAATTAAAGTCTTCTATATCAGTTGTCAACTTGCCAACATTTCAGTCTTCATAACATTACTATTTCAACTCTTTCTTCACAATTTTTGTGTGTTTTATTTGTTTGTTTGTTTGTTTAAGGTTATAAGCACATTAGTGAATGAGAACTCTTTCTGTTCTTCAGTTTTTCTTTTAATGGTGTGTCCCTTTTTCGGATTTGATGTCTTCCCCCCAGTTTCACTAGTTCTCATTTTATCTACTTACGAAATATCCACTTCCAACTGTCCTGTCCAGATGATTCACTAACAACTGGACTAATGGCCCTCTCGCTCCTTAGCAGCTGAGAGGGTGAGAGAATGAAGGGGTCAGGCCATCAGCTGCTGCAAATTGGTGCCGCACCATTGGTTTAATTGAAACAGTGCCAGTTTACACCAGCCGAGAATCTGAGCATGGGGCTCAGCTTAATCTAAGCACAAGGAAAGCAGATCTCCAATCTGTTCACTCACCTAAAGTTTCTTACCTAAAATGTGTTAAAACTAAAGTTGGTTACACTGTCACAGCTCCATTAACTTAGTATAACAATGTCTCTTTTACACTTAATTTTGCTGATGGTAACACTGTTTTTGGTTCATAGCACATATATTTCGCATTAGTGTTTTTGCAGACTAAGAAATAGATTGTAGCTGCAAACATAGAGTGACTTTGGTAACCCTGCTGGGGGTTTTACACCTGAGGGTTTAGAACAACAGAATTCAGATAATTTTTTTTCCTCATTAACTGCTGGAAGAAGCAGAGGTAATTTCTGATACTGAACCATTTGGTTGAGACCTTCCCTTTCAATTTCTATGGAATATGACCGTATCACAAAATATTGTGTTTAAACCCTAGTAGTAGTCCTACTGTTTACTGTAGGGAATTAGACCACCAGCTTCTCTTGCCCTGGTGGAACACATTCGGTTTATAACCATGTACTGAAGGAGTTTAAAAAAAAAAATAATCTGAAGTTATGCTCTATATTTCATTGTAGTTCATTTTTAAATAACAGAAGCACCAAATTTCACTGTATTCAGTGCAGGCTTATCCTTTTGAAAGTTGTCAAGATTGGCCCATGGATAGCAAGATGGCAGACACTTGGATTTTGACATCTGCATTGAGAAAGTAGAGATGGTATTGCAAATTAGGGGGAAGGCAGAGGGAAAATGACAACAGAAAAAAATCCTGAGGGTCTGTTTCCTTTTTTTTTTTTTTTTTTTTTTTTTTTTTTTTTTTTTTTTTTGGCAAAAAACCTGCTATAGAAACAAATGTAGATGAGGGGGGCACTGAGCCATATAGAAGTGAGTAATTATCTACTGTTACAGGCCTTATTATCTCTCCAAATGTTTGCTAAAAATTCTATTGGGCAACCATCTGGACCCTGAGCTTTAACAGTGGATACAGACTGGAATGTTACTTTAACTTTTAGATAGGAAAATTTCTTTCTTTAATTCTTTCCTGTCATCCTGTGTTAAATAATTTACGTGAATGTCTCCTAGATAGCTTTCTGAGTCCTCAGAGTGAGTGTATTCGAGGTGATATCATCATATAGAATATTCTTTGAAAGTTTATATATATATATTTTTTTTTTTTTACCACTAGAGGATCTGAGGACACTTTGCCATCTGTTGTAAGGGTTTGCTAATGCACCTATTTTCTCCTCTATCCCTCTCTTTCTCTTTTTAAATTACTAGGCTTAATAATTTGCCTAATTGGTAGCCTCCCCCAACATCTCAAATTATGTACAATGCATACTGCTGCAACATCCTCTCCGTGTATGAAACCTAGCACTTCTCCTCTAAGAATTTCCATTGTTGTTGCATTACTGTAGTTTTGAACAGCAAATATAATTTCCTTCATTCAGGCTGTGATAAATAATTCAATAGCATATCATCAATAACTATAGACCAGTTGCTTAGCTTGAAACGTGTCTGTAGTTTACTGTGAAGGTCATCGCTATCAATTATGCACCTATCTTCCATGGAATGTTTCAATTTAGTATTGTAATAATAACGACAATAAATGATCTTTGTTCTTGTGAAGGATATTTCATTGGCATAGAACTGCAACTGTTATTTTTTTCCTAATTTCCACATAGGCAATGTAAGACACTGAGTTTTAGCTGCCTTGCCCAAAGTCACATTACTGCATGAACAGCAGAACCAGAAATATAATCAGTCACCTAATGTTCTGCACTTGCCTTTGGATATTTTCTGTGAAACAATGCAATGACCAAACCGTGAGGCTTCTCCCATGACATCCATGTCGTCTCACACCTACGAAGAAGCTTTCAACTCTCTCCCAGTTTCAAGTTGTACACCAAACCTGTAACGGGACTGCATCACATTTGAATTTACCTTTTGAAATACAGCCCTCGGGCACTCTCTGCATTTCTCTAGCTGAGCAGAGGTATGGGTGAAACAAGTTCTTGATTTATCTGCCAGTGAGTGTCCAAAGTACTTCCTGACTGACAGCCTGCAGAGAAGCAGTGGATAGTTAGCTCCACTGGAGCTAACAAAAGGATTGAGTTAAATCAGTCTCCCAGTGGAAGGCAGGATTGTTCCAGAAATAAAGACAAGAGAAGAACATGACTTTGTCATGTCCCTGATTTCCACCCATACCCTTGTTCCAGATGGGTAGGGGCTTGTGTGCTCTGTACATGGTGCAGGATCCTCCTCCAGTTCTCCTCCAGCACCTCAGGCACCCACTGCCAGCTCCCACCCCTTCCCTGCAATTGGGGGGAAGGAAACCAGACAAGTTTCATACAGGTTTTTATCATCACCTCAGTCAGAGATCTATTATAAAGTGATAGGGAGTGGTAATATTCCAGGTATAATGCTATTTTCCTACTCCTCTCGTGCTCTAGTTTTCCCTACCTGCTATATTCCAAGTGTTTTTTATTTTAATCCACTTGTTCCTTCTGTCCAGGCAGATTCTTCTGGTGGTATTAATTATTTCTTGGAATTGGTTGCTATTATAATATTTTTGCCTTTGTGGCTTCAATATTTCATAAGCTTGGATTAATCTAGCTTATCTGAGATCTTCTGGTTACAATATGTAAATAAAAATAACATTTCAGGAAAAGGTTAACATTTCCAAACTGGCTTTTGCTTTTTCTAATTACTTTTAGGATCAGATCTCTGAAGTTATGGAGCACCTCTCACTAACTTTATTTGAAGTAGTCGAATATTTGGGAGTTCTGAAAGTCAGAAACAGAGAATTTTTAAAATCTTGACCTGAAACATCCAAAAAAGAAATGTAAGTCTAAGATAAGGGATGAAGAGAAGTGTCCCAGGGAATGCAGTACAACTGTCATTGTAAAACACTTATGAGACTTCAGGGAAAAAACAAATTGGCCTGTATGATAAATAATCCTAAATGGGAAAAGGATGGTATGATTTCATAGCTTTTAATTTATGTGTTTCTAAGTCTTACTTAAAACTATTTCATCAGAAAAATCAGTGGTTTCTGTCTTATAGAACATCCTCAACTGAGTCTTGGATGCCACAAGCAGTGACTTAAAGCAGCAGTTTGCAAAAGGGCTGATCTTTTAACAGTGGCGACAACATTAATAGGAATGAATGGGAATGGGCTGTGCTAGCACTCACTGATGGTCTTATGGAGTATGCAAACACATTATTATAAATAGTAGCTGCAGAGAGGAAATGGAAAAAAGTGTCAGTGTAGCAGCTGAAAGAACTCCGCAATACAGAGAATGGAAATGTCTGTAGGAGATAAAAATTTTGATCCATTTAACCCTGTGTCTTATGGCAGCTAATACCAGGAGATGCAGCCAAGGAAACACAAATATTACTTTGCTTCTAAGATCTCTCTACACCAAACTTCCAAGTAGCATGTTTATAATTCTCACAGACTTTCCTTCCCTCTAAATAACTCCCCCCACCAAGTATCATTTGTAGAGTTTTTTGTGTGTGTGTATGGTTGGATTCGGTGATATCAGAGGTCCTTTCCAACCACGATTCTGTCATTTTGTAATTTGGCAGTTAGTCCCACAGATTAACATAAACAAAGGTGAAAGTAACACATAAGCATATGCAGAAGAGGGCTCTTTTGGAATGCGTGTACATGTATGCATATAAGCATATATAAACAGCCCATATACCAAGAATGACAGAGCAACACCAATGAGCAGCTCAAGGACACGTAACTAGCCATAGGGTCACATACGCTGTTTGCAGAGAAATATGAACCTCAGGCACTCCTAGTATCAAATAGTTTGCCTTAAAGTGAGTGCTATTGTTCAAACATAACTTCTCCTCGATCTCATTATTATGTGCTTGGGGTTTTCTGATTGGATACTTGTCTTTTTCAGCACTGTCTTGCTATCAGAAAAAAAATGAATGTGCTTCTTACAAGAAGAGCTTTGGAGCTGTGGCTTATTGCAAACCCAGAATCCATCCATTGATTTGTCCATTTTTTCCTCTTTCTCGCTCTCTTGTCTCCCGGTATTCAATGTCCCCTCAGAAATGCAGATATGGCCTGCCCAAGGCATCAGCATAAAGGACATACAGGCTGAATGGGGGAAGCTCAGCACATTTTTAAATGAAAAAGAACATCTGCAGTTTTGCTAGCTGGGATAAAAATGACAAGAGCTGTGTATTCTCATGCTTCAGGGCATAAACTGATCAGTACCTAGGGTCAGGTACACCCCAATCTGTCACAATTAGGAACATTCACAGAGTTTTAAACTTTCTCTGGAAGCAGCTGGTTTTGGCTGCTGTTGCTGACAGATACAGTAGATGGGGTGGTCCACTGGCTGGATGGGGCCAGGAAATGCTGATGTTCTGTTACAATATAATTTATACAGAAAAATGAATGCAATTTGAAATTCCACTTGAAGAGAACATTTGCTTTCTTCTTCCTTCTATTTTTACTGTAGGAACCCCCTCTTCTTTTTTCTCTGATCTAGCAGAATATTTTAACATCGTCTCTAAAAGCCTTTCTCTTGACTCTTTGAAGCAGTTTATCAAGTATCTTTCTTTCCTGTTTAGCCAAGCCCTGATTTTTTTGTTTGCTTTTAGCCCCAAAAAAACAGTTCCAGAAATATTATTTTTCTGAATCTCTTTAACTTTAAATGCAATGAACTGCAGACAGAAGGAGGGAAGAAGTGATGTGAGCATTCACTTTTCCTGCCCTTTCTAGACATGGGAGGACAGCCTCTGCAGGTAGCTGTTCTCATAAGTGATGCTGGCTGGACAGCCTAAATGATGGCATGTTGAAATTTCATATGAAGCTGAATGATTTCCATATCTGCAGATCCTCTTCAGTGGCATTAGTTATGCTAATAAAGTGGTGCGACTTTTCTGGCAGTGCTTGAGGCAGCTGCCAGGCTGTGACTGAAGACTCTATCTGGGGAAATAACTCAGCAAGTAAAATTCAGATGGCCAGCAACCTGCTCGGCTTCCTGTTCCTCATCCAGAACTGTGTATGAGCTCTATTGTTGAGCGTATAATAATCTGTGCCTAACTGAGACACAACCCCGCTGGCGTCTCAGACATTACTTTGCAAAGCTCTTTAGGATACCCCAAGTGTTTGCTTAATTTATGTGCTGATAGGCATTTCTATGACATCCGTCGCCAGCGTGCGGAAAAGTCTGGCAAAGTTATTAGGGGTAGCAAGAGGAAAACAAAAGAGAGAGTCAGCGTGCACATTGCGCCAGATGAGCCCACCAGCTGCTGGAAGAAGAGGCATGTGCCACTCCAACAGCAAAAGGAGGCTGGATGAATGCAAGATGAATCTGGATGTGAGATTGCACCCTTTCTTTGCACAGCACTGGGGGCCAGAGCCAAGCTGGGTGGGAGGGCAGGAGTGAGCCACAGAATTAAAATTCGACCCCTGGATTCGAAAGGAGAGTCCCTGGAAATGTGCAGTGCTCTGGAAACCAAAGGGCACACTGTCACGTCCATGTGCAAAATTCCTCTCCATCGGAACCAACTACACCCCAAGTCTCAACCAGATACACTGTGCTTTTTCAGGAGCTAAATTCACCTGGTCATGTTTTACAGTTTTCCACTTGCCAAGATCCAGTGTTTAAAATTAAATTCCATCTGAACATGAGGAAAATATTCTTTACTTTGAGGGTGCTAGAGCACTGGAACAGGCTGCCCAGAGAGGTTGTGGCATTTCCTTCTATGGAGATATTAAAAAATATCCTGAATGCATTCTGTCCAGCCTCCTCTCAGTGAACCTGCTTTGGGAGGGGGAGCTCGGACTAGATGATCTCCAGAGGTCCCTTCCAAACCCTGTAGTTCTGTGATTCTGTGATTAAGTAGGGAAGTCTAAGGAAGGAACCATCTTCTGACAGTTCTACTCTTCATTCCCTGTAGTTCTGTGATTCTGTGATTAAGTAGGGAAGTCTAAGGAAGGAACCATCTTCTGACAGTTCTACTCTTCATTCCTCTGAAGATTTCATTCATAAGATTGTGCTCTGAGAAGCAGTCAGGGGAAGGTCACTTGTGCTATTTGTGTATGTTTAGAAGATGCTATTCTTTCATGATAGACATGTAGATATGACAATAATTTTTCTTCCACCCGGGCTAGTTTATAGACAACTTATTTAACCAGTGATGCTCTCATTGTGTCCAGGATGAATTTCCTTTCCTTTTGGACAATATGAAGTAACACAGACAAGACAGTCTCATGATAGTCCTGCTGACTGCCCTCCCCTGTGGGACAAGGCATCACGTACTTCTCTTTTCTGGCTTTCTTGGCTTCACGGTTTTGTAGCTTGTTCAGGTAAAGGATGACATAATTCTTGATATACTACCACCTTCTGTTCCAACATGCATCTTTTAAGAAAGATACTGAGTTCCCTAGGCCTGCAAATACACTGTTGGGGCAGAACCTTCCTTACAGACCCCTTAGTGGACCAGTCTAATAGACTCACCCCCATTTTCTAGAACTTCAAGCCACAGACATGTAAGGTAAGTACATAATTCCTCCATTTTGCAGTGTTTGAGACTCTGTATCTGCTACAGAAGCAGAAGTGCTTGTACCCAAAAACTGGCAGGCATTTAGTGAATGTTAAGCATTTTTGAAGCAAGACTTATGTAGAGACCTTTCTCCAACAGAAAAAAAAAATTCAAAACAAAAAATCCCCCCAAAAACCCCACAGTACAAGATTGTCCTGAACTTTTCTTTCCCAGCTGGTAGCATCTACTTGTAACCCCATAGCCCTGTAATAACATTGCCATTGCTGGTAGCATGCCTCAGGGAGTGTGTTGAGTTTGCAAGGTCTCAGAATTGGCTTGTTAGGTTTTCTCTGTTTGATCTTTTCTTGACCGAACTGCAGCTCTGTTTTACCTGGTTTAGCTGCAATTTTTGTAGTGACCAGATGGCTATGGCTAATTTACTTTATTTCTGTGTGTCTTTGGATGTTACCACAATGTTACAATTCTAACACAATGCAGTGTAGAATAACACAGTTCTGGTTCAACAGCAGGGGACATGCAATGTGAAGCATTGGTGGGCAAGTGTAGGGTCATAAAGAGGGGGGTTTTGGCATGGGAGACAGCAAGGCTATAAACAACTCACTCATGGTCAGTTAAAGAGCTATAGGCCTGGAGCTGGATGAAGCTTCTTTAAGGGGTAACAGAGGAAACAAAGAAATAATATCTAGTGTAGATAAAAGGTACAGTATCTAGTATATTTAGATGTGGAGCTGCAGACCAGTGAAGAAAGTTAAAGGTGTAAAAATGTGTTAACATACATGTAAGAGTGGATACCAAAGTCAAGATGAACAAACCATCAACATCATCATGTTCCTACTGGCAAAGGATTCCAGATACTGGTATCCTGCCGTAACCCCTGCCACCAGCATGAAACCACTGACCTTGGGACCCTGCCAAGCTGGAGGTGGGTGTGCAGAACACCAGGAAAAGCTGTGTATATGACAGTTTCAACAATATTATTATCAGTGCTGAAGCTTTTTCTGCATAAAAGTGTTCTTTCTTTTGCTATACTAATTAGATTGGGGCTGGTAATGATTAGATAACTAAGATTTTATTATACTAATGATAAACTCTTGTCTTTAAGATACATTTACTGTTTGCCCATAAACAAGATTCGGAGAGTAACACAGATTCACATCCAACATTTGCTATAATTTGTCACTGTCTGAAAGATGAGCTTCATAACCTCTTTAAACTGATGAAAGACAATAAAAATTATGGTCCGGTTCCTCTTCACTCAGTACTCCTGGCTGGATATTTCCTCATCATCAGTTGCATTTTTTCTCACTTTTGTGTGGACCCACAGCCCTCGATACAGCTCAAAATGCATCTCATTTGTGACACTAGTTCTCATTTGTGTTATGCTTAAAATCTGTTTATAGTCAAATGGTAAACACACATATATATACATACATACACATATAAAGTCAATAATTTCTTAAAATTGAAATAGTAACGGTCTACCTATGAGTCATTATTAGTCCAGATCTAATTGCACAGAGTCAAAGAATACTACCATGCATGAAAACTTTCACTAACAGCAACAACAACAATAATAATATAGCACTGACAATACAATTACAGGGTGACAGAGTTACAGCTGACTCAGTTTCCTATGCTCAAAGCCAGGATTGCAAGTACTAGCCCCAAAATGCTGCTGTCGGAGCCTTTCAGGAGCAAGTGCACTTAATATGCTCACATTCAGAATTGTGTAGCTGCCAAATTAGTAACAAATATGATAAATTTTGGTGCATAAAGATGGGAGTCAGGAGCTAAGGAAGGAAGGAAACTTATAAGTCATCTTTGCCACCCAGGCAGGTTTTGCACTGCAGACTTGCTGTTCGCTGCTCATTATGTGTTATTCCCCTCTTCCGAAGAGTTCAGTTATCCGCTGGGAGTGGAGCGAGATGCAATGTTTTAGTCATCCAATCAGGGAACATATGATTTCAGGGACACAACACAGTTTACAGAATAACAGAGAATGAGCAGCTGAAGTGAATAATTCACGAACTATCCATAGGCTGCAATTTGTTTGTATAAACTATTTGGTAAATACTTACGCATAACTATCACATTCATAGTAATCAGGAACGGCTTGGGAACAAAGGCTAAATCTCCTGAATAATTTATTCCCCAGGAATAAATTCTGATCGCTCTGGTGTATTCTCTGGAGCCTCTCTCGGTGGCACATTACCAAAAAGTACTGTGCATTAAGTAGAAGTTGGCTGTGACCCAAGCAGGACAGAGTGTGTGTTTGGAGTCTGGAGAAACCCTTGCCTTCCTCCAAGCTGAGCTAGGGAGACCAAGGCACAGATGTGCTGTGTGCCAGGCTCCAGCACTTCAAGCTGTTCCCTACAACAAGAACTGATGAAATCAGTGCTGAAGCATATGTGACGGAGAGAGAAGTTTTTGGGTTTTGTTTTTTTTTTTTTTTTTTTTTTTTTTTTTTGTTTTTTGTTTTTTGTTTTTTTTAAAAAAGCCAAAAAGGTAAAGACATTTTGAGAAAGCACAACTTGAAAAACAAAACCCCAATAAATTATTGTTCCTTAATTAACAAATTTAAGCAATGCTTGACCTTTATGGCTGGACTGCAAAAGGAAAAACTGCTTCTGCTCTTTATGGTTTCATGTGTGAAGAATAGCTGAACACTTTGTTTTATTTTTTTCCCTTATATTGTTCTAAAGTTGGTTATTTTCTGAGGGTTGTTAGTTTATTTGTTTCTGTTCCTATTAGCATTTGAGGTCTTATCTTCCCTGCTTTCCATGAGGATCCTACAGGTGATGAGAGAACAACGGCAATTAAATTTTGAAATCTAAGGCATGGAAAACACGATTACTTTGTTGCATTTTAGTCCAACATTATGAAAGTTATTTTATTTTCAAAGTTGGGAGCTTCCTATGTTATAATTTATTTACCAGACAACAGTCAAGTATGTACAAAGAAACGCTCATAGAAATTCTCCTTTTCTTCATAATTTAATATTATTGTAATAAATTTCTTTCAAATTCTACTGACCAAGAATAGTTTGGGTAAGTGTCTTCTTGATTGCAGCTGCTAGCAGAAGAGCTATTCCCTCTTCAGTGGAACTGAACCAGTTTTATCATTGATTTAAATGCATTGATTTTTTCTTTGTTCAACAAGTACTTAATTTCAGTTGGATTTTTCAGATGTTGAGAGCGGACAAGAAAATGATAATAAAGTTTCCCCATTGCTGATGGTTTCTTTAGGGAGTATTTTCTCCCTATCTATTACAATAAAGGCAGTTATTTTCCTTCCTCACTGAAGTTTTGCTGAATAAAAATCCAGCCTTGGCGACATGAAGAAAAAAAAAAAAATTACAGCTAAGAAACATTGCCTCCCAATTGGTCTATTGAAATGCATCTTGCACCCTCACAAAAAGGGAGCTCTGAACCATGATGAATAGGCCTTGATTTTGCAGGTTTAAGTGATAATTGAGCCACAGTCATTCCCAATTTGCTTGTTTTTCTGTGGAGTTGTGGCTAGCCAGGTTCCCATAAAAGAGACACAGGGCAGCCAGGAAAATCTTTCATAAGTAGAGTCTCCAGAATATCCAAATTTTAGCAGCAAAATGAGAAAATAAACAAGGATTTAGAGTCAAACTATATATTTCATATAAGTTAAGCAAAACGTTCACTTTTCTCTTTGTTCTGAATGAGTTTAGGGATTGCTTGGGTGTTAGTTTTTTTGAGTGTTTTTTGCTTGTTTGCCTGCTTGTTTTCTTTGGAAAATGATAGTGTAGCCATATTTCACCATGAAATGTTACGTTGAAACAAAGCAATGAATTCCAACATTCTAAGACAAAATATGTGGATTGCTGTGGTTTGGGTGACATATTCTGTCTCTTCCAGGAGAGCATGAAGCAACTAGTTATGTTTTCCAAATTTATAGATTAATTTGTTTGCCTGAAAGTGTCCCCCTGATTTTTTAAAACCACAGCCTCTTTGTAAATTCATCTAGTTTAGGCTGTTGACACTCACTATGTTCAAAGAAAATAAGGAAATCATGGAGTTCAAAGGAAATTTTCTGTAAGAAGCAGTTTTCTAAACTTAATCAATTAGCATTAGTGATCTGTGGGTTTTTTTTCTTGTTTTGAATAAGCATTTAGGATAATATTTTTATTATGTTACTTCCTTAAGTAAACATCGCTGAAGAGTTGAAGAAATATCTTTGTAAAGTGCAATTCCAGAGTATGTTATTAACAGTAATTTTATAAACCATCTACATTTTTCTCTGAGCCACTTCATGACACAAAGCCTCTGCAAGTTTTTCCAGTTGCTTAGGAAAAGGAAGAAAAGGTTGATTGCGATTTACAAGGAAAATTTTAAAAGCGTGCAGATGGAAATGGAACTTACTGTGTTTCTCAGTGCTACAATGAGAGATTTTATCTGATAAGAGAGGAAGAAGGTAGAATTCCAGCCATAAGAAAAAGCAGCTACTGTGATTCTTATGCTGTAATATTAGCACTACTAAAATTTTTGTGTCTTTCTTGCTTAGTCACAATCCATCGGTAGGATTTGGCATGGCATGACTGAAACCTTGGCTTGATGCAAGGGCTAAGTAGGATCATTGGTGGGAATGCCCCAAAAGGTGGGGGAAACTGCTGGTGGGGATGGGAAGTGAAGCACATTGTAAACAGTCCCTGATCAACCAAAGAATAAGTAAAATGTAGGTCAAGGAGAAGTGCCCCTGCACCTCTAATTTGGAAGGGTTTCCAGTATCATTAACGTCCCACTTTTGTCAGCAAGCAAAAATAAAAATTGTGACTAGTTTTAGAGACATAACTCTACATCAGTAAATCTCCATCTTGCTGACCAAAACCATATGCAGCTATTGCTGAATTAAACTCTTTGAAAACACTGGAAGCCTGATTTACCTGTCAGAAAGTGTTAAAACTCTTGGCAGACCCAAAATTAGAAGTTAAAAAGGCCCATTTTACTCTACCTTCTGCAGTAGTGCTGTACCTTTAATTTTCATAATCTGTGCAGCTTTAAATTCAACATTTATTTTTAACACATATATTTTAATGAAACATGAAATATAAAACGAAACTCCAGTCTGCCTCCTATGAGCATGGAGAGAAATCCTAATTACCTGTTTCAAAAGTGTGAAGCTCTTTCTAATTTTCCAGCAGCCAGGTTCCTTAGACAGCACTCAGTATTATAACTATTTATGCCAATTGTGCTATTTCATGCATAAAATTACCGCATTATTGTTGGAATAGATGCTGGAGAGATATCTAAGCAGGGTGTAATCACTTCACTTTCTATCAAATTGTGCTTCTGAAAGGTATCATAAATTTTATTAGAAGGCAAGAGGCTAATGGAAGCCAATCAGCGTTAATGCTGATAAAATTGCTTGTATTTTACATTATAAAATGGGGAGATATTTTTATCGGAAGGTTCCCTTTTGTTTTATTAAGAGTGTATCATGGAAACTAGGGTACAATGGAACAACAGAGGGTAGTCAGTAAACCTCTCCTGTTTCTCTTGCTGGCTCAGCTTACAAAAAAGTTTCAGTCTCAAGATGCTTTCTGGTCTTTGATGGTGTAAAGTGAGTGCAAAATAGATGCCACAAACACCCAAGTCTGCTGCCTTGCACAGGACTTTGCAATGGTGAGATGCATGTCTTTGGTAAAAATATTAATGTCCTAAATGTCATTGGGTCTTTTTATTGTTCAAGATAATTGTTTTCTATTAGGCTGCCTATTGAATCTGTGGAGAGGGATAGTTTTTATGACTCCCCAGTTTATTTTTAAAGCTCCACAGTAAAAGAATTAGAGTGGATTTTGATATGGGTAGTATGTGGATCCAGAGATCAGGATAGAAAAAGGAACTCTACCCATCAAGAAGTAATTGAATGAGATTTAAAGAGATTGGTCTACTTTGGTGGTAAATTAAAAGTTCCTTTCTTTCCTGTTAATAAAATTTTATACTTAACAGAACCTCATTCATTAAACCATTTGAAAAAACACCTGGCAGAAATTAATTTATTTTCTTTTTACTGCATCATGCAAACATGGTTGTTTCTGTCTTACAGGCAGGGAAACTGAGGCACCAAAAGGTGATGGGTCAAACCCCAGAGGGAACTTGTGGTAGAGCTCAGATTGGAAAAGGAGGTAGAGATTCACAGCTAGCAACACATTCAGTGAACTTGCTGAGTATTTACAGGCTGTGTGTGGTTTGCCATGCCCTGGCACATCAGGAACAGCACCTTTTCAGGCTTTGGAAATCCCAGTTCAAACACCTGTTTTGCCTGACACAAATGCCTTGCCTCATCCCTAACACACACTGACACTGCTTATAAAGCAAATATTTACACCATGGCTTTTCAGACCATTATTGCTAGCATTATTAATATTATTAGCATTATTTGCACTGTAGCCATGAAGCCCCCTCTGAGACGGGGGGTTTTGTGTCACATATTGTACAAACACGTGGCAAAGGCTGGTCCCGGCGCTGCCGGATTAACAATCTAAATATCTAAGACAAACAGAGGCAGGGAGAAACTGTCCTGGGTATCAGGAGAGCAGGCAGGTTTTCCTGTGTTTAAGAAGGCAGATGACAGGTAGCAGAGCTGGGATCAGTTCACAACTTTGCCACCAATTTTCTGTGTAATACATTACTTAATCACCCCGCATTTCCTCAGATTTCCACAGGACTAATGCCACCAATTTATCCCAGGTTTCTCTCAGGTCTACGATTGCTGGTGCTTAGACCCAGCTCCAGCTAATGAAAAAGAGTCATTGACAGGATTTGGCCCATTACTGAATTTATATTCTTGCCTCTGGTAGTTATGTATATTCCTGTCAAAGCCCACATAGTGTAACACTTGGTGTTAATGGAGTCACAGTAAGGATGGATTTGTTCTCATCCAACTACATGTTTTAATTCAAAGACCACATTACTGTTCAAGTGATAGATTCGATAAGGGCAAAACCTGTTTATTTCTTTTAATTCCAATTATGTTTTAAAATTCTGTTTCTGGTTGGCTGTTATTTACTTCAGGTTTTTTTATTAGTGTTTTATTATTACATTGCCTCTGTGTAACTTTTTATTTTCTAATTTAATCCTCCATTTTTAAATACAATTTCCTTCTTCACCCACCAATAGCTGCATGACTGATTTTACTGAATGAAATTTATAACAGTGACAGAACAAAAGGGAATTCACTCTGAATCCAAACTAAAGTCATGTTAACAATATATTCTATTTTATAGCCTCAATTTCAATGGGGCACCCAAATCTCTCTGAAGTCAACAGTCGATTCTCATATCCCAAACCTAAGTATGCTTTTGTATATCTGGAATTAATATAATGTTGGTTAGATTATCTGAATTTGCCCTCTGAAGTCAGTGCTTTTAAAACACTTGTCTCAGGCAAACCTCAGTGAAGAATATAGCATTATTTTTATATTTCCAGATACACCAAAAAATAGATTTAAAATTTGTGAAGTGTGCTTCAGACTTGAAGTATTTATCATAACTAGGTAGGAAACACTGCCAGAATACCAGGATAATTTCAAATACATGCATTGCACTGTTGGGAAGTGCACCTCTTGTGCTAAGATGCTACATTTATAGAAAGGACTTTGACATTTTGTAATAAAGCCAATGGCAAGGCTACGAATGAGCAAAACTCTGCTTAGCCACTGTGTAACCAAGATACTTGCTTGTGTTGTGACCACAGCTGTTATATCCCAAGACACTTGCTTACGTTGTCACTGTAGTTGTTATATCCCAGCATCTCAACTTCTGCCACTCTGCACATGTGTGGCCAATGTTTCTGCATGTGCTTGACCACACTGAGCCATCTAATACCCTCATCACCACCTCCCTTTCCATCTGTGCCCTTCCAACCTGAAGGGCCCCTCACAGGAAAGGCAGATACTGACAGAGAAAGAGAAGCTGGTTCCACTGCTTAAGGCAGCATCCCACCAGTCACAATAACCGCAGTGGGATGTCAAGAAAATTGTTTGCTGGGTGAGGTAGGGTTTTAGACAGAGCCAAGTTTCAATTTCTTCTGCTGAATCTGTCCACCTTATACATACGGCTGAGATGTCGACCAGGTGGGAGATGGGACTGAACATTTGCACAGCCCAGGGACACTGCATGGAGAGCCATGAAATCACTAGTTCAAAGGCACCAAAGACAAACTGAGACCAAAGTTTCTTCCACGTGCCAGATTGATGACCAACAGGGTGAAATTTCTTCTCCCCTTGTCCTGGAACGGCAAGTGACACATCTTTCCACTTGCATTTCCTATCAGCTGATAAGGTTACTGCACTCGTTTTGGTCTTCTTTTTCCATTTGTGTGTTAATAATCAAATCCTTTTTTCAGGCATTACTTTTGTCACTCCAATCCAATCCAATGAAATCCAGACTCAGATGAAAAATACATATATACATCTTAACCATGTCTCACTGTAACTGAAGTCAGCTAAGCTACAGCTGAAGAGAGAGTTTGCAGTGATGTTCATTCACTGTTGATGGTTATAATACATCTTCTGAATAACCCAAACTCTGAATGTCCTTCTCTGAGTTGGGAAATCCCTGGCACAGAAGTGGCTGTAGTGATTCATAGTGAGAGGAGTATAGATTACCACATATACAGATATAATAGTAAGGAATAAAATTTGGTCTTCATTCACAGCCTAGAAGCATTAAAATTCCACCTTCCCAGGGAGGTTTCAAGACCTTCTTGTTTTAGGAAGAAAAGAAAAGTAAAGCCACTTGGGTTTTGTACTGTTTTAAGACTCTGGAAGCATTCAAAGTTCATTCAATCTCTATATGAATAGCATCACCCTTGTGATAATGGCTCTCAAACAGAAACATTGAATAATTATGCTGACACAGCACTGAACTCCAAACATTTTCAGACTGATGATGGAAAATATGTATGTATTACCAGTAGCAAATATTCTGTATTTTCATCCACGTTCTGTTAACATAGCTGTTCTGCAGTGTCCCTGAGATAGATATCAGCAGAAGTACTCAATTGATTTACAACCTTGTAATTCATTTGTCGCCATTTATTTTCCTTTGTATAAAATGAGACATAACTGCACCAACGCTGGAATTCTAAAGTGCTGGATTAAGAGGATTCTAGGTTGTTGATGCCCTTTTACAGAGGAGAAACAAAGGAAGCTTAGGCAATGCAATACAAAATATTCTGGCTAAGTGCATGAAACAGTTTATAGCAATGCACATTACTTTCTGATAGGGGAATAGGGTGGTTCATATTCTGTCCTTGAGTACTCTATTGTGGCTTATGCCTTTGCATTTCAGACCTTGAAAGAGAAAAGTACTGGCAAATATATCCAAAAATATGAAGGCAGGTAATAAATCTCTGAATACATATCGGAGTATGCAAAGAATTCGTGGTTTTTTTTTCCTTTCTTGCTTTCCGTTGGATGTATGCATAGGTCCTCTATGATACTTCAGCAATAAATACACATCATCACACTAAGTTAGCGTTATGGCTACCTGTCAGGGACATAAAATACAGAACCTTCTCAAATTTGGGGAAGTTGCTCAGATTTAATGAATGTTATCAGTCATCCAATAAGTATTGCCTCTGATTTCTGTACCGTTATGATCATCTGGTAAAGACCATAGATAACAAAAGTGCTCGAGTTGGATCAGTGACAAAGTGATGTATCCAATATGCAAAATCAGAATTCAGCTGTATAATGACATAGTGACAGACTGAGTAGAATAGAAAAGTTGGGGTTTTTTCTTCAAAAAAATTTCGGCTTGAGCTGTGTATCAAAACTACGGTTACAGGCTTTGCACAAGGGATGACAGTTTTGTGTTGAAGACATTGACTCAGAATTCTGGATAAAAAGATTCAAGTTTAGCACCAGCCAGACTTCCTTTAGGCAAGCTGCTTGTTTTCAATCTCCCATTTATTATGTAGGGATAATATTTTCTTTTTCCATTCATCTGGCTTGTTTATACAATAAGCTCTTTGCAGTATTATTTATCTGCAATGATGTGTAAGTTGAACCCTTGCAGAATGGACCTATATATTTGAATAAATCAATATGAAGAGCTAGGCAAGAAACAGCTTTTTGCCCTAAAGACATTTTCAACATTTTTAACAGGAAAATACAAGCTGTCTTGAAGACTTTTTTTTTTTTTTTTTTTTTTTTTTTTTATTGGAGAAAGACACAAACCACAGCAAGTGAGAGGTTTAAGTATTTTAAATTCCCACTAACCCTGCATTTTGCTGGAATGTGGGAACTGGAAATACAGGGTCTGGACTTGAACCAGGCAAAGTGGGTACTTGAACCAGAACTGTCAACATTAGAGTTGTATGTGCATTTTTATAACTGTGTTACACATGGTTGGTTCTGCACCACCTCTGAGAATAGGACTCTCTATCTAACCAGAAAAAAAAAGAAAAGAAAAAGAAATAAACTCACTGTGAGTCTAGAAAACTTTATTTTTGAAATTCTGTATCTCTTCTTACAATAAGGTTCAGTCTCAAGTTTTTAAACCAGCTATGCATGTTTTGGATAAAAATATTATTAAGCTTATAAATATAAAGTTGTCTCCTTTTTGTCCCTTTGTTGTGTTCAAATGCTTAGATTTTAAAATATTTTTAAAACAGTTTGCCAGTTTCTTCTAAAAAAATTTGTTGCAGATGATCTCCGTCATAAAATTTGTTGATGTGTATAGCAAGCCTAAAATGCAAAACTCAGACAGTTTTCTATTATTTATGTTGGAAAGTAATGTGGCAATAACTGTCTACAATTGAGAAAAGTATGTTTTTCCCTTACTCACTTGTTTTGTAGAGCTGCCTGATAATATTTATTTTAAAATCATCACTGCAGAACAACATCCTAAAAATACTGCATCTCAAAAAAAGACTTGTGAACTAATGACAGCAAGTGAATATAAGTAGGGAATAACATTTCAGTGCTTTAACAATCAATCAGAGATGCTAATAAATATCATATTTAGACTGCTTATAGCTCCTTTTGCTGACTGTATATATATACACAAAGAGTTTTCCCAGTAATAGACAGATTTTACCAGATCATTTTCCCATATAAATGACAGAACATAGTTTTCTGTATTAGACTTAACATATGCATAAATAAACACTATATGTAATCATTCTAAAAGAATATTCATTAAAAAAGATGAAAGAAAGGAATTCTCAGCAAAACTAATCTCACTATATATACTGTGGTATCTCATCTAAGCATAAATTTCACTTCAACATTAATACTGTTTTCAGATACACTACACTATTATCTATTTTTCCTGACCCAACACCAGGTTGAATTGCCGTATTAATTACACTACTCTGACTATTTGTGGAGTTAAAAATAACCTCAGGCAGAAAACTGATCCATCTGAAAAAAAGATGCAACATCAGTAAAAACAATGTTTTTTTCATTATTCATTTTTTCATATGTTTTTATATTAGTTCCCCGATAAGCATAGCCTCAGAAATATTTGCATAACCAGGACTGAACTATGATTGCAGGAACAGAAGCAAATATTTAGGACCTCTGCAGAGGAAGAAGAGGGAGCATTTGTACTTGTAGTGTAGGTTAAAAGAATAAACATGGGATTGCAGGTTTACCTGGTCACCTTGGATGTTTCTAAAGTCAATGGACAACGACGGACATTTCAGAAGGCTTTCAACCCATCCTAAAATTAATAATGGACACACTCCCCGCTTTCTTTCCCAGCTGACATGGTCTCCAAGTTTGGGGTTTGGAGGTTGTGTAAAACAGCTTGCTGAGTTTTTGAAATCATCCAGGCCCAGAGCAGCACAAAGCAAAGTCCGAATCAGCTCTCATGCCTGCACTGAGAGGTGAACCAGGATCTGCCTGTGGGATCTCCAGAGTGCTCAGCCCTGCCTTCACAACTATTGAGATATTCAGTGAAATGTCCATTGCTTTCCATGTGCTCAAAGTCATAGCAGTGTTGTGTTTCCTCTTAAATCCCAGCTAAAGTCTCCTCCTTAACTCAGAATTGTGTGATAAAGGCTGGTGTTAAATGGGGCAGACAGTTAAGTTGGCCTGATGCAGGTGGGTCCTGAATGCAGATACACCATGAAAGCTTCATCTAACATCCTCCTAAGGTAGTGTCAAGGAGTTATGCAAAGCTTTCTGCAGAAGGGTGAATGTAATCACTCTGGGAACTAGGCAAGAACGCTATTGAAGGATGTTATCAGTACAGTCACAGGATGTTATTAGTAGTATTAGGATGTTATAAACTGACAATGTTCATTTAGGAGCATTTGATGTCATAATAGAGTTCAACACGAACACGTGGAACATCTGTACATTCAAGGGCTTTTCGGGAAAACAAAAGGAAATCCTGCAGGGTATAAGGATTTTAACCTTAAAGAAAAAAAGTTTCTGCTTTGATAATACCCTCAGGATTTGCAAAATGGCAGCAAAGTGAGAAACGTGCCAAATAATATTTGGCTTTGGCCCTAACTTGTAAGTCTGTCAAGGACTTCTCTTGCCAATTGGTGGAAAATGGATTACTGTCATTTTTCAAGGGACTGCACATCATTTTCCATTGATTGGCATGCCAAATCCTTCACAAAGTAATGAGTCGGGCATGATGCAAATCATCATTGAACTGTCACTTTGATTGCATAGCCCTCTATCAATGTGATTAAACTGGTGTGGCATCCGAAAGGTAATGAACAACTCTGCTTGGCTTCAAAGGTTGAAAGGGAAATTTTAATGCTAGGCAGAGGAAGCAGGGGGCAAACAATAAATCTATGAGTGACATCAGTCAGTTGCATGTTACCATGCTTGTGAGTCACTTTTGAACTGCAATGATAAAATGCTGATCATGACTCATGATGAAATGAGATTAACCTGGAAAATTTACCATCACCATCACGCATACTTGCAAGTCTCTCATAGCCATTTTAACGCACTTACCAAAACTGAGTCTGGAGATAAGATGTAGACCTGCCTCTTAATTAAACAGTAGTAATAAAAAGATATCTGTAATACACAAAACAATAGACATGGATTATATTACCTTTTTAAGGTCATTTTCTTCATTTTTACAGCAAAACCCTAACGAAGTACCCAAATACCATGAAATGCGTGGTGTCTCTGGCATAGTCTGAACTGGTTTGTTTGGTTTTGGATTAAAGGATTAATGCATATTCTGGTTGTAACCACATTTGTTTGAGACATCTGTATTAGTTTTCTCCGTGGGCCCTCTAATTTTGAAAAGGTGGGAGATACTCTACACTCTTTCAGAATCACAGAATCACAGAATCACATGGGGTTGGAAGGGACCCCTGGAGATCATCTAGTCCAACCCCCCTGCCAAAGCAGGTCCACCTAGAACAGGTTGTACAGAAACTTGTCCAGGTGGGTTTTGAATGTCTCCAGAGAAGGAGACTCTACCACCCCCCTGGGTAGCCTATTGCACTGCTCTGCCACCCTCAAAGTAAAGAGTTCCTCCTCGTGTTTAGGGAAATTTATACTTTTTTGGTTTGTTTTAAGCCAACTATTTTCCTTAACATTTTCTAATTCCTCTTCCTGATCAGATTTATATAAAAGCAGCTAATGAGATCCAAAATTAGGAAATGGGAGTCTGACAACTACAGGCACACATCTATGCACAAGTATGAATGCAGTGGCTGTATAGGCAGCACTATTTCATGGGTGGGCTAAAAAGGTAAGCAAAGCCATGCTAGATCAGTTTGACAGGGAAGTACTACTTTTAATTGGTTTTATGACCAAAAAAAAAAAAAAAAAAAAAAAAAAAAAGATATTCCCTGTTTATTTATTATTGTGGAGGAACTAGAAATTATTTAGGTGTTAGCCTGTGAACTGAACCATTCACAAAACTTTATGACAGATCTGAGAAGTGGATTGTCATTCAGCACTCACATACCTAGCATCTTTCAGTTTACCCTGTGGCCTTCCTGCTACAATGCTTCTTCAGTAAGTAAAATAACATCTTTATCAATTTGCACTAAAGTATTCCTGCTCTTTCCAAACAATAACGTGTTCTGCTTATAGTGGTTGAGAGGTTATTTTCTTTGATATTGATTAAATGACTTGGGGATTCACCTGTGTGTTGAGATCATAAAACTTTGAGAATATGGTTCAAATAAAAAATTTCTTTAATCTTCTAGAAATTTTAAAATTTTTCTCCAATAGAATTAAGCCTCTGCTTTGTCCCAATTCTGGATAGAAAAGGGAATCTATTTTATTCCTTTATTTTATTTTATTTTATTTTATCTATTCTTATCCCATTTCATGTCATCTTATACTATTTTCTTTCCTCAGTAGAGATGACAAGACAAAGTTAACAAGAAATAAAAAAAAGAAAATCTATAAATTCAGAGTATCAATTTCATCAATGTCACTACCGTAAATAATAACTAAAGTTCTTAACCTTAACTTTTTTTTATTGTTTTGCTAGTATAATATCCTAGCAGTACATTTAGGAGGCCATCAGATTAGAAAATATGTAATTTTGTAACCAGCTTCTATAGACATAAATGACTTCCAAAAAAACCCAAATGGTAATGAATAAAAATTTCTGTAATATAATCATTTGCAAATAAGAGTTTCACAAGGTGCAAGCACACTCAAGCACTCACAGCTTACATAAATATTTTGTTCTAGATAGAATCAGAGATTTGATTAGTGTGTAAAAGTGATTTAAGCTGTTCTTAGTTCAACTCTCTGTGTAATTTAAAAGAATGCATCTTTGAATAGATTAATGTCTATATGAGTATCTGTGTCCTGAAGATCTGTAGATAGGCAAAGACTTGGAAAGTCTATTACTTTTACATAACCTGTTAAAATGAAATTCTTGAATTTTTTAATTACATTCTATTAACATGAAATTTAAGTAAATTCATATAACTTTTAATTTAACTCTGTAGCTGGTTTTCAGAGTAAGTAAGAGATATTGGGATAAAGCCTGCTATTTATTTTGATGCTTATGTAAATAAAGCACTTCTATCTTTTGTGTGATCGTTTCATTCATCAGCGAATTCCACTCACTGTCACAGGAAAATATAACAGTGGAAGCCCTCTCCCTACCTCCCAGTGCCAAATCCAGACTTTATTTTTCTTTTTAGTTATAAACTATGTTCATAGCCACGTGCCTACAATAAAGACTATTCAAAGGTAGAGGTCTAAGAACAAATGTCATGCAGTGCATTTTTTTCTGACTGAGCTTTGGTCTTCATCAAGGTCTGACAAATATTGGCATTATATGTCACTAAGAAGTAAAAGAGCATGATCTGACCTTCAAGAATCCTCACAATATGTACATTATGTTGATGTGCCCTTTGTTTTGTCTCTCTTAGTTTGCTTTGGTGGCTTTAGTGATTTGGTTTAATGCAAGGTTGTTTTAACAAGTTTTATCTGCCTTTTTTAACCATGAACTGGACAACTGACTCAGTCTGACTTTTATGACTCAGTGTTTTCCTTACCTGTACCCCTGTGGTAATCAAGGCAACCACAGAAGATTGGGTTCAAGTACATTGTCAACAGTGATGAACATCCTCAGGAGTTTTGCACATTTCTTTTGGGAGAATAATCACAATGTCTGACCATGTTTCTGAAGTTCCTTCTGTCATTGTGTCAATTGCTATGAATATAAAATTAAGCTGAACACTTCATGAGATATAGTCACATGCAGTGAAACTTTATAGTTCTTTAAATATTTGACTATGTTTTGTTCAGGTAACACTTTTCAAGTGTTGTCACTTGACAGCCTGACCTATCATGTATGTCAGGAGCAAGTTACAATTCAGTAACTCTACCTGACTTTCAAATTTTTAAAGAAAAAAGAAAAGAAAAAAATACATGGAAAGATAGCCAAGTGACTGTTCTAGTGTCTTAAAGAATCTCAGTCATCACCACAAATACACACACACTTAAATGACTTCAGAAACATTAATTGATTAAGTTCATGATTTCTAAAATGTCTCATCATGACCTTTTCTTAACGCCCATTGAACTCAATGGTAAGACTATCATACCCTCCTAGTAATCGGAAAAGTACTAGGAGGCAAAGAGGAATCTACTTGATAGAAGCAGGAGAAGAGTAGAGTGACTTAGTTACAATGTATCATGAGAAATTGCTCCACAAAGAAAATGCAAAACTGAGAAGACATTTACAACAGAAATTGGCTGATCAATGACAGTAGTTATGTAGCATTTCCCCCTAATATTGATTTATTTTTCATAGATTCATATATTCATAGATTAATGCCAGAGAGGCATTAAAGCAGCTAGTCTGACCTCCTGTACATCATAGGCCATAACATTTTATCCTATTATACTTGTATTGAACCCAATCATTGTTTGTAACTGAAACATATTTTAGACAGGCATTCAAAGCAATGTGAAGATTTACAGATGCTCTATCCACATACTCTCCCAGTCTTACCCATGAGTTCTTTACTATTGATTTTGGGGTCCTTGTTTTTTGTTTTTTTTTTAATTGGGTTTGCTTTGATGATGTTGTTCTAAAATCAATAGTCATGACATTTTACCCATTTTAATCATCAGCCCTGATACCGGTTGCTGCTGGAAACTAGTCAGTGTGGAGTGTAGTCTAACTCTAGGAAATGAGGCTCATTTAGAAACTTGTTCACACCTGGGTCTGTCAATGGAGAGAAATTGGCTCCTTCAAGGTTCGAGTTTTCCATCTACTACCTGACTCACCCTCTGGAGGAACCTGTTCCTCATAAGTTCTTTCCATTATATTAGAAGAGGTGTAATATTAAGACGGGTGAATCTAATCACCAGTTTCTGACCTATAAGTTGCAGTATCAGGGTGTATAAATGACATCTCAAGGACAAAAACCCCATAATTTATGGTTCTTGGATATTTCCAAAAGCTTTTCTAAGAAGTCTGACAGAAAAATCTGCTCCATGTTTATTCTCCAGGAACATCTTCAACAAAACTCAGCATCTGTTTAGGTCTGCTCTTGTATCTGTAGTTATAGCCATGCCTCTCTATACCTATACATCTATTCCTTTTTATCTATGTATCTTTTGTGTATGCTGGATAAAATGGACAGATAGAAGTGGCTATGTTATGTGAAACAAGAATTACTTCGAACTTGCCATTAAAAATCCTGCTGGATTTTTAATACAGCAGCTCCTTTGATCTCAGGCCCTAGCTATATCTGGTGCAGTGGATTTCAGTCCCTTGTGTGTCTGAGAGAGTCTTAAGCCTCAAGAATACACCTAGACTAGCCATGAAAAGTCACCTGCTGAGATTAGATTTAAATGTATTAGACCCAGTTATGCACATCACTGGACTACTTTTCTGAGGAAGGAAAAGAGTTTCTTTTTATTTCAAATCAGAGAGATCTCCACTGGTCTGTAGAATCCTTTTCTCGTCTGAGGAATATACAGATAGATATGTACATATATATGCACTGAAGGGTATATACATACATATGTATGTATTTTCATTAATTTTTATTTTTGTTTTGCATACACAACAGATTATATACAACAGTAAAGGGGGATGTAAATGCATACACATTTGCTCAGTCCCTGAAAGTCCACCTCTTCTTAAGGGTAAGGTCATTTTCCTTAAGAACATGAGCAGTTGCACACCTGGAGGACAGGAGATCTTAATACCCTGCTCTCCTACTCCTGGTTAACTATTTCTTACACTGAGTTTAGGGAAAGTGGCACTTCGAATACATATTTTTTTTTAGTAAAATTGGTTGTGGGCACTCTACCTTGTGCTGAATTCAATGTCTTCATGTTAGACGGTATATGATTAAGTCCCTCAGCTAAGAAAGTGGTAGGTTTGCCTAACAACCAGAAATAAAATGAGTTTAGTTCCCTAAGATGCTTGGTCTAGTCAAAATGCTGATATGTCTTTGCATGTGCAGTGGACCAGCCTCAGCTACTAGTGATACCTTTAGAATATTTACCAGTGAAAACCTTCCCCACTTAGATTTTCATATGAGTTAGGTATTTTATAGGTTGAATGTAAATTAAAAGTCGGTTCTTAAATGTCACTTATCCAAGATGATCGTTACCATTTAGGTATGAGACATAAGGTTATGATATAAAGTTTTATGAAAATTTCAGCTCAGTAGCCTTCAAAAAAAGCAAATTTAATGCTAGAAATCATTAAGAAATAATAGCAAATGAAACAGAAAATGTATTTAGATGTTTGGAAACAGAGATGGTTCAATCGTGTCTTGAGTGCTGTGTGTATCTCTACTGCACTTATCAAATGATGATGAGAACTTGTTAAAAAATTCACAGAATAGAAACTGTAGAAACAGTATGACAGAGCCCTACCGAGTTGTGAAAGTTTTGATGCTGAGGAATAAGGTTTGGTTGTTGATCACCTCTTCCAAAAAAAAAAAAAAAAAGCAAAGAAAAAAAAAAAGCTGAGATAATCAAAGGAAGCTAGCAAGACCAGGGTTCAAAATATGTAGTAGGAGTTCACTGTACACAATTAGAAGTCTACATGTGAGAAGACTTGTGTAACTCCTTTCCAAAGAAGGTTTTGTGTAATAAAACTTTAAACACATTCAAGGGGACAATGTTCAAATGTATGGAAGAAAAACGTCTGCTGATGGTTCCTAAATGCACGGAATACACATCCAGGTAAGGAAGTCCCTATGCTGAAAACAGCTCCGTTTGGAAGAGTCCTATGGCAAAACCTTATTCTTCCTGAGGAACATGTTTAATAATGGATGAAAACCAGTGTTGTTTTGTCATCTTCACCTTCTTAAAAAGCCTTGGGAATCAAAGACCTCAAAAAAATTCCTGGACCTTAAGGATTTAGCCTCTTTTCCTCAGTGACTCTTTCATAAAATTGGGTTTCTTCTTTAAAATAAAGTGATAAAATAACCTAGTGAAAGGCTGCAAGCCACAGTGACTCCATGGCATCCATGATTATGTAGGGATGGCCGAGAAATTCCATAAACTGGGCTTTCTTTCTTATCATTGCAAAGAACTATAGAAAATTTCTCTTGGGACACAAATTCCTGGCAGGCATTGTTTTGATAAAGTATTACGATAATATACCACCGAAGCAGTAACAATCCTGGATATTACAAAAACCCTGTCAAAAGAGTAAGCTGTTCTTTCAGTGTGTTGAAATGCATCACTAGCGCAACAGTTGCCAAAAGAAAAAGGATTGTTATAGGCCAGAGTGCTTTAGAGGTTCAGAGAACACCATGAGTGATGTTTATTATTATTTATTTGTTGGGAGGTTTTTTTATTTATTGCATGGCTACCACACAGTGGGTTCTGTACAAATCTATATTAAAAAAGAGAATTTTATGAGTTATTTTAAAAGAAAGTTTTTATAGTATATGACTCTTGATATATCAGCAAGAGCTTTCATAAAACCCATTGTGTAGCTAAAACATTTCATTTTCAAAATTAAAATTTCAAGTACAAACTTAAAATAAGCCATATACTTTAAAATTATAATTAGAATTCCCTTCTTCATATTTTGATAATTTTAAGATAACTTTTACTTAAACCCATGAGAAACCTTTGAAGGTGCATATACAAAGATAACTCAGTGTTTATTGTAGCTCATGTTACTGCACAGATTTTTTGGGGGGTCAAGACTTTATCTCTCAGAATCATATGATTTAACGAAAATCTCTATTTCACTTTTCAAGTAATTCTCTTAGCTCTCAATGTTGAGAATAATCCCTTGAAAATATGCTTGAAGTATACCTTCAAAATTTAGAAATCAGAAGGCAAGAACAGGAAGATAAGAATGAATTCATGTCCCAAAATTATTAGTCTCATTCTGCATGAAAGAATACAAATATTTTTAATTTTTCTATAAAACTTGAATAGGTGAGGTTTGTGTCACATCCCTTCATCTGCACCTACCCCATAGACTAAGACATTCTCTCAGACCATAACACAGACAAACTTTGTTCAAACCCTCACCTAGCCAAAGCTAGGAGTAACTATAGCGGCATCTTCTGATTTCCTTTATTTTCTATTCACTTCATGGCACCACCTAAATGTTGTACTGGAGCATGATACAAAGGGGCTTCATTACACAGGAGAAAGTGCCCCGTTGTTCCTAGGTACTCTGAAGACAAAAACTGCTCCACATGCCTTTATTTCATATCCAGCCAACAAACTGGAACTGCTTCAGAGAGAATGCAGGCACTTTTTCCAGTTGCCTTGTCAAGAAATGTAATATATAATAATACCCTGCTTCCTTCCTGCAGAAAAACCTTTTTGTTAAAATTGGCATCTCTGTCTTGTGGCCTTGAGAGCCTGAAATACAGGGTGCAACTTAATCAGCTAGAACAGTGCTGTGCTTGCTGTACTGAATGCACTCCAAAGGTTTCCACGGTGTAACGAATGGTCAGATGGTATGTGGACTGACTCACTTCTCACCGGGAGCACAGTATTTTGCCAACATCTGCATTATATTGTGTCAACAATTACAATATTTCAGAGTTGCTGCTTTCTTTTTATCTCCCAAATCCATCCATTTAACTGTTCTTGTGTCAGAATATACCATTGTGCAACTATTTCTAGGAGCCTGGTGTTAACCCATAATTTTTCTGTTGCAGACCCATCCACAGTTGTCCCGCAAGGTGAAAAAAAAAAAAAAAAAAGTCTTCTACTAAATTCTTTCTGAGGAATTTTAAATGCACGTCTTTGAAACACAAAAGCTTCTCCCTCAGGGGTACAGTAATGCACCTCACCGTACCAGAACCAGCACCATCTTCAAGTGCATTGAAGACAGACTACAAGTTCCCCAGCACTGCCCCCTCCCAGGAGACCACTGCTGGGACAGGACTGCACACACTGTCCTGAGGATGCTCATTATTATATCACGTGGTAAACTGGGTTCTTCTCTCAGAACAGATGGGAACCTAATGGCAAGACTGTATACAATTCTATGTAGCGAAGTAAACCAACTGCTTCTGGGAAGGCCTGGGCATTTTTTGGAAGGGGTGGAAATCACACAGTGAGGTTATTCTATGCATGCGAAGAAAATGCAGTGCTAATTGCAGACAGGACAGAACTTCACATGGATCCGGTAACGTGGTATAAGTTGTGCTGTATTGAGGGAATGTATCTCTTGCTGGAAGCAAGCTGCCAGATCGGAAAATCACTGCTGCCAGATATGAATGAATTATTCCAGTATAAATATAACTAACTGTACTGCCCTACAGCGTAAGAGGCAGCATGACTAGGGCCAGTGAAAAATCCAACCCTCTTTGTGTATCTAGAAGTTGGGACAAAGCCTGTGCAAAGAGTTTTGCAAGCAAAATAGACATGATAAACATGGAAAAATTAAAAAACAATTGTTATTCTAAATTCTAGTGTTGTAAAACTGAACACAAAATGACTAGGTCTACTAGAGTCTGCAGTAATACAGATAATGAAAGAGTGGTACAAGGAATCTGTGGCAGGGATGGCAATTAAACCTGTATTTCCTAAGTCCCAGGGTGAGAATGTTATCCCCCAGACCATCTTTCTTTACAAGTTAATATTACCGCTGGCACAGTGAATGTTGAAAAGATCATGTTTTCGTTATTAAATGCAGCTTGTATTAATAATCAGGGATTAATGATTATTTTGTTAATAAGAACTAATGTAATTTTCCAAAACCACAACCTTGGTGTACTTGTTCATGTACTATGTCATAGTCTAAACACCCTTCTCATATTTGAACATGGTTACATCACCACATATAGTTGATTTTATTTTAATTTGAGACAGCCAGTTTTGGCCTGCAGATTGTTGATTTCCATCGTCTCAGTTTCTTCAAACATGCCTCTGAAGCACTGAAAAATCTACTGGAAGTTAAAAATAAGGAAGGGAGAAAGGTCACATCTGGTGTGGTGTTGCTCCTGCCATCAGAAAGAGTTTGAGGCAGACAACCTCACAGGAAAACCAACGGGAAAGTTCAGAAGTAGTAATCCATTCTATTAACCTGTCCTTTCCTATGGTTGGGGTTTTTTTGTTTGTTTGTTTGGTTGGTTTTTTTTCTAAAAGAAACGAAAAGTTTAGCAAATACATGCATAAATCAGCATCTCAAATATAAATACAGGAATCCTCTATGAGACTGAGAGGGCCAAGATCCAGGATCACATTTTTGCATTGTTTTGCTTTGTCTATGTATGTATACAGTTAACAATCTCCTAGGCTGAAAAATGGCTAAATTATGACCTCCTCCTTGTACCATCCCTAACTTTCCTTTCTGCTGGCTGCAGTCATTTTCAGTGGCAATTTACTTACTAAAGACATCTTTTTCTCCTGTTTCTTTTCTTCAGGCTATTCCTGCTCCAAAGCCTGCTTCATGGGTTGACTCAAGTATTTTCCTCCAGACTTACTCTTTCTTTCAGAGCCTCTTTTTTTAATATACTGCATATAGACACTATGTGTCCTTACTGTCTTCCTATCAGCAGGTCCACAGCCGACACTCAAGACTCCGTTGTGCTTGCATGAACTGGCCCTGAACTACCTGTCTCTTTCAGTGGAGCTGATTCACTGAACTGTAATTTCCTTCACTGCAGGTTTCCACTTCTGTCCAGGATTTTGACCTGCCTTTCCATGCCTGTACAGCTAAAGGCTTCCTTTCATTTTTCTCTTCCTTACATCAAAACCCAAACCCATCCCGTGATACCTGTGCATTCTCAACAGGCACTTACCCATGCAACATAGGAGAGGTAGAAACAGCCTGAATAACTAAACACCCAGGCAGAAGAAGCAGCACCAACGCCAATTAAAAATAGTTCATGAAGCTAAGATATCTGGAAGCAGGTGAGTTCCCCGAGAAGCTTTGAATGGGTTCAAACTACAGAGAAGCTCTAAGTGTTTTCCCTGCCATTTGAATTTTAATCTACAGGGAACTAACCTCTTTAGATTAGATGCAAAATATAGTTCTTTCTGAGAAACCAACACACACACACACACACACAAAGCCCTGAAGAACTGAGCTGACATCAAAACACTTGTTACTTTGAGATTCGTCTGGTGAACTTGAATCCTAGTCTTGAAGGTGAAATCCATCTTCTGAGTCCACAGAGCTTTCTGTTCCCATGGAACTTCTTACAATGTCTATAAAGATTTCTGCTCTTAACCTTTCTTGTGTTATAAAAAGCACAGCCACATTCCTCATAACTATTTGATGTCTTATATAAAACCCTTTAAAAAAAAATCCCAAGATAGCATCAAAAGAAAAAGTTGCCCACAGTTGTCTTTAAATGCCATGCTTATTTAATATCGACATGAATATAGAGTCAGTGCTCTTTGAATGTTGGACTCCCAGACTAGCAATGGAGGTGCACAACCTAAAATCTGTCAGTTATTTAAAAAATAATATAAAAAAAAGTGAATCCGTAGGGAAAATGTGTCAAGAGTAAAAGGCAGTGAGGGTAAATTTTGGACGGAGTCCAAAAACAATTGTACAAGAGAAGCTGATTTCTTTCCGACAGCCTTCTGACATGCTTTCTTCAGTTTTGCCACAAAGCTGAAGTCTTTCCTCGGGAGAAATATGTGTGTGTGCATGTGTGTGTACGTGTGAGCTATGGTAGACCCAGAAATTTTAGACACAGGCAAACCTGACATGCAGGAAAGGGGAGAGATGTAGGACCTCTGAGCTTCCTTGTCAAAAAATAAGCTATTTCAAATAGTTTATCTTTGAAATATGTCAACTACCAGTTCCTTGCAATTCTATTTTAATTCTATTTTATTTTTCCCAACACACACACATGTCCACATGTGCTCATGTGCAGTCAATGTGTAATGTGCATGTATATTCTAAGGCATAATTTATTTTGATTTGTTATCATCAATGTGTAATTATATGACAGGTCTGATCTTCAAGATGAATCATTTCTTCCTTTGTGACACGATGAGCATGTCATAACACATTAACATCCTACTGACAGCTACAAAATATAGAGACAATCAAAAGACCAGACTAGGAGGGCAAGATAAAATAACAAGAAAAACTGTAATAGCCATCAGGTGCTGGGTTCTCTCAATTCCCATTGACTTCAGTAGTGCCTAAGATCATGCAGAAATAAAAGATTTTTTTCATGCTTATATTTCTCATAAAGAAACAAAGAAAACTTTATTTTGACACTCCACTGAAGTGAAAATATATTCACTGCCTCACAGGTGCATACTTTTTTGATAACAACTATAAGCAATCTATTTGCCTGGTATTACATGTATCTTAAGAAGTAGCTTAAGAAGCAGACTATAAAGAGATTTTGCCAATCCCCCTCTTTTTTTGCCTGTGTATCATTCCTTGGTGGTAGCAGAAATACCAGTTTGTAGCCTATAGACCTATGATAGGTTAAGCACCTAGGAATTGCTGTTTACAGTTAGGCCTGGAGGGCTAAATCAGGACTGATGTCAAATCATGTACTCTTCAAATGCCTGAGTCCTCAGAGAACTTGCCATCTAATTAGGAATGATATTTGCATAGGAAATGACCTTAGCATTAAAAAATAATCTGGTTGGTTGCTGGTTTTTTATTCTTTTTGTTATGTGGTGAGGAAAGGAATGAAATGTATCACTAAAAATATGAGAGAAACAAAAGGGAGGAATGGATGGGAAATGTAACAAAGGCGAAAAAATAGAACAAATCGGAAATAAAGATTTAGAGGCAGAAATATGAGAGAGGGATGAAGACAATAAAACAAATAAGTGAAGTCTGGAACATAAAGAAACAAGATAGTTGATCTAAATATGAAATCCCTAGAAAATGTCCTCTCAGTAGAAAAGTTGGATTTTTCTTGTTTATTCTCTCCCCATGGGCATTTTAGGGACAAAACACTGGCTTTAAACTGCTTTAGTCTGAGCTGCTAATGGTTTTCACTGTGTGTTAAGTATCTTATGCAGATGAAGATACTGATGCCTTCATGTTGCTGTCAGATCAAATTGGTATTGACAAAGGCCAAATCCAATGGACGTTAATTTCTGAGGCCACATCTCTACCAAAGGAGAGAAAACTCCTCACTGGAGATGATTGAAAGCTTCCACCAGTTTTGGTGATCTGTAACACAACCTGGAATAGTGTTTCTGTTCTCTGTTGTCTACAGGGGAATATTAGTCTTTGTCTACACCCATAAGACCACTGCGATGCACTACATTGACATTTCTGAATGAGCTGCTGTGGCTAACTCTCTGTGTTGATAAAAAAATCATCCTTGAAGGCAGATTATTGCAATGTATCCCAATTAAGAGAATGCCACTGTAATGCATTGCTTGGTGTATGTTATGATGATGCTGCCAGCTTAATCCGTTTTTTCACTAGTTTTCTCTACAGGTCTCACCTGATTAAATTATTCACTTCCAGCTCTAAAAAAAAAAATTCCCTCCATTTTCCGTGTTCTTAATTCCATGATTTGCCATGATTATCACAGCCTTGTGTATGTTATTTTACAGCATTTTAATCACTGTTAGGATATCTGGTAGATCTTTTTTAAAGGCAGTAGGCAATTTGCATACAAGCCTGCATGTAATCTTTGTGAAAGCTTCTTTATTGACTAACATTTACCTCTCTAAGAGGTCTGTGCTCAAAAATACTATGTCAAATATTCACAGTGTTAATGAGAAAATCCATCTCTCTTGTATTCAGTGAACTTTTGCCATTCTTAAGAAGTGGAATTCATTTAAAGTGCCAAAATGTTTAAATAAGCTTAATTTTACTTGCTAAAATCTTTTTCCTTTCCCCTGAGGTGGATTAAAACAGCAACTGAATATTTGTCAAAAATCAGAATTTCTGTACCAGTGATTATGAGGAAAAATATAAAATAAAATAGAATACATGCAGATTTTAAAATGGATAATAACAAGGTAAAAATTGAGACTTTAATAAAATAAATTTTCTTTTTCATGTTGTTTATTGACTCTACTACACAATATTAAGATCACATGAAATTCTTACCAGGTCAAATACTGTCGACTCCTTTTGCTAGGTACACCTACTTGAATTAGGGGTTTTTATAAAACATGGAGGAATTTGTGCTTTTGTATGGATTTTAAGTCCTGTTGTCATCTTTAGTTATGAAAAAGTTATGTAAAAAATGCCATACACACCTTTTACAGGGACTTGGTTTTATTTTGGATTTTGGGATTTTGAGTTTCTTCTTTGCTCTTTTACAGCACACTCACATTGTGCAATTAAACTGGGCTTTTCATAAATGACAACTACTGCTTACTCCAGCTTTTCTTTCTTGATTCTCCCAGGCCATAGCTATCAAACCCTCTGGACAGAAGAGTCAAACTACTTTTATACAATTCTGTGAATAGGATTATAAACTGGAGACAGTAATATCACTCCCAACTATGAGAAAAGATCTGCTGATGGCAGTTCACAAAGGTTAAGGCTAGAATATGGTCATAGTCCTCTTTGATTCCAGGCATTTGTTAACCGCTTTATTGCCACATGAAATGTGCTTTCCTTTTCTTTCCCTGCTTTCCTTCTCTTTGCCTCTTAACCTTTTCTTTGTCTTACTGTAGCTTTATATTTTCCTGCTGGCATTGCATTAGTTTTCAGTTATTTCCATTTCTCACCCCCATCTCACCTTTCATCAGCTGAAGGGATGAGCAGAGAAACAGCTAATATTGACATTAACAGGGTTTTCAATTCAGCCGTGGGAGCATCTTCACCTCAGAAAATGTATATGCAGCTCATACCTACCCATACTCAATATCTGTAATGGCTCAGAAGAGGAGCAAGGACCAATATGACCATATTAGCACATCAGGTGTACAAATTAACCACATTTAGCGGCAGATTATATCAATCCAGGCAGGGTGCTTCAGCACTACTGAAGTATTACTGCGTAATTCTTACTCATTTAACTTCTTCATCCCCAGATTTTCTTTACATAAGACTTATCAGAACTTCATGATTAGTTCTTGGTAAATTTCATTCAATGTCAATTGCTATGGCTGACCTTGTACAAAAAATTTAGCTCATTTGAATCAGCACTGTGATTCAAAGTAGGGCCTTTCTGTAGCTTATACACTCAGAAGCCTCATGCTTCAAGTCTAAACATGTTTTTTGCTTTGTTTTAATTAACAGTTGGGAACAAAACCACAATTGTCAATTAAAACATAAAATTGCACAGTAGAAAATCCTTAGTTTTACATGAGAACTCACAGATTTCTTGAAAAAAAGAATCAACCCCCCCTCAAAAATAATCTTTAATTTTACTGTCAACGTGATTTTTCTTCCTTTTTTTTTAAAAAAAAAAAAAAAAGAAAGATAAGTTTAGTTCATGTATTTTTTGACAGTACATTAAGTGGAACTGGCAACTTACTAGTTTTGTAAAAGATGTGGAAAATTCTACATTGCTAGTCAGGCCCAAGCTGAATGTCACTGATACTAATGGGGAAAGAGAAACCTTTAGAAAAGTAGTCTACAAACCAAGTCTTATGATTAGGCAAAAGTATCTGTCCCTTTGGAAGTGCTACTAAACTATAATTTCATTTTCTTGTCTACAGTGATGACTGCCCAGAGAAGGTCAGACTTTATTTCTTAACAGCCGTTTGGTGGTTAAGAAAGCGTGGCCAGCAGGTCACAGGAAGTGATTCTGCCCCTCTACTCTGCGTTCGTGAGACCCCACCTGGAGTACTGTGTCCAGCTCTGGAGTCTTCAACATAGGAAGGACATGGACCTGTTGGAACGGGTCCAGCAGAGGGCCATGAAAATGATCAGAGGGATGGAGCACCTCCCCTATGAGGACAGGCTGAGAGAGCTGGGGTTGTTCAGCCTGGAGAAGAGAAGGCTTCGGGGAGACCTTATATCTGAAGAGAGCCTATAGGAGAGCCAGAGAGGGACCCTTTCTCAGGAAGTGTAGTGAAAGGACAAGAGGTAACGGATTTAAACTGGAAGAGGGGAGATTTGGATTAGATACTAGAAAGAAATTCTTTACTATAGGAGAGCCAGAGAGGGACCCTTTCTCAGGAAGTGTAGTGACAGGACAAGAGGTAACGGATTTAAACTGGAAGAAGGGAGATTTGGATTAGATACTAGAAAGAAATTCTTTACAGTGAGGGTGGTGAGGCACTGGAACAGACTGACCAGGGAAGTTGTGGACGCCCCATCGCTGGAAGTGTTCGAGGCCAGGCTGGATGGGGCTTTGAGCAACCTGCTCTAATGGGAGGTGTCCCTGCCCATGGCAGGGGGGTTGGAACTAGAGGATCTTTAAGGTCCCTTCCAAGCCAAACCATTCTATTCTATGAAAGTCTGATTCCGATTTACAGTGGAGTCAATCCTTACTTGTCTGCTAGGAGACAGAGCTCAACACTTCAGGGATCATCTTCAAGAAAACAGAGCTCAATAGTGATACTCTTTTGTGAGTAGAAAATAAATAAGGGTTGAATGTTATTATCACCAGAAGTTATAATCCATTTGGAAATAATATTCTATTCCCCAAGTTGTTACTGTTCATGAATCTGCCTTTTAATAAGTAACTGAAATTAGAAGTTTTCACGGAAGTTATTCCTCATTCAGCGTATATCTTATAACTCTTCTGCATTTTTGTACACGGACAAAGCTCTGCTCTTAATGAATACAAGTTTAATGTTGGAGTTGTTTCCATAAGGGAAAGAATGTCTGTCAATATGAATTCCTGTTATTGGAAACTGGGATCAGAAAGTAGCTTTACTGGGACAGCTGGGTTTAGAAGCTAAGTCTTCATGTGCCAGGGTTTTAGGTTGTGTCTTGGATTGTCCTTGATCTCACTTTAGTCCTACACTGGTATTACAAATGAACTCACCTTAAGCTAATGTACACTTACTTACTTGAGTAGTTGGGTTTTTTGAAGGGGAAACTGATGCTGCGTGGACTACTTCATTTAAACAACCCTGGTGTTTTTCATTTTTCAGACCGAGTATTCAGCGGTTCTTTGTTTACATGATTACTCCTCTACCTGTGATAAAGATCAATTCAGACGATCAATAAGGGATTTGAGGGAGAGGTGCTGTCATGCCAACAGCTTTTTAATACACAGGAAGACCCAAAGTAAAGTGCTTAAGCACATGTCAAAATCTAAGCCACGATGACTTCCATTGACTTTACTCTCACTGATCATATACTTAAAGTTGGGGACACATTTAAGTACTTTGCTGAGTCAAAACTGTTCTATATTATAAAATAAGGTAGTTAGCACAAAAGGCATCAGTGCCATCTGAGCTGCCAAGAGCAAGTCGTTAGTGAGGAGTAGGAAGTCAGGCTTAGATCAACAAAATGGAAAGAAAATAAAAAACTGAGGATGATAATGGAAAAAAAAAAGCCTTGAAAAGACATGACAGCCATGACATTCATCCATAAAAATGTAAAGAAATCCAAAAAGCGAAGGTCACTGATCCATCCTTTCTTCATCAATTGTGCTGAAGTAATGCAGCTCATGGCCTATTGAATGTAAAGATCCCCTGCTGTTCTCAAACGCCGGGTAGAGAAATACAATGTGTGATCGACAACTTCTAGGCCCCAGTAGGGTGAATTAAGGACAAAGTGTTCTTGAGTACTGAATTTTTCTGCTTTCTGGGGTGAAATTAAACCCCTAGCAGAGTCAGTATACAATTCCCAAAGGCAAGGGCCATTCCTGCTGTGGCTGAAGCCAAAAATGCATCAGTGATTTAATGAAAGCTTCATCAGGGATTCAGTTTTGATCCCATTTACACTGACCTTGTAAAACTGGAATAACTTCACTGAGGGCAGAGTGATCAGTCTCTATAGAGGAGATTGTACTGGAAAAAATACACGTATACACTATTTGTCTGCTTTCAGTGTGTAAATGCCTTAAAAAACAAGAAAAATAAAACATTATTGGGCATGGGATGCCATTCTTACCAAAACGCACATGAAATCCTTTTCAGAAGGGAAGTTTTTTTCCTATTAAAGCAGCCACTTAAAAAAGAAATATGCTCCAACTGTATTGTTAAAGAAATTATTGCATCCAACCTGTCTTAAGCAATAGACTAGGTTATGCCTGCTGATCTTTTCAACTGGAAAATTCTTCCTAAAGGGCTGAATGCAACATTATGGATCAGAGTCTACTAAAAAAAAAAAAAAAAAAGGGGAAAAAAATGAAAAAAAAAAAAGAAAGAGAAAAGAAAAAGAAAAAAAGGGAAGAAAATTGCCCTGCAAGCTGATAAAAGCCCATCTGCCTGCTTTTGACAAGGCACTGTCATTCTTCACAGCTTCGCATCCTGTAGACATTTAGAGGGTCATAATTTCCAGTTCAGTTTTCTTTTTTTTCACCCCCCTCTCTTCTGAGTGGAGCAACGTGCTGAGGAGTAGGCTAAGACGGCCTGAACTAATTCATATTGTGACCTTTTAGTGCCTTCAGAGCAAAGTGATTTAATAGCACTTAATCTGTCAAAAAACTGAAGCTTTGTAATAACTGTATATTAAGCCAGTTTTTATGGAGCATTAGCTGAAGTCTTTCCAGTTTACAAAATGGGGTGGTACCTTGTCTCTTTTTTTTTTTTTTTTTTCCTCCCTGTCTTCCATGAATCCCCGTTACTCAGTAACACCATTTTGTATTTAAGGGAGACAGGGATATACTCAAGAGAGGTAACTCCATGCACTATAGGGTCCATAGGATTGGTCTTTTCCCATCCCTGTGTGATTTATGGTACAGGGATCTTGGAACTGATGGGGGATTGAGCAGGCAGTATATTCAGGCCCCACTGGTAATGGAAGGATCTTCTCAGGCTTGGCCACATGCCACAAATGCTAACTTAGATTAAAAAAAAATTAAAAGGGATTATTTTAATGCAGAGCACTGAGGAGAATTTGTGGCAACTGGCTCCTGCCTCTACCACAACTTTGTTTCTGGATTGCTTTATCTAAATCAAATTACTTAAACTAATTTCCTTATCAGTAATCCAGGTAATAATAATATTTCCTTTTTTTCCACTTTTTTAAATCACTGAGGTTAAAGAAATTCTGAGCAGAGACAGTCTCATTGTCTGCTTACACAATGTAACCATTAAGGAATATCATCTTTCTGTAACACAAGTAAGTAAGAATGAATATAAAAGAGCAATAAGAAAAAAGAGCTGGTCTAAAATCTGAATTTTTAGTGCAAGATTTTCACACTCATTTTCATCCCAAGACAAGAAACAAAGAGTTGAAACATCAGAATTTCTTTGTCAAATTGAAGTTTCATCAAAGCAATTCAATATCCATTTTGAAATGTTTTCACTGTACCTGTAACAGAGACTGAACTTTCTATCTTAAACATTTAGAGAAAGTTATAGTCTGGAGGTATCATGTGGAGGATTGTAAGAGGAATGCATCTTCCCAATTGGTCAATGGTGAGAAGATGGTGTTCACTGTTGTTAACTGCAGTGTTTCAGTCAGAGGAGGCTGTTTCATGTGTTCCATGCCTGTCTCCTGCCCTCCAATCTCAGTTTTCCATCCCTAAATATATAGGACAGTGAGAACTTTGCAAATCAATCCAATTTATATGGAATTTTTATTTTGTCTGAATTAGACACCTGATTTTGCAAATCCTGGTTTAACAATTTATTTCCATCAAAAGACAACTAGTTAAAAACAGTCATTGCTTGTTTCAAGACACTTGCCCAGCTTTAACTGAAGTTGGAAGTTGTGCACCGTTTCCCACTGTTCCCATCACTGCCAACACCTTGGTGTCTTCCATTTCATTCCCGTCCTGCTGTCCTTAACACGTTCTGTTGCAGGACAGAAGAAGGAAGGGTCTGAGGGGCTTTTTTTTTTTTTCAGAAGGAAATGGCTGTAAGCATAAATGTGTGTCTTTCTTTGTTCTTTTTGCCTACACCCTGGCTCTCAAGCTAATTCCCTCTCACTTGTCAACTTGTGTTCCCTTTACTGTTTCCTCCCAAGATGTCTAATCAATTGTGTGTTGTCCCTGGTTTGGCTTGTTCTGCCCATTGCGCTCATTGTTCTAAAGCGAGAGAGATTAGGATCCCAACTGGGGCCTTACGCTGTTTTGGATAACAGCAAACCCACAGGAAGCCACTTAGTGCTCTAATTAAATAAGGCAAGAGTACCAGATAGCACCAGATCTTGGGTTCATGTGGAGCCTTCAAGGTCCTGAGGTGCTGAATGAGATGAGAGCGAGGAAGGCACACACAAAGTGAGTTTACCTTGCTGCACTCACACATCCCAGGCACGTTACCTACTTTGCATTAGCTTAATCCAAGACACAAAATGAAAAATGAAGCAAAAAAAAGAAACAAAAATATCCTTTAGTCAGGTGTAAATCAGTAAGGTGCTTCAGTGAACTTGATATTACTGGCAGTGGCAGGTAGAGGATCATTAGTAATAAGAGGCAAGTTTCAACCATAACGATATAGAGCAGAACTTCTTCATAAGAGACAGAGCAACAAAACACCAAATAATTACTTTTCTAGCTGTGAAAACATCAGTTTTCATTAAAAAAACAGCAAACAAACAAGAAAAAACTTACATCTTTGAAACTACTGTTTGGTAACCTTTCCTTCCTGCAACATCTCTCTCCTCTCAGCGTGCTTCTCAGATTATTATCATTATTATTACTATTATCTTAACGTAGTGCTTAAATTAGTCCTTTGTAAATTTTTTATAAATACACAGGATTAAAAACTTCCACTGCCCTCAGAGAGAGCAAGTTAGGTGCGATGAAGCACAGACAACTAGAGGGCATGATTTAAGACAGACAGCTCCAACTCTATAAATTTTCTCAGTCAGCATTAGAGTCGCTTAATATTTTATGTAGTATTCCTTGCTTATATGTGACATTTTGAGGTTCTAATAAAGATACAAGCCTGGGATTTATATTTTTTTTTCCACTCCCCTCCCATCCTTTTTGTAGATTTGTAAGTATCAACCAACTGACAAAGGATTTTTATTTTCTTCCTTTTTTTTTTTCTTTTCTCCTGGTGTTTTCTATCATGATTTATCAATAGTTCTAGAGGTTCCTGATGCAACTCTGTAATTATTATCCTGGGCACAATTGTTATTATTTTCTTGAAAACTAAATGGAAAATTGGTGTGAAATTTCCTAGATTTATTGGTTTTATGCCCTTTGAAACTTCTATGCAGTTTTTCTTATATTTATTGCAAGTAGTTGTGACTAGTAAATCACAAGAATTTGGCTATTCTTAATGTTTTATCATATGTCAACACTGCCAATATAATCAGCAGCTATGCTTACCTATTAAACCATCAATCAAAGGCACCAATTCCATATACCAGCCTTCCCCTCTCCATATTAAATATCCCCAGCTTCTAAACACAGTGTCCTCTCCCACCCACCGTAGAGCAACTCCATCTTCTCACAGTGGTCACCCTCTTTTATCGTCAGGTCACCAGCTGGCTTGACCTAGGAGTTGATCAATGTAGTTTGTGGTTTCCCTGTTCCTCCAGAACCCCAAATTTTTTTGGTGAGAACCACCTCCTCACTTACCACTTAACTGACCAGATAATTTCTCAGGCTGATGGTGGGGACATGACAGAGGTTGTCTTTCATAATGTATGCACACTGCCTGGAAGGAAGTGTCCTAGCTATGGTTAACATCACTCAATAGTAATAAAATTTCACTAATTATGACGATTATTAATAACAAAGACAGCATGCAGAAACACTATATTTGTGTAACACAAGCCTTACATTCAGTGATCTTTGTCCTAAATGGCAATGCATTTCTATAGTTTGGGTACTGAACAAAGACATTAGCTTTCTCCAGGGTTCTGCCACTAATCTGGGGCAGGTCACTCCATCTCCATTTATCTTAGTTTATCTTCTCTATTAGGATGCCCATTTTTCCCAACACAAATGTTCTCCCATTATTCTTAGAGACTACACCCACAAAGCAGACCCCTGACCGCAATTAGGGCATGCAGGTACTACGATAACAGTAAAATCGGGAAAGCACCTTGGGATTTTTCTGACTAAAAGGTAGATGTTCAGAGGGCCAAAATCTACATCTCATCTATGCTGCTCATTTCCCTTCAGAGGCAGTGGAAGGAACAGGCATTTATAGAAAGTGATCCGTATCATTTTAAGGTAGATACCTGTGATGGCTGAGATGAATCGCACCTTGAGAGTGTCTACTTTTCATCATGGAGAGAAAGAGAGACATAAGTACAGCCTTGGCTGACTACTGAGAAATGGAAGCCCATGTCACAGAACTCTGAAGTTACAAAGTTACATGAGATGGTACCAGTCTTTCAGCTGTCTCAAGGTTATTTTTCTTTCATCATCATTCAAACACCAAGAATAATTCTTGTCATAGTCATGATGATAAAATACTGGTAAAGCAAGATAAAAATAATATTATTCCAAATGACAGCAAGGTTCAATGTGACAGCAAGTCTTGATTCAAATTTAGAAATACAAGAAAATACACATCTGAAAGAAAGACTGCAGAACTTAAGCCCAGGGCTTATTTCATGTTTTGCAAAGCAACAAACAAAAATACCTTTTTTTCTTTTACTTTTAATTGAAATTGAATGACACGGTGTTCAGGACCTAGGTACAGACCAAATTACTATTTTTTTTTTCTTCTCATCCAAGAAGGCTCCAAAACAGAAAGCAAGATTCATTTTAAATAAGCAGAGCTGACAATATTCTTTTCAATAACTGCCTATGGATGAAAGTTAATAAAGTCATTGGGCCAAATATATGCATGTGTAATTTCAATTACACCACAGTCATGTTTAATATAAAACCATCAACTTTGTATTCAGCCCAGGAACCAAGCCTGCTGACTTCAGTGTAAGGATGAATTAGATGGATGGTGCACTTTATAGTATTTCTTTACAGTTAGAACATCCTTGCCCTTTCCTTATTACAGCCAAGATTTAATTAAAATTAAATTAAAAAAAATTAAATTAAGAGAATATATTTTGGGTGTTAAATAATATTTGAACATCCTCTTCATGTTTGCTCTGAAAACAGGGAATAAGTGCAAGATTATTTTTTCGTCAAATGAATTTACTTGATGATCATTAAGAACTATCCCCAAAAGGTAAAAACATCTGTGGGTTTTTTCTTTAACTTTTGTGAATTAATATTTATATGGAATTTATTAGCATAAGGTTACTGTGAATGAAACCTTTTGAAAACTTTATTGTTTTGCTCCACAATATTGTGAGGTTTTGACTTAAAAAAAAAAAAAAAAATAAAATTGATAATACACTCTTTTTTCCTTCAGTTTATTTAAAAAGAACTCACACAGTTGCCCAAAGTTAGGTATGACACTTTTACATGCCTCCTATAATGAAACTAGGTCTCTTTTCAGAACTTGAAAATTCAACCCAAAGATACTTAGGGTCCATTTCAAGAAACTGGGCTACTTATTTTGATATATACTATGGGAATCAAAATTTGAAAATGTTGGGTATTTCTTAAACTCATCTCTTGACTATACACAAGATGAATACACTCTGTGGGCAAACCCTATTTGGGTCACAGGGTGAGAGCGTTGTGTGTGCTGTCTCCAACAGCTTGCATGCAAAGCAGGAACTCCAGCTTCTTGTCTTAGATATACCCAGGTCTGAAATATAACTTTTTGGTATGTCATTTTTACTCCCAATGTCCTCCTTGAACTTTTCATGCCTTGTTAATTCATTTTTAAAGGGGGCTTGTCTCTCAGCATGTCACTGTATATTTCTGTTCTTAGTATCAGTTCCTAAGGTGCTGGAGCAAAATTAATTCTCTAATTTACAGCTTTGGCTGTATCATTGTTCTGGCTTTATCCCTTTCCCTGTTGCATCAAGCTTATAGTTCATTTTAAGTTCCTGTCCCTTTCTTTTCTATTGCGAGAACACCCACAGTGCAAAAGCTAATTGCTATTAGTAATAATCACAATAGTAATGAGATTAAAAATAGACGAACATTAACAATTTTTTTTTTAAAGAATTAAAATTCTGTCCACAGAAGACATGAATTTGAGCAGTCAGATATACACCTTGTAACTTCTCAAATGCAACTTGAAAATGTTACAGTGCTAGCTTTAAATTTACATGGTGCTAACTTTTCCAGAACAAGATCAGAATTCATAATTTATTTATATTGTTATTTTTTTTTTCTTGATTTAACCTTTATTTAACAAGGATGCGTCTTGAAATATTAATTGCCTTTCTTCCTACAGAGACCTGACAAAGGTAGACAGCAAGGTAGTACTCATACACAGTAGGAGCAGAAAGAGAGGAAGGAGATGTTTTCAGGATGGTGGGGGAGAGGGAAAAAAAAAGATTAATACAAAAAATAACCTTAAATAATACAGCTTTCCTACATATTCTGAATGCAATAATTTCTTCTGCATTATTTCCCATTTTTCATCATTTTATAGCTATATTTTATGATCCAAGTTTATATTTAAAGGTCTAAAGTAGCATAAAAATAAATAAATGAAGCTTCACTACATGTGTCTAAGGAAGGTAAATGTTACAGTCTTTTTTTGGGAATGTGAGAGACATGAGACTCACGGTAGGATCCAAGAAAATATTTAGGGTACTGGAAGTAAGATAATTGTCTCTATTATAAAAAAGTTACATTAAACTCATGGCCTCCTTTTACAAAGCTCACAAAGACTACAGTGAATCAGAAATCCGTTATCCGCTAGCAGTTACCTAAAATTTCTGTTTTCCCTGAAGTTTAACATTTGAGTCAAATTTGTAAGGAAATCTCTTTTGTCACAAATGAACAAAGACAGAGTGGGATGATGCTGTGGAGAAGAGCTTGGTCCTTTCGGTGTGAACTAGATGCACTTGAACCTGGCTGCCTGCAAGGGAGGTGCCTGGTTGGTTTGAAGTCCTGGATGCCTCCAGATTGGATGTGAAAAGGGACAGCCTGCAGGTTCGAATCACAGAATTGCAAAGTAATTTCAGTTAAGTGGGACACTTGGGGGACATACAGTCCTCAAACTGCATCTCTTCATTTCCCATGCATCAGGTTGCTCAGAGCCTCGTCCAGATGATTTTTTAATGTCTTCATGGATAGAGATTCCCTAACGCCTCTGCGATTTTACTCCAGCATTTTACCACTCTCATAGGAAAGAATTTTTTCTCTATATCTAATAGTAATTTACCTTGCTACAGCTTCTATTCGTTGTCCCTCATCCTTCTGCTGTGCAAAGGACAGGCCTATTAAAGCTAAAACTCTATCTTCAAACTCACTCTAAGCATTACTTTCTGAAAGTCATAAACAAAGTGTGTGTCTATGGCAAAATCACAGTCTCAATATTTATGTCGCCAAGTTAACACCCATCGTGTAATTTTTCCTCATAAATATCAGTTATTTCCAGCCTGACTTATTTAGGAAATAATTACTCAAAGTTCAGTGGAAGCATCCTCTATGGTTTACTAAAGCTTAGAAGAAAAAATACGAACATCCTACCACTTTGTAATTACACACAGATTTTCAGAGGCAGGGTAATTAACGCAATTTAGTGGATAGTCCAAGGCAACTGCAACATCCATACTAATGCATAAGTATCATAGTATCACCATGACCATGTTTGGTCAGTACCTGATTTTTATGTTACATCTGAATGATAGTATTTCCAGGAGCAAAACTGCCCCTTACAGCGTGAGCAACTATGTGCAACCAGAACTATATTAAGATTGCAGTCTATTACAATATTAATTACATTATTTCCAACAATTAACTTTCCCTGATCCTCTTTTATCCAAAATATTAACAACCTTGTCAGTCCTTAAGAGATGATAATATCTATTAAATTCACAAGTTTATATATGTTGACTGTAGGTAACCTTTTAATTAAAATTATCTTTGTTAAACTTATTTACTGAGAAAAGAAAATCTCAGTGTGAATTACAAGGAAGAGTAGTGACTCTATCCAAAGGTGCATGGATCACATTTCTGACAAAGGAAACAGAAATTAACATCAGTCAGATAAATCTGTTTTACAGGACTTCCTGCATTTGCATTTCTTTTCTACGAGGTAGTATTATTTTGATTTTGGGACAGAAAAAAACTAGTTCAGATGCATATTCATTAAAATTTTTTTAGGCTGATCAACATTTCCCGGGTAAGTTAACACTGCCTCTCATTCAGCTTGTCCTTCTCACTGAAGTCTTTTGAAGTTGGACTGGTGATTACAGTATTTCTGATCATCAGTCATCTTATACTAAATGCTGCCAAGTTGGCTTCAGCTGGAGGCTTATCCTTCTGTAATATGAGCAATACAATAGTTCAGAAAGAGAGAACAGAAAGTTCAAAAGGAGGCACACTGATTTTTCCCTGGATTTGTGTATTGATAGAATTATCCAGAATCCTTGGGGGAATGTAGCAATTGGTAAGAAACAAGTTAAATGCATCTTGTCTTCCTAATACTTGGAATTATGCCCAGCCTCAGAAGATGGGATGAATTTCCTTAGGCCTGGTGGTTAAGGGACTTCTACAGATGTGGGACTTTCTTTCAGGTTAAGAAAGACTATAAGAAAGAAAGTACCTTTCTTTTGGCCAGGATGTGAGTGAAATTATTTCACCCCTAAGAGATTTGCACCTTCCAATAGAAGGTGGCACCTCACTTTCTTCTGGCCTCCAACTCTTACTGGACCTGTCTTGTGGTTGCTGTCACACCATTAACTGTCTCCTCACATTTCAACAGAAAGACCCATATGCATAAAAACCAGAACACATTCTTAATTACTCATCCACAGAAGTTGTTCTCCCTTCCCTTCCCTTCCCTTCCCTTCCCTTCCCTTCCCTTC
>JAHREE010000124.1:2838499-2926583 GCA_033628505.1 Tringa tobata
GGTTCATACGTCTCGTTTGGACCCTATGCTACTATCCCTAGATAGGAGCCTGGACAGTGGCAGGTTATTGCCCTCACATCTCTGTTAGAAAAACAAAGGAGGGAAAGAAAAGCTACATGCATCTAGATAAACTCCAGCAGGGTCGTAGCAGACAATTCAAAAAGTCTCCTTGGCATCTGTATGTATGATCCTAAAGCATGGCTGAAATTTATAGAAATTTTAAAATCAATTAACATGTTAGGTTCTGAAGAGATATTGTAAACTGTCCAAAGTAATAAAATCAGCAATGCATGGCATTACTTTCCTCTATGAAGAGCTTGAATAAATAAGACATTTTTAAAAATGAGCAGAAAATATGAAATGAATATCCCAAGAACCATGAAAAAATATAAGCTAAAAGAGAAATTGAATTTTCCTCTGAGTTTCTGAGAGAGAATGCAGTTGAGGATTTTATACATAATTTATAAGGGAAATTGGCCAGTTCACTCAGGTATACACCATATCAACTTTTAGGAAAGATTAAGCAAGCTGTCTTCTTTTAATTGAAATCAAATATAGGCACAGAAGAAAATGACTTCTGCCCATGGAAGAATACAGTGATGTCACATGGCCAACAGCATTTACAGTGTACATGGGGCTTTCTTCTACAAAGTAAACTTCTGCTTCAGTTCTTGAACAGCCACAAAATGGTATGAGTGACAGCTTCCTCCGTCTCTGAGCCAGTTCTCTCTTGCCATGGTCAGTACATACGCTTACATTTGGCTTTGTGTACAGTAAGGAAAACCTATGCCCTATATACTGTTTGCATCTCTACAAACTTAAGAATTGACATAATAGATCAAACTAGTGATCCATTTAGTTCAATATCCTATCTCTGAGTTAAGTGTCAGATGCTTCAGAGAAAGGTATAAGAAAGTCTTTAGTGGGCAATAATGGAATGACCTGTCACAGAGAAAATTTGGTAGGGACCTCCAAAACCATTGAATGCAATTTCCTGCTGTGTCAGGCACCACATCCTAAAATGCTCTTCCTAAATATATAAAGCTCAGCCTTAACTTGTTCCATAAAATACAATCTTTCACCTTTCCTGGGCTGTTTCAAGTGATTAGGAAAGGTGACCGCCATTCCTGAGTTTTGTTACAAGCTCTGTGACTGTCTTGCTATATTTTCTTTAGTAGGACACTTAAACTCTCAGTGATTCATTTTCCCAGTTTGTAATTAGGCTTCCTTATTTCACTGGGAGAGGTTTCTGATGACTACAGAGATCCTTGGCTAAAAGCTTGTAGAGGTCTAAGTGCTTATTCTAACAATAAAAATAAAGACAACATTACAGTCAACTTTCTATTAACCAGTATAACATAAGGTGAGGATACCCTGGTGGTGGAAAAACACTGATGATGCAGGTATCACTGCTAGTGGACAAGGGAAACTTTAGCTGCCTCTCCAAGAGGGCTGCTTGGTTTCTGACCTGCAAGCTGGCAGTGGCTGTTCCTTAGCCTACTGGGAGGCGGGGGGGGGGGGGGGGTGTTGAGATTGGGAGCTGGGGGCTGAAGGAGAAAGCAGGCAGTTGTGCTTCTTGATGACCCTCCTGGGAACTTCTTCGAGCTGGTCAAGTTGTTCTGCTGTCAGTAAGCTACATCGTTATGAGAAGGAGATGAGGAGGAGCCTATGAGAAGGAAATGCCTCTTCTACTGTGTGAGAAATGTGCCTGGAATGCCCAGATATTTTGAGAATGCTCCAGCCAAACATCCCACCCCACAACATTGGCTACTCCTCACAAAGACTGTGGCAGCTGAGTTGGATGTGAGCTTTGCCCTGGCAGACAACGTAGTTCACTCCTGACACACTTGACCCCAGTGCTCTCTAAGCTGGACAAGATGAAGATCAAGCAGACCAGAAATTCCCACTTCTGAGAGTGTTACCCAGTGACACTTCGGCAGGGACGTCCTTGAAAAACATCAGGACTTATTAGCATAGGCTTGAAGGAATACCATGGCTGTAATCAGTCAGCCATCCAAACCCAAAAGCAGAGAACAGTTTCCATAGAGTTTCCAAGTCCTGTCACAGACCTCTAAGGCAACTCATACACAACTTGAAATATATAATTTATTCTCAATCATAGAATCATAGAAAGGTCTGGGCCTGAAGGGACCTCCAAAGATCATCTAGTCCAACCTTCCCAAGTCAGCAGGGACACCCCCAACTAGACCAGGTTGCCCAGGGCCTTGTCGAACCTCACCTTGAATATCTCCAGGGAAGGGGCCTCAACCACCTCCCTTGGGAACCTGCTCCAGTGTTCCACCAACAATATTCCTAATTATCCAATTCCTAATTATCCAATTAAATCTGCTCTTCTCCCGCTCAAATCCATTGTCCCTCATCCTGTCACTACAGGCCTTTGTAAACAGACTCTCCCCAGCCTTCCTGTAGGCTCCTTTCAGGTACTGGCAGGCTGCTATAAGGTCTCCCCAGAGCTGCCTCTTCTCCAGGCTGAACAACCCCAGCTCCCTCAGTCTGTCTTTGTAGCAGAGGTGCTCCACCCCCCTGATCATCCTCGTGGCCCTCCTCTGGACCCGCTCCATTAGGTCCATGTCCTTCCTATATTGAGGGCTCCAGACCTGCACAGAGCACTCCAGGTGAGGTGTCAACAGAGCAAAGTGGCAGAATCACCTCTCTGGACCTGCTAAGAATGCACATCTTGATGCAGCCCAGGATGTGATTGGCCCTCTGGGCTGCAAGTGCCCACTGCCTGCTCATGTCCAGCTTCTCATTCATCAGCACCCCCAAGTCCATTTCCTCAGGGCTGTTTTCTAATACCTCATCCCCTAGTCTGTATTGAACTGGGGATTGTTCCAGCCCAGGTGCATAACCCTATACTTGCTCTTGTTGAACCTCATGAGGTTCACCTGGGCCCACCTCTCCAGCCTGTCCAGGTCCTTCTGGATGACATCCCATCCCTCTGGTGTATCAACAACACCACACAGCTTGGTGTCATCTGCAAATTTGCTGATGGTGCACTCAATCCCTCTGTCTATATCATTGATAAAAATGTGGAACAGTACCCGTCCCAACACAGACCCTTGAGGGACACCACTTATGACTGCTCTCCATCTGGACTTCAAGCCATTGAGTACTACCTTCTGGATGTGACCATCCAACCAATTCCTTATCCACTGAACAGTCCACCCATCAAATCCGTATCCCTCCAATTTAGTTAGCAGAGTGTTGTGGGGGACCGGGTCAAAGGGCTAACAGAAGTCCAGATAGATCATATCTATAGGTCGTCCCTTATCTACTAGCATAGTCGCTCTGTCACAGAAGGCCACTAGGTTAGTCAAGCAGGACCTGCCCCTAGTAAAGTCATGTTGGCTGTCCTGAATCATCCCCCTCTCCTCCATGTGCCCAAGCATGGCATCTAGAAGGATCTGTTCCATGATCTTCCCGGGCACAGGGGTGAGGCTGGCGGGTCAGTAGTTCCCAGGGTCCTCCTTTCTACCCTTTTTAAAAATGAGTGTGATGTTTCCTTTCTTCCAGTCTGCAGGCACTTCACCTGAGTGCCACGACTTTTCAAATATCATGGAAAGTGGCTTGGCACTAGTATCCTAGTAATCCTAGTAAGTCCTTCAACTATCAAATGAAAGGGCAAACAAGGTTTAAGACAAATATATATTCTTGAATGTTAATAAACAAAGGAGTTTATTTCTTGTTCAGAAAGAAGATATAAGGTTCCTTTTTGCATTAGTTCTGTATAGATGAAATCTAGATGAACAGAGATGGACACTTTGAAATATCCACTAAGGATTCTAAGTTTTGTACATTTGTGTATGTGTGTATGTGTATGAGGATGTATATACATATGTATATGTGTGCTTATACATATATACACATGAAAAAATATATACATATATATATATATGAGGAAAAAGGCACAGAGACTCGTGAGGTTTATCTTTGGAATAAAGGTACCTCTGCAGTGTTTGGAGGGTCAGCAAAACAGCACCACTAGTCTCACACCTGAACACAGAAAACATTGCAGACTGTAGTGTAAATATGTGGGAGAAAGCTGAGGAGCCCAGGCAGAAATGGTAAGAAAATTTCGCAGGACAGAAATAAAGATTCATGCAGAAAGACTGGGAAATAATTAAAAGGAGCAGGCAAGAAGAAGTGCTAGCACAGAAGCAGAAAGGAAGATAAGTTCTTTAGCTAAAAGGGGAAAATAAATCAGCACAGACAGAAAAGTAATTTTCAGTCAGTTAGGTAAGAGAGAGAAGCAGCAACTTAGAGATGAGTTTAATGCTTGTATGGGAATGCAGTTAGAGTAGAAACAGATTCTGAAAGAGAAAGCTGCTGGATGGGCAGAGATTTTGCTGTTTTAAGATAAGAATTAAATTAAGCAGGAGCCATCAGCATCTAGAAACAGCGGTTAGTTTGCAGCAGTGACCAGGGACTGTTTTTACACTTCCCCAATGCTTCAGTCACATCTAAAAGCAATTATCAATATTAATAGGAGTCTTTTCATTGACTTCAGTGTGCTTTTGAACAGGCCTTGACAGCGGAGTACAAATCTGCAGTGCCATTAAAGAGACTTGACAGCAGGATCAAGTTTTTCTACCCTGTTCCTTCATCTCAGCCCTCATCCGTAATCTGATCAATATCCCTTTCTAAATTCTTTTGTATTAAAGATTAATTTTGATTCTTGTTTCTGAGGATGAATAACTGTAACCAGTATTTTGAACTCTCTCACAAAAGTCAGCAAATAGTAAATCTGGCAAAGCGACATGATCCAGGGAACATTGGTCTTTATCAGTTCTGCTATTTAATGAACAATTTTTCTAGTGAGATCCAGATGATTCTGTCAAAGATTAAAATAACCCTACACATTATTAGTATAGGATAGGAGAAAGGGCAAAGAAGGGAATACAAAGAAAGAAATGCAATTAGGATTACTTTTTCCTTTTTTCTTTTTTCTTTTTTTTTAAATAAAAGTTTACATCAGACAGCTGTAGAACTTAGAGAAGGTTATAAACAGTGAGAGTTTCCCTCTAGATAATGCTATTTAACAATTAAACAACAAATGTTATGTAAAAGTCAGGAGGCATGGGATGAACACCATTCACGTCCCAATGAGGTTGAAATGGCCCTGTATGTTTACTGGGTCGTATCTCAAGAATGTGGAAGATATGTGTTCCACTCCAGACTTCTGCATTTCTGTTGCAGGACTTCCAATCATTCATTTTAACTATTGCCCAGACTCTCTGATTACCACAGGAAATAATTTATTTTTGGAGAAGTTTTTCCTCATTTGTGATTAGACAAAAAGGCAGAGTCTTGTTGATCAAAACCACAGCAGTGGATAAGTTCACAAGTGTCTCTACATTCTTATTTTACACTATTTTTTAGCTATCTGACAAACTCTGACAAAAAAGGGGAAGTTGGATTATTACGGAAGGACAATTTAAGAAACATAAAAGCGGCTCTGGGGCAACTGTACAGATCCTGAGGAAATTAAGATAGAAGATGATCTAACGACATGGGAGGAAATTTTCCTCTTCAGCCCAAGACACAGAGGCATAGAAAAGCAGACACTTCACAGAATTACTTTTCTTTTTTTTATTCTTTTTTTTTTTTTTCTCCTACTTTGTGTGTGTTTGTGTATGTCTCTCCTTATTGGCATTTGTAGCACATGAGCTTCCCTAAAATCGTGAATGTGGTGTTTACACCTTCTTCTAAATCATTAATGAGACTGCCAAATGAGAATGCACCAAACACAAATCCCTTTTATAAACACTTTCCTCTTGGCTTGCTACATTGTTATTTATTACCAAAGCTTGTTTATATACCTAGGGCACTTTTTACTCCATCTGACAGCATTCAAATTCAAGTCAGTTTGGATTAATTTTCTTCATAAGCTAATTTTAGAATTAATTTTTAAAAGTCAAGAGTTTTGGGTGGGTAGGTGGTGTTGTTGTTGTTGTTTTTTCTGTTTTTTCTGTCTTCTTTTCTTTATTGTTTGTTCTCTCTTTTTACATGTAGGTCAAGGTGTAAAGACATTCATATTACTGATAATGAATATGATATTCAAATGTATTAAATGATTTTCAGAGGTTGTCCATGACACAATGCACTTACAGAGTAATATTAGTGAGATAATTGTAACAGTTGCCCTTCACTGAGAATGACTGTACTTATGAGTCGTGTTATTAAACTAATGACTTTACAGGTATTTAGGATCCATCTGCTACTGCCAAACATAAAAATTATTCCAAATGTTAAAAACTGGAAGGGTAAAGGAATCTGAAAGTAGACAGAACACTGAATATATAAGTAAGGGATAGACAGATGCTCATGCGCAGCTCAAATCTGCAATGGAATATTTGGCTGCAAAATACTACATGTCATAAAGCATGTTGCTATATTTTCCTATTTATTTTGTAACATTTTGGGCTGGTCCTTGATAGCTGTGTATCCCAAAGGGTGCATGGTGTCCCCTCGTAAGTGTCTATCCATACTAAGCATCCCCTCACCCTGGGATGGTGGGAAGCAAGCTCCAATGAGACACTGCACTACCTAAACTAACAACTGGCAGGCATCTGAGGTGGATGTTCTCACATCTCTGCTTGGACCTGTTTATTCTGCCGCATATCAGGGAACAATCTCTCATGAAGGAGGTTAAGCATAAAATCGGGTGTCTGATCTAGAGGTGATCTCTCCTTGTAAGTATGTCCCCTTGTTTCTATCTTTCTCTCTCTTACAAACACACATGGTCATTCAACACTCCTTCCAGCATTTTGCTTTTGAAGAGCACTTCAAAAAAAAAAAAAAAAAAAAAAAAAGTCCAGGCACATGAAGGGAATACTGAAAAGACTCCACCCAAAGATCACAGCTCTGGCAACAAAAGTTGCCATAAAAACCCCATCTTTCTGCTTGAGGAAGTAAGCCACTACAACAGAGACACTGAATGGATTTTCCTAAAAGCACCGAGAGGTGAATAGCAGAACTCAAAACTCGGTGCAGAAATTTACTACTCTGTATTTTGGCAGTCGTGACACTTCCGCTTCCCTGTATTTCAGGTTTCCTGATTGAGGGAAGTTTCTGAGTCTATGGTGTTCCTTCCCAACACATTTTTCTGCACAGTGCTTTATGACTGCTTCTATCCTGGGATTTCCTGCAAAAAGAGCAAGCTTCTACACCAACCTGCACCCTAAGGGTTTTTTCAATAAGCCCCCAACAAATCCCTGTAGATCTCTAAGTATCTCATTGTCAGAAATACAATAAATTTCTGCACTAAAACGGTAATACTTTGAATTACTGTCTGTCCAGATTCTTCTTATCTGCCAGCAAAAATGATAAAATAATCAATATTTTTCATTTTCAAAGAATCTTAGCAATAAAGAGATAATATTTTGTTCTACTTTATTTTTTTATTTTTTTGTTTTCTTTTAGGGAAAACCTGTAGGCCTCAAATAATGCCATACTAACAATCCTTCCCTTGGATGTGAAAATTACCACAGAAACAGAGCCAACTATGTGCACTGGTGTAAATATCCACTGACTTCAGCACTCTGTGACTACATATCACTTCAGGTAGAACATGGTTGGACATCACCATGGAAGACCTGCTTGAAAATCTTAGTTTCACAGCAAACTTTTAGTTTTAGGAACTTAAAAGTTTACAGAAAACTAAGTTCTTAAAACAAGGTAATAACCTCAGTTTTCCTGTGCTTACTTTTGTCAAATAATAGAGAAAGTACCTTTCTTTCAACCTTACTGGAGTTTTCTGACCACAGTCTTGCCCAGAATAATTAAATGTAGGTAAAGGTAGCTAAACACTGGGAAGAAGATTTAATTGTCTATGCATAGCCACCTAGAACAATTTCTAACACCCCTTAATCTCTGGGCACATGCATGGGATTTTCACCACTGACAGAAGATTTCCAGGAGATTAATGTCCTTCTGAAAAGGCACAAAGAGGCTGGGAAAGGGAGGAAGGGTGAGCTAAAAATGTCACAAAGTACTGACACTTGGGTAAAAGTCTTGTACCTTCACATCATCTGTGGATATAAGAGCACGGTTTACACACCAAAATGTAGGGAGTTTAGTCTGGAGCTAAATACCTCCCTGGAACATTAATTAAGCTCATAGGAAATCGTTTATCTTGCTAAATATCAAACCACACACTTTGGAAGTGATCATCCAAATTCACAGATAAGTCCACAGCAGAAGTAGTAATAGAATTTGGGAAACCTGGCTCCCTCTCTTGAGTGTTTTCATCTGCCAGTGTTCAACATGGCGAAACACCAGACTTCTGTCACTCTAAGAAGCAGCTGGGTATTGGGCAGAAATGTCTTTAATTTATATGTTCTGGTCTCACACCAAACCCAGTGGTCACTTGAGTTCAACTTAAAAGATGAATGAAGGTTGAAGTAATTGATTGTGGTTCTTCTTTTACATCAGTGTTTAGCAACCACAAACAAATAAAGGTTTTCATGACAATGCTGAACGTTTGACCGTATCATCATGTGTTTCAAGGTTTCTAGTTATCTGGGCATCATTTAGTTTGATTGTAACAGGTGATCTAGGAAAATCTGTTCCCCACTCTACGTATTTCACATTAAGCGAGTCAAAAGAACTTGCCAACACAAAATGTTGATCTGATAAAAGAAGAGAAGAGAGAGAAAGAGAATGAGATTTCCAAAACTGATAGGGGAAATCTGTTTGATGTCCAAAGATTCTGCACAAGAAAAATCATTGGTGATATAAAAATGCTTGCTTGAAATATGACAGATTCTAAGTTTTATAAATTCATGCAACTGCTCTGATAATTAGATTATTTCAGGTTGGACATCTGTGTTTCCGTTGGGGTTTCTTTATTATTATTTTTAAATTATTATTGACATTCTCAAATGAACTTAATCTCACTTCTATACTTAAATGCAACCATAGTTTGAGACTACCTTCTCACAATGTTTCTTCCTGCCCTCCTTATGATTACCCATGACTTTACCCATGACTTTAGCTCATGGAAACTTAATGAAAAGATACAGATAAAAATGAAAGCCTTTGTTAATTCCAACTTCAGTGGAATTTCTCCCAGTATATTTTGGAAATACAGCCTTGCAATAATTCAATTTGATCCCAGGTAAAACAGAACAAAGCTTTATTGTTATTCTTTGTGCTATCCATCAACAGTTAGATAGCTCAGTCACAGATAAGTGTTTACAAGTCAATTCACCTAAGTGTCATGTCTACGTATGATTCTTGACAGTGAAAAACATATACCTCCATGACAACGTAGATGCTTGATGTAGACCATGAGGCTAACCCAACCTGCGGCAGTATCCTTGGCTATGACAGACCCAGCTTGCCATCTGAATATCTGTCACTCTCCTGTGATTCTCATTTTCTGTTTTGTATGTCAGTTTGTCCTTATTTTCCCCTTGGGGAGACAGGACAAAGAGTCGGTGCAAATCAGTTACTAAAGAATCACTTGTCCTATCAGCATAATTTTGAGTACACTCAGTGTCACATGAAGTTCTTAATATGCCCGCCTTCTGATTGTGTTGGTGTTTCAGTAACCTGTATACACCAGCTATATGGAAAAGCAATATTCAGGAACAGTGAGGTCGTATCTCAGTGTAGTGGGGCACAAAGTGTTTTGCTCTTTATGTCACTACAGAAGTTTTTGGCAGTCAATTGGTCCAATCAAAGGTCCTCATCTAATCCCAATGTCTTATCCAAACTCTTGCTTTTCATGGATTTCTGGTACAAGCTTAGACTAATATAAAGCATCCAAGTATGAAATACAGAGATGAAAATCCGGAAGGGAGCTTTATGTTTAGGCCACCTACAGCTTGAAGATTGATACTGGAATGAAACAGCTAGCTGGTGTTCATCTTCATTCTGACTTGCACAAGTCCAATTCTGCCCAGAGAGAAGAGAAATAAAATTTAGATTTTATTATTCTGATTCTTAAAAAAAAAACAAAACCCAAACACATTACTGCATTTAATCATGCCTTTTCAAAAGAATGTGCTTATTGAACAGTCATAAATACAAGTTGCCCTTCCTAGAAATTGATCCATATTGCTGATTTTTATTGAATTAATCCCTAACTTTCAGTAGTAAAAGTCTGCTGGGTGAGTGGGGTTTATATGATTTATGTGAAGACATTGTGGACCATATATCAGATGTTTGGACCAGCAGAAAGTAGCTTAACTTGTGATTAGTGAATGACTGGTGTTTCATCCGGAATTGGAAGATGATTTGTGAAACATTGTAAGACCTTTTTTTTAAAACATCACACTCATATATGGTTTGCCAGTACATGTCAGCACATACAGGAAAGTGTAGTTGGAAATTTTGACAGTTCTTGAAGACAGAAATTCAGGAGCCACCTCTGAACTTCTGCCAGTGCCTAAGCTTTTAATTCTAACAGTAAGAGGGTCATCTATTAAAATGAAGAAATACTGTTTACTGTAATTAGTAGCTTCTTTTTCTAACAATCTCTAGTGCTGCAGGGTAACCTACAGTTGTTACCTTCTTACTTCTTCTTTTCCTCCACCTTTCTGCTATGTTTGTTTCTTTAGAAAGTGAGGAGACCAGTTGACTGTGGAAACAGGGGTTACCCAGGATTTAAGCTGAAAATTTGCTTTGAAACAGTATGTTATACAGCTCTATCCGGATAACTCAGTGCTCGGACTGAGATATGAACACTTTGCAGGTGTAAAGCTAAATGCCAAGTCGATTTGAATACACCCTGGCAAATCGGCCAATGGATAATCTTATCTGGAAACCACTGAGGTCAACGTGATGCCTATGGTGCGTTTTAAGGGAGAGCGAATAATGGCCTGAAATTTAGTAGAAATTTAGTCTTGTAAACTATGAAGATATAAACTATTAAGAGCCTTTTAGCAGATAGAGGATTATGGGAATCATGCCAATTGCATGCCTGATCTGAGAGGGTTTTTAAAAGTAATAGAGAAATTACTTTGAAGGACGATGTCAGAAAAGACATGACCTATCTTATTTCTTATCAGATGGACAAAGCTGAAGAGACTTTGCAGCACTCCTTTCCCAAGAACACAGATTTATTTGTTTGCATTTATAGAAACCTATGGGAAAGGGGTGTGTGCTGACCTCTAGTTGGCACTTTCATTTTCCTCACCTTCTGTGTGAGACTACATGGTGGTTTATGTAAGGAAAAACTAAAGTAACAGAGTGAATATTTCATATTCTTAACTTTAGAGCTTACTTAAAATCCTTCCAGTCTGCCTATGCAGGGAGCTACATCAATATGATAACCTGCCTACCTATTTTAATGATACGTTTTCTGAGCAAAAAAGCCATATGGCACCTTTTTGTCCTCTCTGCAATGAAACCTAATGAGAGGAAATTCAAGCTATTGCAGAAGATTAGAAAGGGGTAAAAATTCTCGGATGCTCTGGATGAAAATTTGTAAAGTTGGCTGCAAATATCATTGCATAGCCCCTGACTGTTATTTTTAATCTCTCATTGACAAGGAAAAGCTTGCTGGGAGTTGGGACTTGTTATCTTCGCTTTATGGGCCACTGCTCTCAGAATAACAGGGCTGATAAAGTGCTGGTGGTATGTCAGTTGGGAAGGAGAAATGGACAACAGAGCCACACAGAGCATGGAGTGTGAGGATGAGAGAGAAAAGTGTTATTTCTAATATTTCTGGCAAGAAATACTGATTTCTTCATCAGTGGAAGGAGTCCTTGTGAAATAAGGTGTCATGTAAATTATTTATTCATTTATTTACTCATTTATTTTGGTGTTGACCTAATTCAGAGTGACATGTGGTTTCTTTCTCCAAAACCAGTTTGATGAGAAGTGAGATGAGAAGTTTTGAGACACATTTCTAGGGAAATTTTGCTATGTTTCCTTTTTCTTTTACATATATTATCGTGTCCAGTGTGAATATTGATATCTGAATATCTCAGTCTTTGATGTATTCATCTAGATGGCTCCTCTCCCGCTGCCAGCTCCACCCCGGTCCGCAGCCTCTGGAAAGGAAAAGCAGTGGAGGTAAAGAAAGAAGGACAAAGGAGTTAACCTGCCTTTCCGAAGCTTCATACCCGAGCCGTCATATTTTTCAGATGAGAGCTTTAAGAGATCCAGGACCATGGAGTGGGGATGAGAGCTTCAACTCATGCTGTCTTTGCAGAGAGCACAAATGTTGTATGACACTTTACTGGAGACTGAACTATTAAGACCAGCAGAGCACTCCGAATGATATATAACAAAACTTTGTGCAAATAAGACAAGATGTAAAAGTCATTCATGTTTCATTCCTTCAGTTTGTCAGCCCTCAGACTGACAATATTTCATATGCTATTCATTTCCCTGATTTTAGGAATGAAGCTTATTTGATTTTATCTAATGGCTGACACCAACAGTAAAAGTTGCACCAGTCTCAAAAAGTTAAAGCTGATGGAAGTTGAAGACAGTTAAATTCCACTTTTGCCTGGAGTTCCAATTCTGCAATTACACTTAAGGTTTTGGTTTGCTCTCTTCATTGACTACTTTCACAGAAGTAGGGCATATGTTTATTTATTTATTTCACTGGAAGCAGCTAATTAACTCAGCTCATCTATGGGAAGAACAAGCACAAGTTTAGTTGGTTTGTATGTATGTGAAATGAGCATTAAATTCCATCATCACTTTACCTCATAGTGAAAATCTGGTGTCTGAAATCCACTGGGATTTTAGTCAGAGTTTTAAGGTATATTAACTGCCCCATAGTAAGGATTTACAAGAAAGACCAAAACAAAAACAGCAAATGGGATAGGAAGGTGATTTTATAATCAGTTCACAGAAGCAAAAGGGTCATTAGTTCATAGAATTGTCAACATTTTTGACACAGATAATTCTGAAAACATCCACCAGTTTGATATCCACCTGGACCTAATGAGATTCGACACAGTAGACCCCCTTGAACTTCCATCCCCAGAATGTTTTCACCTTGCCTTTTGGATGTGCTCACAAGGGAGACATGTTGGCCCTTTCATGTCAGACCTTAATTGGAGCCTATATTCCCTTCCTCACTGCATCTGTTTCACTAGGGACTTTCATCAGAGGAAGTAAAGGGTTTTTTTACTCTCTCAGCCCCTTTAATACAGAGCATTCAGCTCCTTCTACAAAGTGTCTTCATTTTTTTTCTCCTGTTTTTGAGGTCTCCCACTCATTCTACTATTGAAATGTTGTCTTTGTGCAGTCTGTCCTCTGTATTAACTTCTCCTTATGCAAGGTTCTGTCTGCTCCTATGTGAGTTTGCAGTGGAGGGGAGAGTGAGGGCTCAGGCTTCCTTTCGCATTTCATTCTGGCTTTCTACATTTATAAATGTATTTTCCATGCGTTGTATAATGTGGGAGATTTTCATCTTTCCTCTTTATACCTGTTCTCCACATCTATTCCTGAACCTTCATATCTGTTTCCCATATTTTTCAGACCCAGAGATCCAGCTTTTTTATAACCCCATATCTCTCCAGTGCTGCTTGCTTTATCACTTTTGCTTTGTGAGTCCTTTCAGTGAGTACTCCTTCTTTTCCCTGTACCCTTTGTTCATTTACTTTCTTTTCTCCCATGTTAACTGACACACAATACCATCTTTCAGTAGACAAAATGGTACCCATCGGTCTGCTAATTGTGGTGGCTGTACTGACAGAAATGTTAGTAAGAACCGGAATATTTGACCTTGCTTGATGTTTCTTATTTACTGTTGTGGCTTAGATTTTGGATCTCAGGTAGGCAAATCGTGTGAACATCTGCTGTTTTCTGCAAGACTGCTATTCCAGTTTATTTGATCCAATTTGACTCTGAGTATAGTACTGCAATTCCCATAGCACCGCAGCGTTTAATGCCTTCCAATACTGCAGAGACCAACTAACTTCTAACTCCTAAGGGTGATCCTACTTCTCAGCTTCACTAGTGTCAACAGAAACAGAGTGCTCTGTTTTGGTCAAATCCTATGCTGAATTATGATATTCTGTGCAACCACACATGTCTGCAAAGCATAACCAGAAACAACTGTGTACATGTAATAGGCTAAATTTATCAACTGCTTTCTTACAAACTGTTTAATAATTCAGTTTTGTGAAACCAAAGTAATAATATGGTGAATATAAATGTTGAATATAAAACTATTATCTTTGGATTTCAAGAAGGCTAACTTTGTCCTTTTCAAGAAACTGCTAGATGAAATCCAATGGGCTAGGGCACTGGAAGGTAAGGGGGCTCAAGAGAGCTGGGCAATATTCAAACATTGCCTTCTCCAAACTCAGGATCAGTGCATTCCCAAGAGCAAGAAATCAGGCAAGGGAAGCAGGAGACCTGTGTGGTTGAGCAGGGAGCTTCTGAAAAAACTAAAGTGGAAAAAAGAAGTTTACACTGAGTGGAAGAAGGGACTGACCACTTGGGAAGATTACAAAGAAGCTGTTAGACTATGTAAGGAAGAAACAAGGAAAGCCAAGGCCTCCTTGAAATTAAAGTTGGCAAGTGATGCCAAAGTCAACAAGAAGGGTTTTTTCAAGTATATTGGAGGCAAAATAAAAGCTAAAGAAAATGTGGGCCTGCTGTTGGATAAGTTGGGCGCCATGGCAACGGAGGATGCAGGGAAGGCAGAGTTGCTGAATCCTCCACCTCCCTTGGTGGAGGAGGACCAAGTTAGAGATCAGTTAAGAAGGCTGGATATCCACAAGTCCATGGCTCCGGATGAGTTACACCCGAGAGTGCTGAGAGAGCTGGCAGAAGTCATTGCGGGGCCACTCTCCATCATCTTTGAGAGGTCCTGGAGAACAGGTGAGGTGCCCAAGGACTGGAGAAAAGCCAGTGTCATTCCAGTCTTCAAAAAGGGCAAGAAGGAGGACCCGGGAAATTACAGACCGGTCAGCCTCACCTCCATCCCTGGAAAGGTGATGGAACCCCTCATCATGGGTGTCATCTCAGAGCATATGGAGGTGAAGAAAGCTACCAGAAGTAGTCAACTTGGATTTACCAAGGGGAATTCATGTCAGACTAACGTGATAGCTTTCTATGACGACATGACTGGTTGGATAGATGACAAGAAGGTGGTGGATGTTGTCTACCTTGACCTCAGCAAGGCTTTCGACACCATCTCCCACAGCATTCTCATAGCTAAGCTTAGGAAGTGTGGGTTAGATGAATGGATAGTTAAGTGGATTGAAAACTGGCTGAAAGACAGAGCTCAGAGGGTTGTGATTAGTGGCGCAAAATCCAGCTGGAAGTCTGTAACAAGTGGTGTTCCCCAGGGGTCAGTACTGGGTCCTGTCCTCTTCAATATATTCATCAATGACCTGGAGGAAGGGATGGAATGTACCCTCAGCAAGTTTGCTGATGACACAAAACTAGGAGGGGTGGCTGACACCCCAGAAGGCTGTGTCGCCATACAGTGAGACCTGGACAGGTTGGAGAGTTGGGCAGAGAGAAACCTAATGAAATTTAACAAGGGCAAGTGTAGGGTGCTGCATCTGGGGAGAAATAACCCCAAGCACCAGTACAGGTTGGGGGCTGACTTGCTGGAGAGCAGCTCTGAGGAAAAAGACCTGGGAGTCCTGGTGGACAATAGGATGACCATGAGCCAGCAATGTGCACTTGTAGCCAAGAAGGTAAATGACATCCCGGGGTGCATCAAGAATAGTGTGGTCAGCAGGTCGATGGAGGTTATCCTGCCCCTCTACTCTGCCCTGGTGAGGCCCCATCTGGAGTACTGTGTCCAGTTCTGGGCTCCCCCGTTCAAGAAGGACAGGGAACTGCTGGAGAGGGTACAGCAAAGGGCCACAAAGATGATGAGGGGTCTGGAGCATCTCTCTTACGAGGTGAGCCTGAGTGACTTGGGTCATTTTAGTCTTAAGAAGAGAAGACTTAGGGGGCATCCAATCAATGCTTATAAATACTTAAAGGGAGGGTGTCAGAAGGATGGGGCTGGTCTTTTTTCTGTGGTGCCCAGTGACGGGACAAGAGGAAATGGGCACAAACTTGAGTATAAGTTCCACCTAAATTTGAGGAGGAACTTCTTTACTGTGAGGGTGGTAGAGCACTGGAACAGGCTGCCCAGAGAGGTGGTGGAGTCTCCTTCTCTGGAGACATTCAAAACCTACCTGGACAAGTTCCTGTGTAACCTGCTCTAGGTAGACTTCCTCTTGCGGGGGATTGGACTAGATGATCTCCAGAGGTCCCTTCCAGCCCCATATGATTCTAGGATTCTATCTGCAAGCCAAAACCTTTTGCCTTAGTTTGCTTTATCCATATTTCTGCAGTGCTTGAACTGCAATATGTGATTTTCAGCTTAGCTATGTCATTGTAAGCCATTATGCAAAATACATGATAATGTTTGAATACAGCTTGAATTTCAGTTATGTTTTTAAAATGTACCTCTTAAGTGACTATTTCAAAAGCTGCAATAAACAATTTTATAATGATTGACTTCTGAATACAGCCTTTAATAACACTGAAATGTTGAGAGTCAATCTGATCTTACTAGGTTTTACCATGCCTGTTAGGAAAATCACTTTCAAATTCATAAAATGAATGAATTTCATAAAATCCGTAGGAAATTTGTTTTAGATGTATAATTTAACACATATTTGAAAAGATTCAGATAGTTACTTGTAGAAAAGAGAAGCCGAAAAGGCTCAATTCTAAAATTGTGTTGAGCATTTATCGCCGAAGAAAGACAGTCAAAATAGAGGCCACCACTCTTGAGACTCTAAGATAGCTGGATAGATCTGACGATTCATTTAGATTACATTACAGATCAAAGCATACCTTCCAAACTGGATGTAAAAAAATGTTCCTACTACAAGAAGGTGCACTCAGATAATAAAATGCAATAATTACTTTTCTAATGTGTTTTTGTCACCCAATTAACAGGCCATTACTGTCAAATACTCAGAACTTAACAGGTGATGTAGCATAGTGTAACAAACTGAGTAAGAAACAGAGTGCAAGAATTTTTCTGGCTAGCCTGATTTTGTAGCATCTGTAGTGCCCTGAACGTTTACTGTCATGTCACTTGTGCTACCCAAAGTTGCTTGGCCCTAAAATCCAGATGCAAGATGAGATGAGTCAGGGGTTGGAATTTGAGGATCTTTAAGGTCCCTTCTGAACCCAACTATTCTATGATTCTATGAAACCTCCAGATCAAGTCAACTGAGGCTGTTCGGAAAGATTCAGTGTTGTATGCAAATAAAGACTTCACATACACTATTGTTTTTAAATTTCCCTAATTTTACAGGGACAGGTATAGTAACTAAGCTTTAAATGCTTAGTGAGGCAAGCTTCTACAGACTCTTCTAACGAAGAGCACACATCTGAACTAGTCCCCAAGATTTGCTTTAGCTGGTTGCTTTCAGTGGGAGCCGCTGGACTCAGAGCTTCCTGAAAATTTACTCTTTGTGATAACAGCCAAACGTTTCTGATAATTTGATCAATACTTCAGCATGACACAATATTTGTGTAATTATTATGAACCATAAGTGACACCAAAAACTCCAACATGCGTGACTTTTGAACATTAAGAATTTTTTTTAATCCTGAAAGAAAGTAAGTATCCATGAAAGGCAGAAGTTAAAACTGAGAGAGAGCTCAGCTTTTGAACAAATAGCAGAACCTCCTTTGCTTTGGGGAGAGATGAAGGAGAATGGGCATTCTGAAAGAGGTCCCACTGGAAAGTCACATTGTTTTGAGCAAGACTTTCCAGAATAAAAAAATCATAAAGAAAATCAGATATGTGCATGATCCAGTTTAGACCAGCATTGGAAACACTCCCTAAAAAGAATTCTTTTTTATAACTCACTTAGTTTCTCACTCGTAGTTTGAAAAAAAATTGCCTGTTAGTTTTTCTTCTTCCTTTCTTTCAGCACCTTCTGCCTAAACACTTCAGCACTATGCACACTGTGAAATTTGGGTGTGTAAATCTTCCCTCTGTGCAGAGTCCTTGTTTTTTTGTTTATAAAAAATAGAGTGTAAGGGGACATAAAACGTAAGTGAATCAAGCCCTCAGCTAGCATTTAATTGATAAGAACTAAAGCTAATATTAGATAACAAATAAATGGTCTGTTGCACAGGCATTTAATTAAACACCAAATTAATGCAGTAATGACCTACTGGAACTAACAGCCAGAAATGCTTTACTGCAGGCAAGCATCTGGAATGTTTCACCTTTTTTTTTTTCCTTCCCTCCTGTACAAATACGTTGAAAAGACATACATTCATTTTTAATACTTAGTCTGGAGGCCTTCTGGTATGTCCTTTACCCTGTTTGAAACCCTGACCTCGCTGGACACCAAGCAATCTTTGCCCACTCCTCTTTCCTGATAGGCATAGCAAACAAATGGTAAGTTGGTGTTCCTCTCTTTTCCCCCTCCACACCCCCCTTCTGTATCATTATCTAGTTCAAACTCAGCCCTGAACACCTTGGGTGATTACACACTGCCCAGAAGATTAATTGCAGACAGTACTTTGGATAATGGTCTCAGGTAAGAAACCTACCACGCTGTGGAGAAGGCACCGGAATCAATACATCTCTTTATCTATACAAGTCCCTGTCTATAAAAGTGCTTTCAATCATACCCCAGAATATCTGAGAGGTGCAGGAGATTAACTTTGCTCAGACCCATTCAAAAAGCTTTCTGTCATTCCTCTCTCCAAGCCAAAATATGCAAGAGAGTCTTTAAGGGGGCCTTAGTCATACCTTGTCATCCTCTGCCATGCCGTTAGATGAAGTTATCCCTGTACTGCAAAGTAAACTTGTGTGGCTAATAGTAAGTGTATGAGTTACTGACCGCAGATTCAACTCACCTGGCTCTGGGCATTGAGCTGAGTTAGGTCCGTAGTCTCCCTGGTTTCCTGTGCAGCTCCTGGAGAGAGATATCCACCTCCCTCCAGTAGCTGGTGCAAAAATTGGATGAGGTCTACCTTTCCTTGGACACTTGTCAGTGCCTTGGTCTCCCCACAGGATGCAGAAGATGCCTGTGTGCCCCATCCCAGCTAAATACCAATGGTTGCAATAGATGTTCCAGGGCCTATGTGTCTTTCAAAAAAAATCCCAACATTTTTGTCAGTACTAAAGTAGAACTGTGCTATAGAGACCCAACTTCTAGGCCAGTCTCATCCCAGTTTCAGGTCTTTCTAGTTTCCACGCTTAAAAAAGGAGATCCCCATGTGGAAAATGTACATTCATCTGCCCGTTGAAACACCATTTGAGTTCAAATATCCATGTAAGTGTATGAGGTAAGAACTGAGGCAATACCAGTGCTTCAGCTGTTATCTTACTAATTATGGGCTGAACAATAGAGGAAGTGAAGGGACAAGTCTTCAATTGTATTCCCACAGTCCACATAGGATTTAACAAAAGTCAGTTGCATAAATTATTTTAAGGACTTGGAGCTAAACTCAACGTCTCACAGAGCGTGTGCAGCACAGAAGATGTGAACCGTATCTACCTAGACACATTACTCACTACACTGCATTTTCTCCTCAGAAGGGATATTCTACCACCAGGATTTGCCTCTTTATTTATCTATGAGTTACACAAGGTGGGATAGAAATAGAATCAATCTTACATTTGACATCTCTGGTGTTCTCATCTTCAGATTTCAAATTCAGCAGGCTACACAGAAAAAAATGTTGATATAATACTTATTGCAATAGGCTTCCATTAGGAGGAAAGCCAGTTTTGGAACAAGACTTTAGATACCTATTTTACAAATCTACATTTGACCAAGTGGTATAGATTTGCTGTATTATCAATGGAATAGTAGTCAAAAGAGTCAAAGAACTCTAGAACACCATTCATTTCACCTTAAAATAGACACTTGCATTTGGAGGACTGAATAATGCCCTGGACTCCATTCTCTATATTAACTAGATCTTCACTGCCCATTGCTTAGATTAGAAACCTGAAGTCAAGTAAATTTATCAAGAACTTGGTGCTAGAATAATAGTTATCCTAGTAATAACAATAATAATAGTAATAAAAATAGCCATGACAACAATAATAAAGAGTTCTGTGAGACAACTGCAAAGAAATTGAGGAGATTTATAATGGTCTTGATGATTCAGTAGGTGGCTGAATGCTGAATGAATCTTCCAAATTGTGCCTGGGTATTATGTGCCACTGGAGTCATTGTTTTTTGGATAAGGAATAAATCTGAGACCTTTCCTTGCCATTGCAGACCTCTTATCATTTTATAAGAAGTAAGGGTTGACCTTGGGGTCTTTGCCACATGACAAGGGGAATTATCATCTAGTTACTTAAATTCCTCTTGCAGCTTCCAGTACAGACCTTCTGTATCTTTTCCTATCCTCCACAGTTAAGAACCAACAATATTCATGGAAAAAGTAGTTCTTGTGTGCTGTATAGAAAGCAGTAACTTTTCAAGATTGGGTGACAATACTTTGATATATGGCTAAATGCATACACAAACACTTCCATGGAAACCTATGATTACTCATACACTCTTCAGGCAAATTCTATTCCCCTTTATAGTCACTGACTCTTACAGTGATCACTTTGATGCTTGGCTTGAGAGCATTTGTGCTATTATAAGTAATGGAAAAACTCGTGAATGAGAAGAAAATTCTCTCTTTTTTTCTCAGGCAATAGATAAAGTGCTAGCTATACCTGCTTTAAACAAAAGTACAGGTAACACCTCTCATCAGAGCGCTGAACAGTACTAATTAGTTCATTAAGCATCCCAGCATCCCTGTGGGGTAGGTATGTATTTTATTATCCCCAAGTTAGCAGGCAGGTAGAGTTGACTAGCTCAAAGACACACTTATGGTAAATGAAGGAACTCTAACGCCTACTCCTTTGTTCTACTGGGTAAACAGGCAATCGTTCAAGGCAGCTTTAGTTCCATGTCCCATTATCTTTGTTGTTTTCTGTGTGTCACGTGGCAATGAGACAGTAACATAAGAAGTCACTTTTTAAATGGTGAACAAAGGAATTGTTAAAACAAGCTAGTTTCCTGTTCTAATAAAGGAAGTATCATTGAATATGTAGAGTTCCTACTAACAGCCCCATCTATTCCCCATGCTCATACACCTTTTCTCATAAAGTTTGCAAATATAGTTTTAAGGAGAGCACAGTGTGACTTTGAGAACAAACCTGAACCTTCCAATGCAGCCTGCATTTTACACGTGTGTACACAGTATATGATCTGGTACTACTAGGGATAAGGCATCTGGAATTTCAAGTTCAGATGGCTCAGAACCAGATTGAGCTCATAAAATGAACATTACCACAGCCACAAAACTAACCGAGGTAATCATGTACTATTTAGACAAGCAGCAGCATTGCCCTTTGTGAAGGGCTTTGGAATGTGCAAGTCAAGTGTATGGTTGCATAAAGATTGGGGATATTACACCCAGAGAAATCCTCCGAGGACAACAGCATCATTAACTATTTACATTGTGACTCTACCCATTATCACATTTGACAAACAGTTTAATTTCAAGGAGGAAAAACAAAAATAAAAAATAAAACAAACACTCAGAGACACAAACAGGAAAAGAAGAAGGCTATGTGTCAAAAAAAGCAGTTCAGAAATGAAAAGCAGGCAAGATGTCAAGCACCTCAAAGGACAGGGATGGGAAATAAAAGGTTCTGCTGATTTCCCTGTTTGCTTACTTTCCTTTGAGATAAATAAATCACAATTATTTCTCAAATTTAGGATTTAATACAACATGGTGATAATTTGAAGCTATGAAACCAAGAGCCTTTACTTGGAAATCACCAAGCCCTCTTCTTCACAGTGAAGTGAACAGTCACTTAGAGCAATGAAAATGGTCAATTAATCATGGAATCAAAGAATCATGGAATTGTTGGAGTTGGAAGAGACCTTCTAGAGGTCGTCTAGTCCAACTCCCCTGCCAAAGCAGGATTGCCTATAGCAATCAATTTTATCTATATATGAGCAGGTATTTACATATCATATCCAATGTAGCCAAGTGATGAATAGACTGTGCTTCTGTTATATAACAGTAGCCCAAGGGACAATTTGGTCTTTGTGTGACTCAGCTGCTACTCTCTTAGACCAGACAAGGTTCATAATGTAGCAACTGTTAGAAAATGCTGAGGCTGTAGAAAGGTGATATGATTTTTCCAACTATTTAAACGGGCTCAGGAATATGTACTGAATAACTGACAAGAGCTAATGTATGAAACACAAAATGCCTGAGTAATTTTATCCATTTCAGTTAAGGTCAAAAGACTCCTGAGGAAAAACAGATTTCTTAAACACGAGCTGCAGTGAGTTCAGGCAATTCATTGTCTTTCTTTGTGTGTCAGACTAAGGAGAGAATCATTTTTTACATAAGCAATCGTCAGAGCTGCCCAGATGATTTGCTGGCCAGCTCAAATCCTGATGCAGGTCTGTCATGCAAGTTCAGAGGTAGGACAGGAGGAAGCAGCCTCAAGTTGCACCAGGAGAGGTTTCTGTTGGATATTAGGAAAAATTTCTTCATGGAAAGGCTTGTCAAGCATTGGAACAGGCTGCCCAGGGAAGTGGTTGAATCACCATCCCTGGAGGTATTTAAAAGATGGGTAGATGTGGTGCTGAGGGACATGGTTTAGTGGTGGACTTGAAAGTGCTAGGTTAATGGTTGGACTTAATTTTAGAGGTCTTTTACAACTTAAATGATTCTATGATTCTAACAGATAACTTACAAAGATAAGGACGAAGTTTCTCCAAATGTACAGGGTTGCTCTGATGGGTCTAATGAGATCATGAAACTGAACAAGGAGAAAGCATTTTCTTTTTTAATCAACTCCACAAAATATTCTGCCATTCATCCAAATATGACTTTCTTATACAGGGAATAAATTTTTTGTATAGTAATAGGGGGTTGGGGTTCCTCTAAGGAATAACGTTCTCATCATGGGAGAGGGACAGTTCCCACTGCACTGATAGATCACAGAAATTTTTACACCTGCCAAATTATACCATGTCATACTTCAGTCCCATAAATAGGAGACAATATAGAAACATCTACTTACTCATATTTTATGGATGAAAGTCTGAATAAAAACGGAAACTGTTATGTCAGTCTGCTTGTAAATATGTGACATACACACAAGCAAAGGAATTAAAGCAGGAAATTTCTTTAATTGTGTCCATTTTAGTATGATATTAATTATTCCCTATTGCATTTCTCATTGCCAAAAGGAGAGTACCTGCTTAGTGAGCACTTATTAAATGCAAAGTACAGTCTCACGATATGTTTACTACATATTATTCAACTTTTATTTTGAAGACAGAATCATTTATTTCTTCCCTAGCTTTTCAGCAGTTCTCATCAATATACCATCTGTCTGCTTTGTAGGGATGAATACATTTATATTCACAACAAGACTAACAATGTGCTGTATAGGTGGGGATATTGAGGCACAAAGTGATAAGCTGAAAAACGCTTTCTAATTTTGGGAGAGTGTTATTATATGAGAGTAATATGGCTCAGTCTTTCCTCTTAGTCCTTTTGACATGGTTATAATAATTTCTGAGACCTTCTTATACAGCCTCTACTTCCACTTACTCACTGGTGAGGGGCTGCCCCAGGATGGGGGATGAACCAGGAGGCAAGAGAAAGCCAACACGGGTACTGGGGCCGGGGCTGAGCTAAAGTGGGGCTCCTGGGTCATGGGGTTCCTCATGGAGGCCAGTCAGGGCCATGAGTGCCTATGAAACCCTATGAGTGCCCTCAGGGTCCCAACACCAGGTTGGGAGACATACTTCCCATCCTTTTCTGCTTTTTGGACACCCCTTATGCAATGTATTTCAGCTTGATCCTTTTTCCCCGTTCCCTAAAACTCCCAATGTCTGTCCCAGACACCTGCCTTGGTCTCCAGTATTCAAACCCAGACTTCACACCCAGTCGCAGTATCCTTTTCTCACAATATCCTCCAGGCTGGCTTTGTGTCCCAATACATTTTAATTCCCACACCAGAACACACACTAGGCCTGGAGAAATTGCTTTCTTCCTACCCCTCCAGCTCAAGATCAGCTGACATTTTAACAAGATTTTTTTTTTCTTTTTTTTGGTCAGCTATTTTTCTCTGCCACCAGATCAGAATATGTGTAATTACCTTGGGTCAAGATGAAATATGTATTTATTGTAACTGCTAAATTCTAAGGTATGTTCTTTCCTAATGTTCCTGGTTTGAAGTAAAACCAAACCAATTTTGTCTTCAGTAATTTTACATTTTAGCTAGGCCTCCTCTAACTCTCTGAAATTAACGGCATATTGTGGAGAAAACTGCTCATTCTCAGAGTTATAAGACCAATGTTTGTGCTACATGCCAAGGAATGGTATGCAGAGAGGTCCTTGCTTATACTTATTGTTATAACAACCAAGGTCAGACAATTTTCGTTATTTGACCTTAGAGGGTTGGAAACAGAAAAAACATAGAGGGGTCACATCTGGGGGGAGAGTGGACAGGACAGGTGACCCAAACCTAACCAACTGGGGTATTCCATCCCATCTGCCCCATGCTCAGTATAAAAGCTGAGGGATCAAAGGTTCAACTCTCTCCCTGAGATGGCTGACGTCCAAAGAGGGCTCTGTCTGTTCATCTGCCTTTAATCCCGATCCCTGTGTTCCTGACTCCAGAGCTGGAATCCAGTTCCCATCTGTCGCTGAGTCCAGTCTGGGACTTGCCCAGTCCCTGCCGGTAATGGGAATGTCATCCTGGGAGCTTGATATGGTTTTGTATATATTGTATCTATTTCATTATTTTTCTTCTCTTTTTTTTTTTATTTTTTTTTTTATTTTAATATTAATTCTTCATTAAAGTAGTTTAGTTCATTCTAGACTTTTGAATCTTCTTATCTCTTCGTCTCCTCTTTTGCTGGGGGGAAGGGCCATCTGTTGGCTTAGTTGCGGTGATTTCAACTGAAACCACTACACCTAAGCAAACAGTTTCATTTTGGAAAGACCTATAATTGGTCACAGAATGATTTCATAATAACAGCATGCATACATATGCACATAAATAGACATACAAAACTATGTACAAACAGCCACATCGCATAAAAAATTTCAATTTCATGATAAAAATTGTCAAAATTATTATGAGAATTATGTGGGAATTTTACAGTAAGTGTTGCTGTCAGCCTCACTTAGAATACTTCAACCAGAGATCCCCATTGTATCTAGAATAAGCTCCAAATTTAATACCTAGGATAAACAAAGTATGAAATATGCATATATTACACGTCATATGGCAATCCCAGTTATATTTAGACCAGTGAATTTCCTTAATCTGGATTTAAATATTAGCAGACTAAAATGTTAGAAGATTACATTCAGGATTTTCATGTATTCATGCATAAATTTGGACATCTAAATCAGTATTTAAATAGCTAAAATAGGTCTGTTTTTCATGAGCTCTGAGTACACCATTTCCCCAGTATTCTCTGCAGAATTTATGGATACAGTAGTGTTAAATTTTTTTTGGTTAATAAAGAATTCTCAGAAAAATACAGTTTTATGAAGTCTGAAGCTATTTACAAAGTCCAGACAAATTCAAGGGAAGAGCTTCAGCCCAAAAAGGGAGACGAAAATAAAATATTACAAGGGTTAAACAATTTTTTGGCAAAATTCCCTTTTTTCTTTTTAAATGCCTATTCAAATTCACTACTGACCCAAGCTGAAGTAAAAAGACATTAATAAAAGTTATGGCTTACCATAACAAATGCTCTTACAGACCATAGAGCTAGGGAGAATATGTGGTTTTGTTTTTTCTTTCAATTACATCAAATGTTTTTCTCTACTTACATTTTTCCTTCTAATTTTTTTAGTTTACCCAGCAACTACAATTTTCCCTACTGTCATAAGTCTCATGTAATTCTTCTGAAAATCAGGTGCTGTTTTAAGAGGACATATTCAGAGTAATGTCAGCTTTTTAAATGGGGCTGTTTAACATTTTTACCTTCAGGAACACATGTGACGGTGATAATTACCTGAATTTGATGATCTGCGTAGCTAATACCATTGCATTATTCTGTGTCAGTCGTAAAAACAGTGCCCCCCTAGTACCCTGTGAAAGGTCCCATTGCAATAATATCAAGCTGTCATGATTTTCAAAAATGCAGATGAAGATTTGTTTCACTGTCATTCTTTGGATACTAATCAGGGAAACCTATACATTCAATATGAAAAAATAAAAGACCTCATGCTCCGCAGAACGGAGACAACAGTCTCAGGCTGTGGGGCAGGCTGTTTCCAGAACTCGCCTTAAAGTAGGTGAGTCTTCAGAATAAGGAGAACATTTTAATTCAAGAAGCAAAAGAAAGACAAAATGACACAACATTTCAAAATGTAGCCACCAGTTGTTGGTTATTCTTTTTTCCTGAATTGATGCCTTGAGTTTGCTTCCTTGACATGATGCTGCAGTGTCTTTTCTCCTGCTTGACTAGACAGATAGGCCATGTCTCATCTACTGCAACTGCTGTTATATGGTATTTATTTTGCTGCCATTACACATGATCTGGTTTAATCTCAGTGGGCAGCACTGAATTCTATTAATCCACCTCTCCAGACACAGAAAGGTACTGATTCACCTGAGTGCCTATATTCCAAATGCACAGTAACCAACCCATTAAGCTGTTCACAGAAAAGCCAAAGAAAAATAATATCAGAATTTTCTTAGAAAGAATCCAAAGTTTTCAGGTGGAACGTGCTAGAGGAACTATTTAAAGCTTATTGGATTGACTGCTACTATATTTAATTAAACACAGTGGCAGATACAAACACAATTCTTGCGCATTCCTTAAAGAGTAATTCCAGTGTGGTAAATATTTCAAAGAAAGTGAGTTTTATCTTCCTTAAATATTTGCTCTCCTTTTTGGGTTGTTTTTTTTTTCTTTTTTTTTTTTCTTCCTAGCTGATGTGTAGCAGAAAGTCATAACTTTGAATAATCCAGGAATGGAGCCAAAATGCCACAACTTGATTATGAATGAAATGCCATCTGGATTCCACATTCAGGCTGATCAACAAAAGGCACTAGAATGCTTTGTGCCTCCATATCCATCCATAAAGCTCGCCAATGGTAATAAAAATGTCCTTCCAATAAGGTCTTTTTCTTTTTCCCTATGTAATATTTGTAAACCTCTGTTAGATCCTAGGACAAATAATGTCATACTTCCTCTCATTATGTAGTTTTCTTTTGTAGAGATCAGTGTTTGGACAGGGTGCTTTAGTTGATCTGTCTTCCCATTTTTTAGCTAACACAGATTGCTATTCTCTGAAAACTTCACACAAACTATTTTTTACAAAGGACTTTATGTAAAAGTCTAAATTTAATTCCCTTTGCTGAAAAGTCCTTATCTTCATTCTTGTTGTTAGACCTTCCATGTTATTACTGTGTTTCACTTCATGATGCAGAGCCTCACATGAAATCTTTCAAAGGCAGTACAGTGTTTTCTTGCAGGCATCCTTTTCTCCTTTCCATGCATATGCTTGATATCCTCTCCTTAAGATTCCCTTTCAGTGCACACTAGAAGACGTTCTTGAACTTGTCCACAGCTATTTCTAATTTGTCTGATCTTCATCAGTCAGTTTAAAGGAGCATAAAATGTCATCTGCCTCATCCGTCACCATGTGTGTATTAATGTATTTATCTGATTCACTTCCTCTTGCTCATCTAGGCTTGATGCAATTCTGAATCTTTCAGATCTCCTAATTTATTTCAGTCACTCTTCGGGCTTACTGAAGTTGAATTTCTCAGGTGGACTAGTCTGAAATGATGCCATGCTCTAGCAGTTCTATAAGCAATTATCATCTTAATAGCCTGTAAGCCCTGTTTTGTATACTCTCTTTTGGTCTGCAGTCAGGCAAAGAAGTCTATTTACCCCCAAAACTCTTAGCTTTCTTTATGGAAGCAGGAAAAGAAGCAAAGCAAATAAACAAAAACTGGCAAGAGAAACCTGTCTTCACCAGGTAGCTTGGCATAACCACCATTTAAGACTAACAGGACTGCTGATGATTCAGCCATGTCTCTTTGCTTTGGACACATCACACCTTTATCTGTGACTGTGATCCATCGTAACTGATCCATTTCGTTCTGGATAACCTGACTAGCATGTCTAGTTTATATAATCAATAAATGACCTAACTCTCAAACTGTAGTCCAAGTTGAGCTCAACCTTCCATGAAGCTGGAGAAAAACCTTGCTGATCTTTGCCACTTTGTTTTGGGTCAAAGACCCTGGTTTAACAAAAGGATATTTCACCTCATCTAAATTTAGGAGACTGAGACATAGGTGCAAGGCCTTAACAGCCATTGAGGCTATTTTTATAGTCAGCAGATACGGACCCTGCCACATCCAGAGGGTGATTTTCAACACAGAAGAAGACTCAAAAGCTAGCTCTGGCTCAGGAAGGATAGGTTTAATTTCATTAAATATTAGTTTCTCAGGTGTATGTGTCTGTATCTGAAGAAGCCCCTATAGATTCTTTTTATATGCAACATGGGGCCAACCAACACATATGATATGTAGCTTGTGGACTTCTTCATTTCAGGCTTAAATTGGAAACCTGCATTTTGTCACCTGGCCTACAATCTCTACCATCTGTATCTACTAAATCTCTATTTCATACATAAAGAATTAACATTAAGTGAGATGAATTCCTGACAGAACTGGGCAACTGGAAAAAAAAATATTTTAATTTTTAGAATCACAACCCTGGATTTTTTATACAAAAGCTGGAAAATTAAGCTGGGATGGATGTGATTTCCAGCATAAGAACTCTAAGAATATTTGTGTTTTTAACAGAAGTTAATTAATATTAAAAATGTTTGAAGAAAAACATGACAAACTATGTATTCCCACTTTTGGACTAGATGATCTTCAGAGGTCCCTTCCAACCTCATATCGTTCTCTGATTTCCAGGGGTGCCCAAGCCACATTTTAATTTGTTATTTATTGTTTAGTCAAACTTGGATTCTTTCCTCCAAACACATTTTCAATAGAATAGAGATTTCTTCCGTTCCATCACCTTGCACATAAAAAGTGAGAAGTACAAATGTGAGCTTCAATGCAATTATCAAGACAAGACAGACCTCTAAAATATAAAAACATTGATTAGCAGCCCCCTTTTCCACTGCTCCTAATAACCTCCACTGGAGTGGGCTCCTCAGGGAAATTTGACAAAGTTGAGAGATAAAGAAGAGATTTATTTAAATTTGTTGGACACATTTTTTTGCTGGCAATAGAACACGTACCTTCTTTTCCATGTTAATATGGTCCTTTTTCTGCTATTTTTATAATACTACACTGGTACATCAGCTGAAGCTGACCTGGGAGTTTTTATGATACAAACACAGCCCCTTGTGTGAAGCAGTGAGTTTTATTCATAGTGACAGGATACTCTCTGTGCTTTTTTCTATTTCTGTGTTACACACACAGATTTATTTACAAGTGGAAATACAGCAGTGACTACTCTTTGCTGCCGACAGCAGATGAGCTATGCACTTTATTTAACTGACTTTGTGTCAGCTTCAATTTCTTGACTGCTTGGAGCGCGGGTTCTGTTGGTCCTTCCAAGGTATCCTTTGATCTCTCTCTGTGTTTGGTTTCCTGCTTTACCCTTGTGGGCCTATGGTTTGCTGCAGGACTCCTTCCCCCACCTCCTTCCTTTGTGTCTTGAAAGAAACAAGTACTCTTTCACGTGTATTATTTTACAGACTTCTGTGATCATAGAGGAAGGGGAAAGAAGCTCTTCCATTACAATGTGCATCACCATATCTCTGCCTATGTAGTCATACCAATATTAAATAACATTTCAATTTTTATAGTTTTTAACTGAATAGGGACCAAAACTTCACTTTTCTTTACAGAAGGAGGAGAGATCCAGTTTTCTGTTGTATCACTTATTTCCTGACCACTGCACAAAACCAAATGAGGATTATGGGGACTAAATTCACACTGTGTTATCTGTATTCTGGAATAAAGGATTGATCTCCTGGTTGCAGGCAAACACTAGATCTTAGGGCTATTCACTTCCATGAGCCTTCATGAGCTTTTCATGAGTTCAAGACCCATGAGCCTTGAGAAATGAGAATTGCCCTAGATCTGTGCTGTCTGGTCAACTTCTTGCACGTTCCCTTACCTTCACCTGAGACAGGTTAACCAGGGGTGGCTTGTGAATGTTTTGTAATTTGCAATGGTTATGGAAACAACTTAATCAAGAAATGTTCTCTAGTTGCTTCTTCCACATACTTTAGTGTCCTATCTATGGTACCAAGGTGATGTAAAATTATTTCAGTAGGATTCAGATGCAGGTTGCAGTAATGGAAGTGCCAAAAAAGGTATGAGAAAATTATTCTTTTAGGCTTTGGATCTTCACTTACCAGAAACAAACAGGCCTGGAAATCTCAGTTATCCTAAAAATAACCAAAACAACTTCCTCATTTTCCAGAAAGAAGAACCCAGAAAGACAAAATCACAAATAACTCTAATCTCACAAGAAGTTTAGACATAATTTGAGGGTGATTTCCAGCAAGTTGAAGTTTAATAAACATCTAATTTTCTAAATAACTCTTCTCTGAGTTCTTCTGGAGCTGATTAATGGGAAAATAAAGCATACTACTAGTATAAATACTTATATCTATTATACACGTGTATTTGTGTACATGCATGTCTCTACCTTTTCAGACCTTTCTGTGTGTTCAGCTGCCTATTTAATTATGGAATCTAAGTAAGAAATAACGGATATTCATTTTAAAATACACAGATGAGAGAACTTCACTTTTAATTCCTTAAGTAGGGACATATTTAACAATGTAGATCTAATAATCCTCATCCTGTGCTTACCAACACTGGCTTTCGCACCTCGGCTCCTTCCGTATACAGCAGACTTGTATGTGACCTTACAGCTGTGTGCAGAGCTTGAAGCATGGGTTTAGTGCTATGTCAGACCAGTTTTTGTCTGACCTGGATGCAAAACCAAAGGCTTTACTCATTTGTGAAAACTAAAAGTGGGGAAGAGGTGAATTTGTTTTCTCTTGCAGTGTCAGATCAGTTGCCTACATGAAATAGTGTAGTGTTTTGCGTCCAAACTGTGGGGACTACACTTGTATATAATAAAATAGTATGTCAACCTCAACAGATATGTTAAAAACTGCTTCTCACATTTTTTCAGTAGTCATTGAAACTGTACGGTGGTTTTTTTTTTAAAGTAAATTAGAAGTTGCCTATAGAAGGCAAGACAGACTGAGATACACAAGTGTTTTCTTTTATAGTTTGACGTGTATCCCAGCCATACCTTGACACCCTTCTCTTTTTTTTCCAGGTCCCCTATAAGAAAACACCTGGGAAGAGAGATGGAAAGGAGGTGAAAAATAATTAATTCAGGTTCCTGATCTGTATGATCAGAGTACCAAGTCTGCTGGGAACATCACTGATCTCAACAGATGTTCTCAGTCACTCCACAAATTAAATGCAGAAAGTAGTCAGTGACGTCTTAGCAACTTGGAAAAATCCTATTTGGAGAAGACAGTCAGATAAAGAGATAGGTAGCAGAAGTTTTAAGATAATAGAAGTTGCATCTATATACCATAAAAATTAAGAAAAGAAGTCCTATGGAGGTGTGGCATAGAATCACAAAAGCTGTATCCTTTTTCTGTTTGAAGCCAATGACCAAACTCATACTGATGTTAAGATTCATCATTCCTTAAACTTGGCAACTTTTCTGTCCATGCAGAAATGAAGTCCTTGTAATAGCATATATTGCCTTTTCTTTTTCATGCTTTAATCGATTTTTAAGGTACATGTCAAAGTAGGATACAATTGTCAGTTCATGTGTTAATGCAACAATACAAGGGAGCTGTACAGCACTCACATTTAATCAAAATTTAATCAACTCTAATAAAAGTGAACTGCATAAGTAAAGATAAAGTAGAATTTCACATCTGTATTCCAAAGCTGTTCTATGGCTCCAGGAAGTCAGTATCCAATCTACCTACTTTTCTGTACTTAATTATTTAGTCACGAGTTTCTTTTAGGAAAGGCAAAACTAGGAAGTTCTTTCTTACAGTATGCTCTTCCAAAGTCCAAAGTATGAGTTTGAACAGCATAACCTAACAGTCTTATAGGATAGTGTGAGGTTATCTCACATCGTGGTGGTCAACAGAGTACCTGGAGCTCACATGGACACCCCTTTATAGCTCTGAATAACCTTGACGGGTTATAGTCAGTAGGTCTTCTCCAGGTCAGAGTTTTTAATACAGATTGCAAAACATGGTTGCTAATTTGGTCCTTGGACCATTAGGTTGTTTTGACTCAGTCTGCTCCAGGCTACCTATTCAAAGCACAGTCATGCTTTGAACTGCAGTGTAGACATTCCCCACATACTGAAGTATGTGTGGCTGCTGTGGCCTTCTTTACACTGCCAGGTCAAAACATAGAATCATAGAATGGTTTGGCTTGGAAGGGACCTTAAAGATCATTGGTTCCAATCCCTCTTCCATGGGCCGGAAGACCACCCACTAGACCAGGTTGCTCAAATCCCTGTCCAGCCTGGTCTTGAACACTTTCAGGGATGGGGGCTCCATAACTTCCCTGGGCAACCTGTTCCAGTGACTTACCACCCTTATAGTGAATTTTTCTCCTTGATATCTATACTAAATCTGCCCTTTTGCAGTTTAAAGCTGTTATTGCCCACTGTATGACTACACGGTCTTGTGAAAAGTTCCTCTCCAGCTTTCTTGTAGGCACCCTTTAGATTCTAGGAGGCCATTATAAAGTTTCCTTTCATTCCTGCCTATGCAGTTCTTCCCATGAAGGCTATCTCATTTCCAAAGACAATAAAAAATACTTCTCTTTTGGAAATTTTGCTAAACTTTCACATCTAGTTCACTTACCATCATCCTGAAGACATGATACTCCAGAGTAAATTTAAATTCTATGTGACCAATTTTCTTACAAAATCCTTTACCACAACTTCAGTGGCTCTATTAACCTGCAAATCATATAAACAAGAAGAGTTCATTTTCGTTTCAAAGCCCTACGTTCCCAAGAGCTCTTTGCACAACAGACACACTGCCTTCCTTTCAGGTATTTTCAGTCTTTGTCTGGGAACTTAGGCAAAACACTTTTGATCTTTATAAATAAAACAACTACTTCCAAAAGGTTGAACTCACATGACTTTACTTCCATAGTCCCTGCAGTCCTTCATGATGCTTCTCACAAAGTCACATCACAATTTTCAGACTCATGCAGATTTTTCACTCTTTTCAGTTCATATATTTCATATATGGTATCAGTTTATGCTATTTTCTTGTTGCTAAAAACTTGAATTTTTGTCTTGTTATTCCCCTTAACTCGATAAATTTTAATGGCTTTTTCTAAGTTTATGTCAGAGTGCTCTAGGACTCTTGTCTCACTTTTCAGTCTTTGATTTCTACTGTAATCTGATCTCCCATCGGAGAGTCATTGAACTCTCTGAAATTATTCCAACCACTCATGCATTTTTGCCTCAGCTCTGTTACAAGGGATCCAAAGTTTCTCTCCAAAGTTTTAAAATTCTTCTGTGAAACCAATCTCTTTCAAAAGTTACATTCTTTCTAAGATCAAAAAATTGTTCAAATTTCTTTGGTTCTTTCAGAGAGGGAGCTTACACTTCTTCATTCATGTCTAGAATATTCAATGATATTTCCAGTAGTGCTGGAATTTGTAGCTGCTATTCTTTGTCCTCTATTCACCTCCTTGTGTTCTACTTTTTGGTTTCCAGGTGTAGTTATCTATTTGTAACCCTATTCTGTGTAAAATGTAGGTTTCCTGAGTGGTAATTAGTACAAAGTAATCATCACTAGCAACTCTGAATAAAACCATGTAATTTATGCAGTGATCTAATGGCCTGATAGCTTTGGAAATGTCTTGTCTGAGAAAGGAACTTGTATATATAACTTTGTTTGCCATAGAAGCAAGAAAATGATCATAATTAATTAGAACGTTTAACAAATAAAAGGTCCCAGCTCCAGTCCTTGAAGGGCAAAATTCCCTTTCATATGTAAGTATTCTTATCCTTAAGAATGAATGAACGGAATAATGCACTTATGCATTCATGCAAAAAGCAAGACCATGAGACATCGATATAGTTTGAAAAATGCATAAAATCATTATTCTACTCTATTTTGAGTTATGTCCTGTGCTGAAATATTTTCAAGAAAACTGTAAGGCAATTGGAGCGATTCCAAGCAATAGCAACAAGAATGATCAGAGGTCTAGAAAACATGACCTATGAAGAAAAATCAGAAGATATAGAGTTGTTTGGCTTTAAAAAAGGAGATGACTGAGAGGAACCTGTTAACAGTCTCCAAGGACATGAAAAGCTGTTGCAAAGAAGAAAGGGAAGCTTTGTTCTCCATATCTATAGAGTAGAAAGAATAGGCCTAAATTTCAGTAAGATGAAATTTCTGAACAGAAGAGAGAGTGAAGCAACACTGTTGATTGCTTAGTAAAGTTGTGGAGCCTCCATCACTGGAGATTTTTAAGATGAGCTAGATAAGTATCTGTTAAGAAAAGTATGAACACATTTGATTTTGCTTATGAGAGGCAAGTATGTTATATTATTACTTTTCAACGTGTTTTGACTTTTTTAGAAATTTCAGGGGAACTATAAACATCTGAGTGGACAGTTTAAACCAGCAAACAACGTGGCTTTTCATAGGCTACATCTACTTTGCAAAAGGTTTGCATCTCAGAGCGTGCTTCCTGGATTCCAGTACAAGTGCTTCAGAGAGAGATACATCCACATTAAGCAAAGGCATTCCCCCTTCTACAACTAAGTGCCACGTCCACATTATATGAAGGTCTTCGCTGGGTCCCATCTGCACTCCTATAACTCTAAGGTGTAATCTATTTTTGTGTGTTTCTCATTTATTTCACATTCATAGTATGAACGTGAAAGAGCTGCAAAATACTGTTTCAGCCCCTTAGAGTAGTATTTTTACAGCATTAAACTGAGACTATGTGTTATGTCCCTCAGAGAATATCAAGAAAACACATGGTACTGTCTGGTGGTACAAAGGAGAACTGTGTAGGGTAGAAAGACCAATCCAGTGCAGCCTGGACTGCATTGCTTTATTTAATTTCTGAGGCAGTGAGCTGTAGTATGCTAATACACAACTGACAACCTTGTTGACAATGTAGACAATGATGTGTAGATGGTATGAGGATCTGCTCCTAAGTGCTCCACAAGGAACCATTTTGTTTACCATTGTGGATATAGCCTTCATTGACTTCTGTGGACTTCTTAAAAATCAGACAAAGATACCCAGAGATCTGCAGATCACATAAGTTCCACAAGATCCTCACCAAGTTCATCTTTAATGATTTTTTGATTAATACAGTAGATGTGAATTATGAACCAAACTTGATTCTATGATCCTATTTCCCAGTTATCCAGTAGGGGATGGCTGTTGGCCTTCAACTCTGCCTTGGATGGTTTTTATTTCTGGCCAATATATGTCCAGAAACTACAGAAATCTTAGCCTGATTCCTAGCAGAATGCTTTTTCAATTCAGGGTGGTCCAGGATCTCCGGAATGCAGAAAGTTGCATCCATGCCTTCCTCCCTTGCTATGGCTTGTAGATTGACTCTACTGAAGGAAGTGAGAACACGAGCTGTTCCAGTGTTTGGGTGGACTTCAAAACTGCCATGCGTAAGGAATGCAGAGGGAATATATACCTCACAGCATCATTAATATGGGTCCCTATGTTGTCTTTTACACTAGCTGCTCAGAAATCATGGTGATGAATGCAGCAGGAATGCTGAGAAAGATTGTCCCCAGGTTTCACATAATCTTGCTGTGTGTGAATGGGTGCCTGATTTTTCTTCTCCAAAGTTGATTGAAATCATTCCCTTTTCTCAAAATAACTCCGTCACTTTACTGCCGTTTAAGCAGACACTTCCCAGTGTTTCCACTGGACTCTCCATGTTGTTGGTTGTTACAACACGCAGCGCTACATGAAGGCTTGCTGACCACGTTCCTTTTATCCCTGCACATCAACGTTGATTTGTGGCAAACTTACTCCCTCATTGCCCTTAGACAAGGTGAAGGCAACAGCATCCCATGCTGAATCCAACTGCTCTGATTCGGGATGTGAGAGTTTTGCTTTGTAATGATCATAATAAACAGAGAGTCCCCCGCTAACATTTCCAATGCACCATACAGCCTGGCATTTTCAATATATATTTAGAACAACAAACCAAGACAAGCAAGTGCCTTTCCTAGAAATTGCCAACGTATGCTCCGAGATCTCTTGCATTTTGCATTGTGTCAGTCTGTGTCAGAGGCTTCAGGAAAGGTAATATAGAAGATGAATGGAAGTCTATCATCGCAGTGCCAAGATGAAAAAGTGACAGCTCATAATGAAAAGAAAAATAGTTTCCATTTTGGGCCTCTGTAAGTAAGAAAGTGACAGAGCCATGGGAGCTGTGAGGCTGAAAAATGGTCCCTTTGACAGACATGTCTGTAAGTGAAAGTGCATGGGATATAATACTAGCCATAATATAGGGAATAATGATTATTTTAGGGATCACATGATTTTGAATAAATCCTTGAACTACTTCATAGAAAATGGAACCGAAAGAAAACTAGGAAAAACTGTAGTTTCATTTACGGAATAAATGACCTAAGGATGTTTTTTGGTCTCTATATCTGTGATTGAAACCTGTGAAATGACTTCAGATATAGACAGGGTAACCAAAATGAGAATCAAGATCTTCCTGTAAACCTGAAATGGGATGCATTGCTCATTTTTTAGAAAGGGCAAAAAACAAATGCTGTAAAAGAAGGCTCAAGCTGATGAGGGTGAAGATTCTGGTCATGAAATCTTTCATAAAGCTTCTTTTTATTAAACCCACATATGACATTTGCTTTCAGGTGAGGTGAGATAAGAAATCTTTCCTATTTTCAGAATTGCCAACTAAAGCAATATCTATAGGGGCAAGTCATACACATGTAACTTAAGGCTTAGATTAAAAGTGGTGCAAAACGCTGTATGACATTCTTATTTTCAGTTTAAAGGAGTGTTTATAGTCAGCTTAAGGTAACTTGAAACTGGTAAGTCCACGTATATCAACATAAGGCTTTGTGTAGGTTTAACTGTATCTGGTTTAGAACTGACTTTGGTTAAACCAGTGTGACGTCCCCTGATAGACTAAGGCCTTGGGGCAATATTCACCCCTGTGCAGAGGACCAGCAATTTCAAGCTTAAAAGGGAATTACATGGTGCGTGAATTCCACCCTAAAGCATATATAAATAGTTTTCCCTGCATGGCTTCTTTCTTTGCTAGCATTCCTCAGGAGGAAAGGTTAATAAGGATAATACTTTCTCCTTCTACATGAGTGTCTATTCCAGGATCTCAGTGAATTCTGAAGTTCTTAAAAAAAGCGTTTATGGACTTTTATGAGACATTGCACTCATTTCTCTTTGTAGACTCTTTCAGAAAAATAAAATGCTAATTAGGAAATGGAAAAAGAATATATGGAATTATTTCCTGGGTTTTCCTTTGTGGTTTGGATTTGTTTGTCGGTTGTTTTATTTGTTTATTTATTTATTTTGTGGGTTTTTGCTTGGGTTTTTTCCAGACAAGGAAATAGAGAAACTGAGGATCTGGTTGGGTCTCTGCTAGGAATATCTCATGCTCATCGAACAACTTGTCATCTTCACATCAAAATTATAACCCACATTGTCTGCCTTGCATCAGTTAAAATCAATGAGAGAACTCTATTAATTTCAATGGGAATAAAAGAAAGGTCTAAGTAGATTGCTGAAGGTCACACTAGGCACAGTTCACTCTGTGAAGATTAGGAGCTAAACTCTCTGCCATCACCACAATTGTCTTTGTAGCTTTAAGGGACTTAACATAGCTAAACAGTGAAGGAATATGCATATTACTGTCTATCATTGGAAGAATTTAAACTTTAAGCAGGGAAAGGAATTTTAAGTTACTCAAAGAGACTATAACTAGGACAAATGGGATGAATTTAAGGAAAGAAAAGGCTGACGGTTAGGGAAAAAAGCCTTTCCTAGCAGTGAGGGCTATTAGACGGCAGAACAGCCTCCCAAGGGAAATGGTGAAAGCCTAGTTTCTTGAGTCATTTAAAACTGGACTAGACAAAGCACTCTGGAATATACTCCAGGGAGCAATCCTGCCTTGGCAAAGGGATGCACAAAATAACCTAATAGATCTCTCCCATCTTTCTTTCCTGTGATTCTCCTATTTCATAAACCTCTGTGATTGAATGGAGACCAGAAAACTTTAACCTCTTTTTCAGAAACAGAAAGCATGTTTGACAAGATATTGCGAGAGGAAAATCCTCTAACAAAGAACAGAAAAAGCTTCATTTCCATAGTGAGCTATCAGTTTTTCTCTATCCAGGGTGAAGAACTGTAAAGGATGGTCCAAGACTGACTAGTGGATGGCTGCCATTTTCAGTACAGGTTGATGTTTTGTTTCTTAATTTTGCTAAAACCCCCAGTGGTTTAGCTACTACTCAGTGTTATTGGTTTGTTTTCTTTTTTCTTCTTTTTTTTTTTTTTTCCCCTCCCCAGAAGGATGCAACTAAATCTCTGATAACTGAATGACTGTCTCTTTAAAACAGAATTGTCTGGTTACTCTCTACAGGTTGGGCTGGGATTACTCTATATCCCTGCCTGAACTCATATGGAGAAAGAGGTACAAGCCCTACCCTTACATGACCAGGGCCTTGAATCAACATTAGGAGGTATTAGGAGCTGGGAGCTGTTATGCTCCACTGTTTCCCTTCTCCCTTAAGCAGGTGGGGAAGCAATGGGCTTTGCTTCTGCCTTGCATGACATCAGCCAGGGGCACAGAGCAGGTGCAGGTGATGGTGTAATCCACCGCTGCTAAACACGTATTTCCACTGTGCCTCCTAGACCAAGCAGAACGTGGGTGGCTTTGCAAGGAGGAAGGGAGGTCAGGCTCTGAAAAATATTTCAGAGGGGAAAGACTTCTGTGCAACTACGCAGGGAGCTGGAAGAAACACCTTCCTGGCTCTGCCTAAGAGTTACAGAAACACTTGGTAATGTGCAGGTGTTTCCCATAAATTCCTGCTGCTGCTGCTCTGCGCCCAACAGTGGAGAGCTTGATGCTTGTCCTGAAAGATCAGGACAGCTCTCCAAGCTTGGAGAAGGCAGCTGACATATGAAAAGTACTCTGCTAGTAGAAATGGCTGGGAGTGGGCTACTGAGTTGGGGCGAAAATAAATGTATTTATTGTACCAGAATGTATTGCTTCTTTTTATTTACTTTTAGCCTTCTTTGGAGCCTCTGGTTTGAGCTTTTCCCTGCATAAGGAACTAGAGATACCTTGACTTTACACATATGTATATTCAGATGGCATAAACATAAAAGTAGCCATTTTGGATCAGATTGAGCATCCCTCTAGCTCAGTATCAGATGACAGAGGATGATGGGATAGAATAAGAGGGTGATATGGGATAACAGAAGATGCTTGGGGAAAAGTAAAGAAATACAGCAAGCTTACAGTGACACTTCCTCAGAGTACCTCCTACGCCTCCTGCAATTTCCTGTTCATTTTACACCTCGAATCACATAGTTATAGAATATCTTAAGTTGGAAGTGATCCATAAGGATCACTGAGTCCAACTCCCTGCTTCTTGCAGAGGTACCTAAAACTAAACTGTAACATAAAATCGTAGGATCATAGAATGGTTTCAGTTGGAAGGGAACTTAAAGATCATTGAGTTCCCAACCGCCCAGCCATGTGCAGGGACACCTGGCACTATGTCTAGAGTGTTCCTTGAACTCTAACAGGCATTTCCAACACTTGTTGGAAAACCAAAATTTTTCCAATAACTTTTTGAAATCTTAAAACTATTTCATGTCCATAGTAGCTTTGGGCAAGGAATTCTAAAGATTAGTTTCTTAGCATATGTATAATAACCTCTTTTTTGGACTGTTTTGAAGATGTTAGTGGCTAGATTATTTTGATTCTTCCCTCCCAATTCTTGCATGGCGAAGCATGTGGTGATGGATACGGCAGTATGTCAACTGTAACTGCCTCAAATTGCATCATTTATTATTTATGAACAGAAAAGTGCTTAAGTCTGCAATCGTAAAAATGGTCTTTTTGGGGAGAGGATTCTGTAGTTTATGGCACCCATAATTAAATAAGATGAACAAACCCCAGTTCTATCCACACTTGCAGCTGTAGCTGTCACAAAAGCATGTGATCGAGGAAGGAGTCATTTCAGTTATTGAGATGCCAGTGTATTTGAGGGTTGAGAAAGCACTCATGGCTTAGGCCTCAGCTTCTTTGGGAAGATTGAAATGCAGTTGAAAACATCCTAATCTGGATTTTAGAAATAGACAGATCTGGAATGATTACTTTTTACTTTAGAAGAAGAAGGAATGAAAGATAACACTCATTCCTTTCAATCTAGGTGGACCTTGGTGACTTTGGGCCACACTTGAACTGCTTGAGTCTTTGTATTGCTTTCTAGTCAACGTGACATGAGGGATCCTTAATAGCTCAGGAAAACTTCTATATTGGAAATAATTTTGACTGAAATGAAAATGTTTTCTCAAGGGGATTGTCAGTTCTAAAAGCATTTTCAGTGTCATCACTGGGATAAGATTGCACTGACATTCTCATTTCATAATTATTTAAAAATAATAAATGGTAGAATCAAAGATGTCACTCTTCAGCCTCACTGTTTGAGAAACATGCACTGTAGCTAGTTGTCTGTTGATCCTTGCTGTTCTGACAAAACATGGCAAATATGCCACACTCTTTTTATAAGCATTAGCGAAATGCTGCCCAGAACTAGAGTTGGTAATTTACCAGGAACATGAGCTTTGCATTGGATTTGCACAGAGCACACATCTGTTACAGAAACCTAAACCTCTTTTTGTCTTCAAAGCACTTTGCAAATATTGAACCATATTGAACATTTCTTTGGAAAAAAACATGGGACAGCTTTATTGACATTGGTGTGGTATCATAGAATGGTTTGGTTTGGAAGGAACCTTAAAGATCATTGAGTTCCAATGCCCCTGCCATGGGCAGTGACAGCTGCCACTAGACCAGGTTGCTCAAAGCTCCCTCCAGCCTGGTCTTGAACACTTCCAGGGATGGGCATCCACAACTTCTTTGGGCAACCTGTTCCAGTGTCTCACCACTCACAAAGTAAAGAATTTCTTCTTAAAATCTAATATAAAACTCCCTTCTTTGAGTTTAAAACTATTATTTCTCATCCTATCATCACACTCCCTGATAAAGTCCCTCCTCATCTCTCCTATAGGTCCCCTTTAACAAGGCGCTATAAGGTGTCCCTTATGGCTGTTTTGTATTTGGACAGTATGGCTGATGATTTCCATGCCTGAATGAAAGTTAGTATTACACCTTTTTTTTCCGAAGTGACTCAAAGTATTGAAAGCATTTGGTAAGATTACAGAGAGAAAAATACTTGGAAAGCAAGACTAGTATAATTCAGAAGTCATGCCTCACAATTGTAGACTCAGCTATCAAAATTCCATTTGCCATCCTCGACAGAGACATGGCCATAGACATAACAGGTTCATATCTCCAAGACTGACGGGATCTCTCAGTTCTGGGACTTTTGTCAGCTCTCTCCCCAAATTTGCTGTGATTCTTTGCAACCACTCTCTAAAGTGTTAGCCGGTCCTGCGGCCTTGGCTGCCTAAAGCCATTTCCCAGTGAAGCAAAGGCTTACCAAGACAGACTGGGAATTTGCTCTGTGGCTTCTGATGACCTAGGAGCAGCACGCTGGACATCTTCAGCCTGCATGGTCTAGAAGAAAATCACTGTTCCTAAACCTTGCAGTAGAAAATAGATTCCATGCCACTTGTGGCAGCTGCAGTTCGTATGGACGATTGGTTAGAATGGATAAAAACAGATTTCCCAAACCAACTGTATTCAATGCAACATATTTTTCATATGTTTAATGGAACAGAAATTTTTATTTTAAGAGGCATTTATGAGCACTGCTAGCTTTCTGCCTAGGGAGTGGAGACCTGGTAGGGGGGAGAGCTAGCAGGTGTAAGAATAAAATTAGTTTTATCATAAAATTGGAAAGGAACTGAGATTTTCTCTCCCTACTCTTGCCCTTAACCACTGATGAAACAGAGTCATTAGGCACAAAAGATCCTCCTGTGCACAGCTACATCATGGTTTAACCCTTTTCTGGGGAGTTCAGGCAAAAGGACTCTACTTCAGTGGCTGGCACAAGTAACTCAATGCTGTTGGCATTGCAACCTTCAGTTTAAGCCAATACCATTAAAAAGAACAATTCTTCATTATCAGTCCTGGAAGCTTCCTTCATACCTATCGGTGCTTCAGAGAGTCAGAGAGCATTTAGCACTTCTGCAGTGAAGCCAAGCCTTGTAGCCCCTCAGCACAGGAGATGAGGCACTCTCTCCTCTGTCCTCATGCACTGGTACCCAGTTCAGTTAAAGTGCGGAGGAGTTTACACTGTTTCCGCACTCGCTTTTCCCTTTAACTGAAGGAATATGTACCAAAGACAGGAAGAAAAAAAAAAAGGCTGAAAATGGCTGTGCTCTCACTACATTCCTCTTCTTCAGTATAGATAAGCAGAAGCAAATTAGCATAGCTCCCATCTTACCTCAGATGTGTTCACACAGCACCTCTTAATGTCTCCTTGTAGCCATAGAGAACATATTCAGAGAGCACGAGCACTCTGTTTTTTCTGAGAATATAGTTAGTTGGGGGTCTGTTTGTTCATGTTGCAAGGAGGCTGAACCACGAAAATATATTTTCCATGAAAAATAAAGTTCAGCTTTAACTAAAGCCTTGTAACCATACCCAATATGATATTTGTATTTACTGCAAACATTTTGTCCCAGAATATCAGGCAAGGGACCTTATTAATACAAACTATTTCAAAATTTCATTCTATTTCCTGTTTTTTTGGGAGTTTAGAGCAGTGGTGAATGTTGAATCTCTTGGAAGAACCTACAAAAATATTCCTTCTTGACAAACTTTGAGATAAACATTCTAAACATAACTATTCTGTTTTCCAAGCAAAGGGAAAGAGGAAGAAAGAGTTGACTTGCACTTCATTCCATTTTAAGGCTGAAGTTCAGGTTGGGGTAAAAAAAATGTTTTTCTTTCTAAATTCAATTAATTTTACATGCTAAAAAAATACACAACCCCATATAGAATAACGGAGAAACAATTTCTAACCAAATAGGAGAATAAACACATCGAGAGTGGGAAAAACGATGCCTCCCAGCAAGAGGAGGGGAAAGGAGGAAGCTGAGTAAAGCTCCCTGAAAATAAAAGAGCGGATAGAAATTGAGAGTCGTAGGAGATGGATAAATAAACAATAAGGTTACAAGTTCACAAGCCCACCCGGCAGGCACTATTAGGACTTTAATTTGCTACAATCACCAGTGTATGTGGTGTGTGTTTACTTCAAGGGGAAGGAAGTCGATTTTCTGCTTCTGACTAAATATGCTACCAACATATCATGATGCCTGGCCGAATTCACCAAAGCATGTCTTTGTTGCTCTTCATTGGATTGTGTTCAGAGACAGTTGTGGTACCTGTTAAAATACTTTAATGAATCTGATACTCATGAATGGTGCTGAAATGACAGCCTTGGAAATTGAAGTCTTCTATCAAACTACAGAACTTGCACAGTATGGATGAAAATAGTGCCAACTTCTGCCATGCTATCCTCTCAAAGTGTCTCAAATTTAACCTGGAAAAATTATTTCTGGTGGTAGCAGCACTTCAGCCTCAATGCCTGGTCATTTCTTCCTACTTCAGATATAATTGCCAGCAAGCGTATGGATTATCTTGGTGATTTTATACTGCAGACAGGAGCTGGGCAAGACATTTTCAACAGAATTATTCCTTATCAGAAAAAACAGTTGCATTGAAATCAGAAGTGTTCTGGGAAAGTATGAAACTGCAACATTCTCAAAAGGCAGGTGCTGAAACAAAATGCTTTTTTTATATATTTCATTTACATTTCTTTAGAATTCCATATTCCTGTAATTACATTATAATTTTCTATATAATACAGTTCATATCATGTACCATATTTTGGTATTCTCAAAATGAAGCATTTAATCTTATCAAATTTAAACATTTCTAAATTTCTAGTTCTTCTAAAATGAGTGATTTCTGAATTTCAATAGCAAGACCAATTACAAAATGGAGAATTTTATTTTGACTCAGTAATAAGAACAAAAAGCCCAAATTCTTTGAGTTAAAATCTTTCCCCCCACCCCCCTATTTTTAATCTTTTGTAGTGAGGGAAGACAGTCTCGTTTCTATGTACTGTGTGTCAGGCAACAGTGACCTGGGAAACTGGAAGGAAAGAGACTTTGAGCAAATTTAAAGTGTCATTAACCAATGGCATTCAAAAAATTTTGGAAATGCTGGGGCCCCAGGACAAGGTAGAAGGAAAATAGTGCTAGTTAGTTTTAGAAGTCATTTATCTATTATTTATTTATTTTACCTCTGTCCTGAATGCTCAAATCTGAGCCAACTCTAGTGGTGGGAGGCAAAGGAAGGGTTGTGATCTGTCAGTGCAGAGAAGAGACCTGAATTTCTGCTTTCCAAAGGAGACTATAGCAGAAGAGGAGAGATGGTGGACAGAACTCTCTGCTGCAACCACAGAGCTGAGGGTAGGGAAGGATGCTCTGCTGAAAGCAACGCAGAATGAGCAATGAGATAGGTAAGGAGTCTAAAAAGACCAGCACACTGATTGTGCAGATCTCCCCTTGAAAAAAAACATGATGTCAGCTTAAACGATAGGTTGAAAAAATGAAATAGAATAATCCCTTAAGGAGGTGTCTGAGAGTTGATACAACAGACCTTTACACAGAAAAACAATGTTCATGGTGTGTACCAGATGATAGCTGTTCTCTCTTCTGACCTTTATCTTCAGGTGTGAGACCTGAAAACTCACTCATGGCTTTTCCATTTGAGAGTTAACTTTTTCTTTCACTTATCCCATGCCTACAAAGCAGTACTCAAGTATTACCTTCTCCAAAGACAAAAGTATTATTTCACTCTCAGTATACTCGCTCTCAATATGCTTGATTTCTTCAAGCACTCATATCAAATGATGTAATATGCAAATTTCTTTTTTATCCTTAGTAAAAATTTGTGGACCTTCCAACCATTTGTCCATCTTACTGCTTTCTGGAATTACCTGTTTTATGAAAAAAGATGCAACCTTCAAAGTAGACCTAATTCTTGCGTTATGGATTTCAGAAGACAGATAAATAGTAATTAGTTCAAAGATAAAAGTGGCATAGTTAGCCAGCCCCATGGGCATGACTGACCATGTATACTCATTTTAACCAGGTCAAGTCTCCCATTTGCGCCACTGGCTTCTATTCCTTCAGTTCCCAGATCAGTCATTGTGGGTACGATAGTTTGAGTAGGGATTTAAGGAGCAAAACAAAGCAATCTAGAGATCCAGTCCTGGAACTATGCTTATTACACAGCACTATTTATTCAAGCATTCAAAAAGAATTTGTTACCTTTTTTTCTCCCCCCCCCCCCGCCCCCCGAAAGAGTTTGAAAAATCTGTCCTTTTGTGAGACACAGACATGGCTGCCAGCATAATGCTGTGGGACCCAGTACCATCTGGATGACTAGATGCTGTGGTCAATTTCTGACTAATCTTTAATCTTGTCAGGTCAACTATGAAGAACTGAAATTCTGTCATTAGAAGCATACCCAGATTTGGTTTTCCACTTTTTCAGGTTTTAATGACCCAGGCTGGAGTAGTCTCCTCCATTAGCTCTCTGCAGTCTGGTAGTGCAGGGGCAGCCCAGAAGCAAGGTCACAGGCCCCATATGACATCTGTCTCCTGGCCAAATCCTGTTTTATTGGACTATCCAAAATCAAAGTACTGAGAAGGCCCACAATTAGCTTAGTTGGTTGGTTGATTTACTAAATTTCAAGAATTAATGCAAAGCTAGTGTGAATCAATATCAGGACACCTGAAATCATGAATAATCTCCTACATCTACCTCTGGGGCAGAGGAACATAAGGTGTCTCCTGTCTTCCAAAACTTTGTTTCGGGTGTGCTTCTTATCAGGTAGCCAGATAGCTGTACCAATATTTCTTGTATCTCCTGCCAACCCAGCTTTCTGCCAGTCTGTGGAAACAGCACAATTGAAACGAAAGAGTTAGACCTTACTGATAAGACTTCACCAACTTACAAGAGCAATATACACTCTATAAGGCATGACATAGTCACTTGATGGGGCAAAAGGTCTTATCTTGATAATGCACAGTGAGATCTCCCTATGACATGTCTGCTCAGTAGGGGCTAAACTCCTTAAAAATNCCCCCCCCCCCCCCCGCCCCCTGAAAGAGTTTGAAAAATCTGTCCTTTTGTGAGACACAGACATGGCTGCCAGCATAATGTTGTGGGACCCAGTACCATCTGGATGACTAGATGCTGTGGTCAATTTCTGACTAATCTTTAATCTTGTCAGGTCAACTATGAAGAACTGAAATTCTGTCATTAGAAGCATACCCAGATTTGGTTTTCCACTTTTTCAGGTTTTAATGACCCAGGCTGGAGTAGTCTCCTCCATTAGCTCTCTGCAGTCTGGTAGTGCAGGGGCAGCCCAGAAGCAAGGTCACAGGCCCCATATGACATCTGTCTCCTGGCCAAATCCTGTTTTATTGGACTATCCAAAATCAAAGTACTGAGAAGGCCCACAATTAGCTTAGTTGGTTGGTTGATTTATTAAATTTCAAGAATTAATGCAAAGCTAGTGTGAATCAATCTCAGGACACCTGAAATCATGAATAATCTCCTACATCTACCTCTGGGGCAGAGGAACATAAGGTGTCTCCTGTCTTCCAAAACATTGTTTCGGGTGTGCTTCTTATCAGGTAGCCAGGTAGCTGTACCAATATTTCTTGTATCTCCTGCCAACCCAGCTTTCTGCCAGTCTGTGGAAACAGCACAATTGAAACGAAAGAGTTAGACCTTACTGATAAGACTTCACCAACTTACAAGAGCAATATACACTCTATAAGGCATGACATAGTCACTTGATGGGGCAAAAGGTCTTATCTTGATAATGCACAGCGAGATCTCCCTATGACATGTCTGCTCAGTAGGGGCTAAACTCCTTAAAAATGGGTTCTTGTTCATGGGTTCTTGTTCTTTCAAGGATTTGCTGATGGGACAGAGGGGTGGTGAATGTGCCATTAACACAGCCTTCATGTATTCAAAAACTCAACACCTTTGAGATAGAAGCAGTGATGCTCTCAGGACTAGTGAGATCATGCCCATAGACAGTGTCTGATCAACCTTGCTGTCTCCCAATGGGCCGAACCACATCTGTGTTTTCAGTGGTAGTTGAAATTGAACAAAAGCTGAACTCCTACACCTGCTGCATGGGGTATCCATGCTCTGGACCTCCTGGTTCAACCTACCCAATCTAAATGCCAAGGCTCTTGCCTCATACTATTTTTTTTCCCAGTTAAACCCTCTGAGACAGCTCCTGAGCCAGCCTGGTGGCCCTGAGGCTCTCCTTCTTCCTTGACCCCTGAACTGGCCCAATCATGTTCACACGTTGCCCATCATGCAGTCCTTCAGCTGGCTGCTACATCCATGTGGGGCTTCTGCAGCCCCTCCTCTGGGACCATCACAGAGCACCATGCAGATAAGCTATATTTCAAGCTAAATAGAGCTGCTCCCCCTCCTAAATGAATCTCTCTGCCAATCAGATCAGTTCCCTACTTTGGAGGGGATGTGACATCCTTCCTCTCTTGAGGACTGGGAGACATTCTCTCCCTCATCTGGAAGGTCATGGCAATCTTTAGACTGAGGTCCTCCACAGCATAGCTTTCAGGGTCTAGCCTGTGAAAAATCACGTATAGTGTTTCTTTTCTCTATTCTGAAGTTATTTGTAGACGTTCACTCCAATGATCTATAATTGGAGTTGTGCTAGACCTAAATTAAATTCAAAACTAACTAGTAAACAGGTTGTTTTGCACAGGTATTTCATGCATGCAAATATCTATAATTATGTAGAAGTGTGTGAAATTCATACATATTTAAATATATGGCAATAGAGATTGTGTTGCTCCTTTCAGAACTCAGGCTATCTGAGAAATGGCTGAGTTAACATTACTTTGTTGTTCAGGAGCAACTAGATTATTTTGCTGCATTGTTACGTTTCTTAACTTGCCGTGGTTGTTTCCTTTTTCCCTTTGTCTGTTGCTTGTGGCTGATGAAGCCCATGCAGATCTGAAAAGCTGCAGAACCGCATTGTCTGCATATTCCTTTCGCTGTTTCTCATCTGAAAACAGTACCTCCTGGCACCTGGAAAACCATCACAGATGCAGAACAGGTGATCTTTACAGAATGCTATTCAAAGTGAACAGTCTGCCAGGCCCATAGACAACAAAACACACTGCTGACTCCAGCTGGAGCGAGCGATTACTTTGATAACAAATTAAAACAGGCTCAGAAATTGGAAATGAAGGAGTTATGCAAGGATGAATAAACTCCTCAGATGGCCCCAATTTTGTGCAAGTCTATCCAACACATGTGCTATAAATTGGTGTTCTTCATTAATAGCTACTGTTTAGCCACCAACATCCTTCAAGAGGACGAATCAGGATCTGGCTCCTTGTGCAGTGCTAACTTCCATACTGATTGAGGAGACCATTTTCTCTTAACATGTTCAGAGCGCTTCCTTGGGATCTTAAAAATTCTTTATGTGTCATTTTGCTTCTTGCATATGCAGACAATTGTAATGCTCAATTTAAAAATGTTCATATATTTTCTGTCTATGGGATTTTTACAGCACTGGATAATTCCTGGATGATTACTGTTTTTAATAACCACATAATTACTGTATTAATCAGAACTGTCCTATTGGCTTCTGTGTGACACAGAAGGGCAGAAGCAAGATAGAGATAAAGACATGCCATATTTAAAAGAGCCCTGTGACATTTTTTCCTGTGTTCACTTTGCAATATGGCACACACAGAGGTCAAAACACAGGAACAGCCTTAGCAACATCATCCCAGAAGTCCATGAAGCCCAATGTCTTTCAACAACAATCAATTTGCAAGAATTGGAAGAAGGTAAAACATGTGAAAGTACCAGAAATAACAGCTAGCAAGTCAGAGTGCTACTATGGGAGTATCCAGGACTCCAGTTGTGCACAGGACCTCATGGTGTGCAGGCAACACACAAACACAGAAGAGAGCCATCCTTTCCCCAAGAATTAATATTCCCAACAATTCTGAGTTATTTTTGAGGCCAAAAAATACAAAGGAAGGTCAGAAAATGGCTACAGATTCTGTGAAATGAGTTGCACGAGAACAAAAGAAGCAAAACATCATATAGTGGAAAATAGGATGTTTGCGTTACTTGGTAACTTAGGGGAAAAAAACAACTTTCCTAGAGATAGGTGCACTTCTTGTTGGGTGCACTCCTTCCAAAAAGTCTGGGGAGGATGAATGTGTCTACACAGGACAATTCATTGATGTATAAAGATAACCAGGCTCTCCCTAAGCACGGCAGTGTTGCAATAACGTCATGCCATGCCCACATAGGGCTCAGCACACAGATTAGTGCAAGGTGCAGAGGTAGTGTGCTCAGTACATGTGCCAAGAAGAGGTTAAGCCAAGCTCTTCAAGGTCACTTTTGCCTTGCCCAGAAGAAGCAAGTAGGAGCAGAGGTGGGTGCTGGGCTGGGCATGGGTGAACATCTCCGGCACATAGCGAGAGCAGAAGCAGAGCGCTCCTGACCGCCAGGCTTATTGAAGCCGGGAGAACTGACTGCAGAGCAACTGTGTTGCAAAGCAGATTGAAATTATCAAATGCAGGCCCTAAAGTATTGTCAGTTACGATTAACAACATTAAGAAGTCCTCTTTACATATAAGAACTTGAACACAATCAGAATGTTTAATTCTAAGTCACTGCCTTTACCAATCACTGCTAAAGACTGAATATGTCAGAGTAAAGACAAATTTCCTTTCTGCTCTTGATATCTGCTTGATATCTACATTTCTTCTTAGGATACTTGGCAATACTTTCTCCCAGCTGCTCAATTTTCCTTTACTCTAAGCATACATAAGCAAGCGAGATACTCAGTGTTCAGTATCTGAACACCACACCAAAGAGGCTTCAATGGATGTGAACCCTGAAACAAAGGTTAGTTTCATTAGTGGGATTAGGAAAACAGCCCCTGGTTTGGTTTGATCATCCCCTAGTTGGGTCTGATTGTATGAATCTGAAATAGAAAGCAGCATTTTTTTTAATTATTTTTTTTTTATCTGACTTTGATGGACAGTTCCTTTTTATAATGTACAAATAATCTTTGTGACCCTGATAAGCAGGTCTGATGATACTCAGCTGAGTAATGTACCAGAACTGAAATTTCCATCTACTTGATGTTTTGCACAGGGCTTTTGATGAAGTCACTGTCACCTGCTATTAACTTAATATCAAGTCTTAATAGGGTCCTTTTCTTTCCATCTTCACGCTGTTGGGGTCCGAATTAATTACTAAGGGAAAAAAAAATGTTCACATAAATCCTTAAGCTTCACAGGAAGGAAAAAGTTTCCAGTGCTAGTTGAGATCTAATGACTCATTAGGAATGTCTGTCTCAACTAGACATCAGTGCTGTCCCTCCCCTTTCATGTACCTTTCATAAAGACACTTGAAAATGTGCTTAACTTTAAGCTGGTGCATAGTTAAGTGTAAAAGGATATCTGATGTATTTGAAGTTAAGCACATGCTTAAGCAATTTGCTCAATCAGAGCCATATCCTGGCAAGTGAAAACATGTTCTTAATGTTTCTTCATGTTTTGGCTTCATCCACAGCCTGCCTGAATGCTCTCATCTTTGCTTTGCCTCACGAACAGGAACTGGCAGCTTTAGAGAGATAATCAGAGAGATTGACTCAGAACTGAAGGGCACATAATAATGGAACCAGATTTACCTACAGATGTTAAAATCTTTATCCTTGGAGATTCTGCATGGGCAAAAGACATTAACAAGTGAAAACACTCTTTTCTTGTTAAAAAGACCATAGCTCTAATGGTAGGTATATATATAGCTACATATCAAATATACATATCAAATTATAGAAGATTAACAACTGTAGATACATTGATTTTACATGAGTTAACTCCAGAGGGTCTTATTGTGTGAAATGCTGGGTTTCTACTAGGGCCAGTCTATTAAAATTATCATTGACAGCAATAGGAAAAGGAAATATTTTTATTTTTCTGATGGAAAAAAGCATACTTAAAATATTAATTTGCATTGCAAAATATTTTACTATTGTTCCCTCCCTTGGTCTCAATGCTCTAATGACCAGGGGCTTAAAGGCAGCTATAAATAGCTAAAATATGCTCTAAGCCTTTCTTTTTTTATGCATTTCCAGGTATGTTGTATATCTAAAGAGGAAATGAGTGGCAGCTCAGTCTGCAGTCTGTTTTGTAGAAATATGTGGCAGGTTTCTGTTATGAGGTATTTACTGCTCCTCAATTCTGTGCTTGCTTTGGGGGTATGTTTGAATTACATACTGCTTTGCTGTAGAGAGGGATAATTTCACTGAAACTAGTGGATTCAGGCTTGCCAGAAAACAGACTGAACTTGATAATTCTGTCTCTCATCCTGGTAGTACTATTTGGCATTTTGCAGATGGGGAAATGGAGACATTGCTATGCAGAGGGGCTTTGTTGAACTCTTTCTCATCGCCCTTTTCAACACCCCTTATATTATAACAAAATAGGAAATCATACGTTTAGAGCACTCTGTCTTTTCTTTGACAAGTAATAGTCTTTCTGGTAAACTCTACTGAACCTCAGTCAGGACCAGTAAACGCATCACTTCCCATAGAGAGAAACACCCTGGCTCCTACAACCATATCTTCAAATCAAGTTTAAATCTTTGCTGCCACGATGGGGGCTGCTGGATGTTACCCAAGTGTAAATAAAAGGTATTCAGTTCTCCTGTCTATTCGAAACATGGTTCCTGATGAAAATGGGGTTTGCTATATGCAATAGATGACTCCCACATTTATTTATTTATATTTAGGTGCTGCCTATTATATCATATCCTTTGTTTCTGTAAAGAAGTTAAATTCCCTCTAAAATCTCTGCCAATTACTGGGGATGGGGGAACAAAAAACAACAAAAAACCCCAACCAAAACCAAACCAAAACCCAACCACACAACAGAAATTGGGAACCTGCTCTGAATATAACTTTGTTGCCTTAGAACAAGGTTGTTATCCCCATCCCCAGGACCTGCTCAGGGTGGTCCATGGGTCTGACCGGGGGGTAAGACACAGCTCAACACCAGTAAGAGATCCAGGCAATGCCCTCTGTAACCGGTCCTGAGTGCACAGAGATTGCCAGTGTGCTGCTGCTTCCCTTTTAACTCAGGCTAAGCCAGAAATCTTCACAAAGAGTCCCTACTTTTTCAGGCGCACTCACGGAAAATTGCCTCTTCAGTTTTCCTGGGTTGTTGCAATGTCAGCTTGAGCCTGGTCCCATCCAGCTGCATCAGTCAAACTGAGCTCCACAACATGACATAACCTGACACAGCTGACACAGCCAGGTGTTACAAACCAGTGGACACCATGGTTCACAAACTATTCAAATTACTTTCAGATACATATCCTACCTCTGCTCAAATCCTTCCCAGCTGTCTCTTTTCTCAGCTCCATATGAATCAGGGTTGGAGGAAAGTGAAGGAGGGAGGGAAGGGGGAGGAAAGAAGGAGGCAGGAGAGAAAACATCCTGCCTGGCAAAAATAAAAAAAAAAAAATAAACTGAATTCTTGCAAACCGCATTGCCTGCAAAATTAACTCTTTGAAGGTGGTTTACCACAGCATCTGAGCTTCTTTCAGGCTTACCAGGGGATGCTTGCAAATATGTCAGCTGTAAATGTACATCTGTTACATTAAACATTTATGGTCTTGAGTACTGAATACTTTAATAAGAGTAATAATAATAATAATGGTAATGAAAACCTATCTCATGTTTATATGTTGTTATAAGAACAAAGATTCAGAACAAATCTACAAACCTGGAAATAATTGAGCTGGCAGCAGCAAAGAGACAGCCAGACAGACTGGATAGCCACCCATGCCCTGGATGTGGCCATAATGAGCCGTGTCCCACTGAAGCCAGTGAAATCATCTGTAGGAACTACTGCTCACCAGCACCAGTCTGGGGTGATGCTGGCCCATAGTGAGACCAGCCTGGCAAACTCCATTTTGCAGAACAGAAAATGTAGGCTGTGGAGATGAAGTGACTTGCTGAAGGTCATACAACAAGTCTGTGGCAGAGTCAGAAATTCAGGAAAGAATAGCTAGCCATCAGTCACCTTGGGGAAAGGAGGAGGTTCAAATGCAGAAAGAATGGCTAGATACCCAACTTCCAGCGAAGGTCAGTGAGTGCTGAATGCCTCATGTCTCTCATTACTGTGGGAAATCTCCCCCTCAAAATATAAGTGCTAAAAAATGCCACCTCCCTCCTGAATATAAATCTCTGTGATTTTCTTCTGCTCTTAATTATAATGGTCTGAAGCAAGAGAAATAGGTCGGAAGTCAATGGATTTACACATCCTTAGTAAGAGCAAGAATTCACCCTACAACCTTCATGTCTTTACTTTTATGTTTTGTAAAAAAGGAAATAAAAATACGGGTGAAACCAGCACCATAGACCATTAAGCAGCATTTTTGACTTGTCTTTAATGCAGCATGTGTAAGAGAGCCCACAGTCCTCCCCCGAGGTTTGTGCTCCTTTTATCTATTACAGACGGTCTCTGTGGGATGCGTCTCTCTGTTCCGATTTATTTGTAAGCAGAGAGGAAGAGAGAAAGAGGTAGACAGAGAGAGAGAAAAGAAAAAGAGGAAAAGCAAGAAATAATAAAGGAGAGAGAAAGAAAGAGAGAAAAAGAAAAAAGTGAAACCCTAACTTCTGAAATATCAGGTGCTCTGATATTTGTATGTGTATGTCCCAAAGAAACACAAAGAAGAAAAGCAAGCAAACAAAAAACCCCAACAACAACATTGTTCCTGGAGAAGCTGAACTAGCTGAGAACAGCGAGCAGTATACAGGTGTCTTGTGCTGCTTTTATTCGTTTTATAATAGGTGCCTACTGGAACGGCAGAAAGGGCATGAGAAGCTGTCCTTGTCTTTGCAGAGCATGAATAGCATTTATCTCAGTGCAGTGGGCATCGCCAAGTTGGGTTTTTGTCAACCTGTCAATTCTTTTTTTTTTTTTTTCCTTTTTTTTTTTTTTTTAAACAGAAAGCAGAGTTCAGTAAATAAAGATAAATGATTGTGCTCCTTGTCTGCAGACCCTGGAGCTAAACTGAACAGGCCTCTTATGGTTTGGACCTGCTTCATTGACTGTTCAGACAGCCCAGTAATACGACAGATGTACCCAGCCGTTCCCTCTTCCCCGCTGTCCATTAGATTATGTTCATTTTGTCTGAGATGCCATTATAAGTCTCAAGGTCAAATAAGTCACAAAGAAGAAAGAGGAGGACTAATTTTTTTCCCTGCCGCCCTCCATGCATAAGGGCTCATTCGCAACTTGCAAAGCACATTGTCTTTTAAGGTGCACATACAGCTCAGCACAATTTATTGAAATAAAATGCAGGTGTAACATTCACCCGGAGGCCGTTCTGGCATGACAGCAGAGGAGACTTCTCAAGAATTATTTGGGCTGCTTTCCTAAATATTTAATGAATTATTTGTAAGTAAAATTCATTAAGGAGGAGGTTTCCAACAAATAATAATAATAAAAAAAAAAAACAACAAAAAAATACAGGAAAGAGGATCACAAGGTCCAAAGTCAGTTTTTCAAGGTACACTGGGCAAGTTATCACATACTGAGTAGAGTGGCCAAATTGTGGAGGGGGGAGAAGAGGAAGGACCAACAGCTCTGGGGTAAGAGTACTAAAAATTCTTCCAAAAACTTTGGTAAAAATGTGGGGAAGAATTTTATTCTTATTTACAACAGTGTGTATGGTCAACCCATTAGAGTCTTGGACAGTGACTAGAGATCTGCAATGTGCTTCAGAATAGAATTTCCACACTCGAGCCTGTATGGGTAGAACTAAACAATGAAAAGCAAGGACCAAATTTCTCTTCTTTATGGAAATCTTTCTGTTCTACATGGAAAATTAAAGAATAGCTCTGAATGAACCAAAAATTAGCATTAATTGTGTAGTTAGCACGGTTTTTTCATTTTCCTGGAGCTTGATTATGACAAAGTGGGAACATGTCCATTCATTATGAAATTTAGGGTTAGGAAAGAGTTTTTTTGGGTTTTTTTTTTTGTTTGTTTGATTGGTTGGGGGTTTTTGTAAAAGAAATTGTATTTGCCTTTTTAGCCATTTTCATTATTAGCAAGTTGTTGCGCTTGTAAAAATAAAAGATAAATACTACTTAGGGCAAAATATCCAATAAGCAAACATCTCTCCCCCACACCCCAAAGGAAAAAAAACAAACCACAATTTAAAGTTCTGCAGCATTTTAACAGTTTCAGAATTCCTTTGACTTAATCACTGCATCTGTGAGGAGGGAAAGCATTATTGTTCAGATTTTGCAGATCAGAGATCAAGGCAGAGAGAGATTAAGGGACTCAGCAAACCTGCAGCTGGTTGATTATGGCAGGACCTGGAACTGACTCTCCTTCTCCCATGTCCCACGTTTGAATCCTACATGTTGGACTGTCTACCTCTGCAGCCTGAGGGCATGCACAAGACAGAGGGCAAGCTGGATTCAGGGCATCCATGGGTAACTTTATTTCTAAAAATGAAACTAATCAACATGTTTTAAAAACGGAGTTCAGAAATTAATTTGTAGGGGCAGCTGATATTGACAAAAAATCCCATGGTGTTCAACAACTCAAAACACCTGACTCTCCAGGCTTGGCCCTTGAGAAAGCTGGAGTTAGAATGGGACTAAGGTAAGCAATATTAAGCTAACCTAAGTATTTCTTAGATACTAGGAAGACATTCTTTATTTTGTGAGTAGTGAGACTGGCCCAGGTTGCCCAGAGAAGCTGTGGCTGCCCCATCCCTGGAGGGGTTCAGGGCCAGCCTGGATGGGGCTTTGAGCAACCTGGTCTGGTGGGAGGTGTCCCTGCCCATGGCAAGGGGGTTGGAACTGGATGATTTTTAAGGTCCCTTCCAACTCTAACCATTCTATGATTCTAATACGGGCCTGCTTTAGCACAGCAACATAAATAACTATATTTAGATCAAATTTAAATAACTTTAAAAGTTTAATATGGCTAACATGGTTTAATTTTACTTAAATTTACTTTAAAGGGAAAAAAATAAAATAAAATAATCAGAGACTGAACTGGCAGTGTTCACAGAGAGAGATTTTATGCCGGCAGTGGCGAAGCTGCCGGTTCCTGTCGGGGCTCTGTGAGGCAGCCGGGCAGAGCCAGGCTGCTGCGCCCGGGGAGGCTCAGCCCCCATCGCCCCCGCCCGGGCTTTGCCAGCAGTAAACCAGGCCTGGCCCAGAGCCCCACAAGGGCTCTCCTCTGTAGCCTGAGTTAATAACCCTTCCTTTGTCAGGGACGCGCAAACAAAGCGGCCTGAGGGAAGCGGGAGGAAACGCTGAGCAGCCCAGAAGCTCCCTGAGGCCGGCCTCGCGCTGCAGAGACGCGTACAGGAGAAGTTGCGGCTCTGCCCTCTCACAGGTTACAACCACGTCCATATCCCCCCTCCCCCTCCCCGCGCTCTGGTCAAGACTTTGCTCTTCCCCATTTCAACTCCCCGTGGGAAGTCTTAACACTCATTTCTTTGCGAGGCTATTTTGGTCTTTGCAGTTACATGCTATAGTGATGAGCGTAGATTATTCCTTAGGGGCGTGAGGAAGGACCGCTTTATAGACACTTCCCTCACCCTCTGCATGCAAGATTAAACACAAGTCGATATGAAGTATGCAGGGTTAGAAAGAATAGAGCCATAAGATTTTTAAAATATGAATCCACTCGAGTGAAACATAGACTAAAGTCTTGCAAATGCATTTTTGAGTGTGCTGCATTACTTCCCCATCGAGAGTTCTCCACATGATCCCTTGAGATATGCGGTCCTCTGAAGCCTGTAAAATTATTCTAATCAGCATTTGCTTAGCACTTCAGAAGTTCTGGCAAACACAAGCTAATTAATTCTCACAGTTCCCCCAGAGAAGGAAGATCTCATTTTGTTGATGGTAGCACAGAGGCAAGGATAGTTTAAGTAACATGCCCAAGGCCATGTTTTGGTTTAGTGTCTGGCACAAAATTGAAAGTTTGGGACTAGCTACTAAATCAGACCACCCTTTCTATGACTCCAGAACATCAGATGAAACCCAGGGTACCTGACAGATTTAACTAACTTTCCGCTATGTTGTGCTTAGATTTAAGCACTAAGTAAGTTTGACAGCATTTCTGCCTGCAGGTATTTGAAGGAAGAGATTTCACTGACTGCACAGGAAAGTTGTGCACAAACTTGAGGATCTTGAAATGTAGAGGCATGTTATCTCAGAGAACTGTATCCATTACCTTTGCTTTTGTGGAGAATTACATGATACAGAGATGGGGAGAAAAGGAGTGGAAAGGGGAGGTTATGCACCAGGCTTTCTTCTTAACAGCTTCTGCTTCCTTTACTTATAAGAATATGTTGGGTGGGCTTCCTGTTTTTCCACTCTGTATGTCACATAAACTACTGGACCAGGCAGCAAAACTCAGGGAAAAGAAGAAATAAAGATTTTTCAAGGTCAGATTGGATGAGTCTTTGAGACATATGGTCCAGTTGAAGATGTCCCTGCTCACTGCAGGAGGGTTGGACTAGAAAGCCTTTAAAGGTCCCTTCCAACACAAACCATTCTATGATTCTATGAAATCAGGAGTTGTCTAGGGTGTGAAATGGAGGACTGGACGTGTGAGAATGTGTGATGGGTCTTGTTGCATAATGTGCATCATGTTATACCTGGGTCAGGATCATAAATTCTTAATTTCTGAAATACTTAGAAATATTAGGAAAGAAAACACAAAGTAAAACTCCCATCATGATGACATCAAGTGAGGGCTATTCATGAACTGTTTGTCTACTATTAATTTGTTCTGAAAAGACTGGAATAAACTGTTTAAAGTCTGTAAAGGAAATGGATTTCCTAACCTCCTCCATCCCCCACGTATTTTTCAAATAACTTCTACAAGTTTGACGGAGCAGGCATTGAGGAATGCCCTTTGTGAGTAGACAGTTGAGCAAAGATTATCCCCAGTGTAGTACGTGTTAACAGTATCTCCTTCTGGTGGCTTTATGTGGTAGGACACCAGTGACTTCCTAGAGGAATCTCTCTTAGAACTGCATAAAAAAGATGAGTGGGATTAAATAGGCAACAAAATTCCTGGGTGAGGAAAACTATATATTTTTTGTGAAATAAAATAAAATAAACCCCAAACCTATGAATGGTTCCATTTTAATTTGGGCTTCAATTTAGAATTCTGAAAAAACTTTTAATATATCAATATGGGAAAAAATCTAAATATTTCTATGTATTGTTTCAAAATTTTGCTTCACTGTAAAGATTTTTCTTTTGCAATTCTTTGTCAAAAAAAAAATTTAAACAATAAAATTTTACAGAATAATGTTATTTTTACAGTCTCCTTTTTTTTCAAACAAGGAAGTTAATAAAGTCAGTCCTTTTCTACCAACAATTATGCATGAAAAAAACTTTAAGGGGACAGAGCCAAAACTATACTCATTATGTCTTTAACATCCACTGATAGGGACTGTTGTGATATCACTGAAATGAAGGACTGGTATAAGTATGCAGAAAACCCTATGCGCTTTGACTCGTACAATGTAGTTAGAAAAGCCCTGCAATCAAACTGGATACCTGGATTGCAAAAAGAAGAAATATGAAGGGAAATGGAAGCTCATAAAAGGAAACTTATTTTCCCAAGGCAGGTTCTACAGAGATTGAACCAGAAAAGTATCCAGTTTTTCTACAACTTAGTGTTTTTTCCATTGGATGTTGTTAGTTCAGTGGATTGCTCTATATCTACATTTTTCTTTCTTTCTTTTTTTTTTTTTTTCCCCCTGGTTACACTGACAAAATAGCAAAGTTGGATCTCTATTCTTTTCTTTCTGCTAAAAACAGCAGTCAGATCATGCTGAAAAGTATTGTCATGAGATGGATGCTGTGCTATTACCCTTTTAGTTAGAATATGAAGCTGAGACATATTGTAATGCACGAAACTCGAGTATCTTCAGTATATGGGAGAAATGAGAGGAACTAGAAATGGGAACCTTTATCATTTTGTAGTGCCCAGTACCTACCAATACAGACAAACCCATCTATTTGAATATCCCTTTTAAAATCGCATGTGAATAGGATCGCAGAGTCTCACAGGATTAGGAAGTTTTCTCTCTCGTATTATCCCTTTCTTAATTTCTGCTTCTTATCCCTACGTACGACCCTAAATTATCCCTCTGCCTCTTGTGATATTATTGCACCCTTGCAGCTGATTACCACCACTGGCTTATGGAAGAAGTTGGTATTTGTAGGGATGATATTTTACTTTAGGTGGCTGCCAGAAGAGGAGAGTCAAGCCAAACCAACTGAATGACCTAAACTTCTCTTCCTACAACAGGGATGAATGGCATCTGATGAAAATGGAACTTCAGGACACTCATATTAGAAACTGAAAAATGATCTGTGCCTCAATCTTTTGAGAAAAAATTAACGTCAATGAATGCTCAATGCATAATAACTACACAGTGTTTTCTTCATTATGCCAGTAGTTTACGAATCCAAAGAGCTGCACTTACATCATGTAATTTGTTTTCCTAAGATGACTCGAAGAAGAAAAATGTCAAGTAATTATATACTTGTTACTCTCAAGAATTTTCATTCCAGGCTCAAGATGAAGACTAATACAAGAATTTGGGAAATAGTCCATAATTTCTGTTCGCTTATTTGATGTAGTTTACCTTTATTGCTATGGGGTTTTAATTGATAATTCAATAGAGTATTTATATTCTGTCTTGTGGTTGCTGCACTAATTCTATTAATTTCTGGAGTGACTACATGGCATTCTGTTAGAATCATTAGAATCATTATTTTCTTTTTAATAGAATATAGTAACAGACAGCAAGTGACTCGGCATACGGTAGATTGTTCCATTTACTGAAAATCAAGATACTGTATTTGTTCTATTACAATAATGAAGTTGATGATTTCCAATCTGTTTAATAAACTGTTTCTGTGTGTGAATATTTATATTAAATCATCCAGCTGGTGAGATCACGTCATTGTTTTTACTCAAAAATATATACTAATTATTAACAATAAACATGCTGTTTGCTTTTTACCTCAGACATGATCACAGGTACTCTCATACCCATCCCACGCAAAGCAAATGCTTGGAGTTCAGCCTTAGCTTTTTCATTTTAAAGCTGCAGCTATGGATATTTACAAAATTGCATAGAAGCATCCCTTGGGGAAACTGAACCATAAGATAATCATAGACCAGATGTCAGAATGGACTTCACTCTTCTCTAAACTCCAGTACCACCATACATTTGCCCTTAAACACTTGAAAGATTGCTCTCAATCATGAGGCAATGGGAATGGCTTAACAAGATTATATGATGTCATCTAGTCTACACACCTATGTCGCTGTTTTGTTGCTCATTATAATGCCTTATATGGGTAAGCTATAAGTATCTTGGAACCATCTTTTTGTGAAAAAATGCTTTGAAACTTTTGGCCTTTCACTTCTTCACACTGTTAGGGATCTAACCCTTCCATCGCTGACCCTCATCTGTTCCAGTTTGGATTCAGCTTGGTATATCCTCCTGCTCAATGGGTTTAGGCATGGGAGTGCTCCTATGGTGAAGGCTGGGACTTAAGACTCCAGATGTGTGCCATTACAGAAAACAAATGCCAAGGAGTCAAGACTTCATAGTAGATCTCTCTAATTCGGTGGATCTGTGGTGACTTCCACCACTGAAGGATGGAACAGCCGAGTGTGCAAGAAGCAGATATAATTTGTTTTAAGCAAATTTGCTAAACAAAAGAACTGCCAGGAGAGCAAGGATGAGTTTTCAGCAGGCCATTGGGGGATTGGAAGCAGCAGGAAAATCTTATTTTATATAAATCCATAGAGAGAATGACAGAGCAGGTTTTCGGCCCTATCTCTGTGCCCTTTTCAAAGGAGCCTACAGACATGCAGAGAAGTGGAATTGGCAGAGGTCTAAAGAAACTTAATAGGGTTATAGAAATTACTCCAAAAACCTACAGGATTTATTCAAGAGTTATTTCTTCTCCACAGGTTTCTTTGAACCATCTCATAGAAGTATATTTCATTGTATGTTTGATTTTACAAGGCGGTTTAAAAAATTATATGAGAAAGTTTGTAATTTTCTATGAAGCCCTATAGGATTTTTCCATAAGGGAAATATCTCTGTGTATCTAATACATGCAGGATATTACACTGCACAAGAATTGCTAATGAAAAATTTAACTCTTGGTACTTCTTTAAGCACTAATGAGAGAAAGACTAGTCAGGAATGTGAGCAGAGTATGTAGTAAAATGCTACCCTGGATAACACTGTGACTTGGGGAGAGAAACAAACCAAAACACAAGAAGCAGCCTGTGAATATTTATGAGTTGATCTTATGACTTATCTCTGTATTGACATTTTCAAGTTAAAAAACATTTGACTAAAGGAAAATGGCTAGTTCTCAGCAGCAACAGCAGCATTCTGCAAATTTCCTAGCCTAGAGGCAGCATGCAGAAAGAAGTAAGAGCAAATGATGTATACTTTGATGTAATGTGTAACCTGGGGGGACTGCCAGCCAAAATGGGGGGAAGGGAATATGAAAAATTAAAATGAAACAGGAGAGTAGGTCGCTGCCTGTAGGATGAAGTTTAATCTCTCAGTACCATCAGCAATAAGAATGGAAGGATAATGGGGAGAGGGCACCAACAAAACAAATGGCTCTTTGTTCTGTTGGTTTAAAATTGTTTATTTTAGATGGTTTCAAGTAATTAAAGGAAATTGCAGTCTCTAACTATAAGAGAGTTCGTTAAAGAAAGTTTGGCAGAGGAAAAAAAATATAAAGTTCATTGTCCCAATTAGACCAAAAAATGTTTTGATGGTGGAAGCAACCCAAGAAAACCTGGAGGGAAAACAGAGGGAAAAGGCATAATCACAGTTACAGCCCAGAGAATCAGACTGAAGATCAGTCTAGGGAAAAAAATACACATTGATTTATAGCTTCACAGACAAAGGCAAATGATGGGTTGTGTAAATCACATCAGACAGAAACTTAACATTATTGTTATGCAAAACTAGGAAACTACACTGTCAGGAAGTTAAGGCTGCTAATGTCAGCGCTAATCCTATGAACACTAAGCAATGTGCTGAAGTATGTAAATAGCTCCATTGTCTTCAAAAAGGCCTCACAGGTTTAAAGTTAAGCACATGCTTAAGTATTTGCAAGATGATAGCCCCTGTAAAATAAAAGTTATGTTCTGTTTTCCTAACCAGGCAAATTAACAATTCCCACTTTGCACAGTATAGTTAGCATCAGGAGGTTTGAGGATTTTTTTTGACTATCACTGAAAGAACGAATTGTCATAGAAATGAAATAACTTGGAAAATCAGAGTGTGTTACTAACAATTTCTTAAACTTGCCACGCATTAAACACTGATTCCTGTTACGGTACACCACATAGACTGTCTTGGAGGCTTGGGATCAGATTCTTCTTCACGCAGGAAGTGTATAACCTGCAAGTGAGTCATGCAGTGTGTTTAATTCAAAGAGGACAGGAGTCTGCTAGACAACCTGGGTAACCTGTGTCTTAGCACAGCTGGAGGTCCACATTTCAACCTCTTGCTGCAGCCTGAAAGGCTGCTTTACAAAGATGTCGTCTTTGCTCCTTCTTGTACGTGGAGGAGGTGAGACTTTTGCTTTGAAAGCCAACAGGATCTACCAGATGCAGGGAAATGCTCACCCAAAGGTTTCTTGTGTAGCTTTTTTTTTTTTTTTTTAATGCTGCTGGATGGAGTAGCAGCCAAGAACATCTGTGATGACAAGGGGTCATGAGAGGAGTTGAGACATCGTTGTGTGGGCTTCAATATATCTTGCTATGACTTCTTGCAAGCTATGAACAGTAAAGGTTTTCCATCAGTCTAGTAAGTTCAGATGTTGTTCCATAACATAACCCTCGGGTTCTTTAGAATAGAAATAAAGAACTGGAATCTTCATCCATTACTGTTACTCAGCTAAACCAGGTCTATGCTCAGCTCTAACAGTTGGACATAACCATAAAAGCATGGTCTGAAGTAAAGACCATCACTGGCTAAGAGAAATGCTTTAGCTATCTTATCTACACTATTACAGTGGCCTTGGAGTGTCAGAGAATTTGGGAAGGTTGCTGTCATAGAGGGAGGGTGTTAGTGACACACTGGGTAACCGTAACTGGATCAAAGGGTAGAAAATCTTTCTCCATCTGCCTATTTGCTGCTGCCCCCACTCAGATCTGATTTATTGTATACAATTAGTTTGCATTTGGTCTCTTTCTGAGCTGTGAAGCCAGACTATGGTCTTCCTTGCTGCCTGCACACACACTGGAAAAGGGCCCTTGCTTTCAAAGACCACACAGCTCTCCCAGTGTGGTGGGTGTTATTACGGTTGTAAAGATCAAGGTAATGGAGGTGGCAGTCTCCTTCCTGCGTTGTCCGTAAAGTTTTCCTGTGCAAAGTTTTAATTGCCTCTTGGAGCAGACTCTTCAAGTCACATTACTCTGAGCTTGCATATTTAACAAAGGAATTAACTCTTGCATTGCAATCCCAGATGTAATAATGGGTGCTTAATCTGAGCTGCCAAAGTAGGTGATGGTGCTTACCACTGTTCAGGAGTTGTGTCAGTGTATGAAGATCAAAATTATTCTTTGCCTGATGAACAGATTTCAAGACCCTTCGTAAACCTACTCTCCAAGACATCCTGGTAGTGCCCTGTGGTTATCCGAAATCAGAATGAGATAATATATGATTTATGTCACAGCAGCATTTCTTGGACCATGGACCACAAGATCAAGGAACTCTAGTGCTATTGTTATTATCGTGGCTTGCATTGCTGTGGCATATGTAGGCCATGGTCAAACACCACAACCCTACTGCAGTAAGTGATGCAAACCCACAAGGGAAAATGGGTGGTTGTTGCCACAGACAACTTAAAACCTAACACTTAGGTTTAACTAAATCTTTAGACTTACCTGACTAAAAGGAGAGGCAACAGATGGAGGCTGCAAACAGATGGAGAAGCACAAAGTAACACTGAGACAATCATGATAATTGTAATAGGCAACATGCACAGCACACTAGGTACCTTGCCATTGCCATTACCCTGCTTTGTCACCAGGGAAACAAAGGCATGGGAAAACAGACTGTGCAGGGCTGCAAAGGGCAGGACTCATGACGCTTCATTTTAGATGTCTAGTCTTGTCTTTAGATATCTAATAATATAAGAGGTATCTAGGCTCCCTATAAAACCACTGGAAAGAGACAGGCAATTCCAGAGATGCATTGATTTTTAACCCATCCTAGGTATGGGATAAAAGCGCCTTCTGGAGATGCTTGTCTAATCTGCAGATGGCACTGAGTAGTCAAGGCAGGCAAGGAGGCAATTCTCCCTGTCTAGATGTGTATTTTAAGAGCTAAATTTTAGCAAAACAAATCCAATCAAGTGAAAAAAAATAGGACTAGCAGCCACTAGTGCCTACCCTATTCACAATACTGCATACAGGCACCTGAAAAACTGCTGAGGTGATTTGGAGTAAGGCTTTCAAAATGGGGACGATAAAGCTAAGGAAAGAAATGTCACTTCCTAATACAGATACTTCAGCCATTCCATGGGTAAAACAGATTGATAGGAATTGGGGTACACATGCATACACACACACACATATCTTTCCAATTAAGAAGGAAAAATATAGAATCTGCTGGGTTGAACAGGAGCACTAGTGAATTATCTAGTCCATCCTTTTGCCTGGGGCAAGACTGATTTAATTATCTCTAACACTTCTCTGATGGATGAGTGTCAAACCTTCCCTTGACTATCTCCAATGAAGGTGATCTGACTACCTCCCTTGGGTGACTTGCTTCATTGCCTTAAATGTACTAATATTTATGAAGTTTTCCATAACAGTCAACCTAAATATTCAGTGCTTCATCCAGAACCTATTACTCCTTTTTTTTGTTCTCACTGACTAATGAGGATAATTGGTTCCTCTCCTTTTTCAGGGACATGCCTTTATGTGTTTATGGACATTCATCATGACTCCCTTTAGTCTTTTCCTCTCCAGACAGGACGTGCCTGGTTCTCTGAAACTTCAGTGGTAAGAAGCCTGAGGCAGAAAGATGAACGTGTTGCGAAAGGCAGAAATATGGGCATTTTTTAAGGTAACAAGGAACACTAGGCATTTTGCATTGCCAGAGATTCAAGAAATGATTTCCAGAAATATGAGGGGTGGGAAGCTGAACCAGGAAATAAACCAGGTAAAACTAAAATGAGTTATGAATGCAAAATGTCTCCCCTCTGTATGGGGTACCACACGAAGGGACATGCCAGAGTATAGCACAAACAGGAGTTCTGCCACCACCCATACACATATTTATAAAGACAGGGCTCTGTTGCTCAAGCTCATAAGTGGTAAGTTGAAGAGCAAAAGTGAATTCTCAAGTGTATGTTCCCAATACGAATAAAGTTTGCATAGCTAAGACTGGTTGTTCTGTGACCCTTCCACCTGCTAGAATTTACACTGGCCTCTCCTCGTCTCTGATTTAATTTCAAAGAGCAGACAATGGGTTCTTCACAAAGAGGCATTTAAAAGGTTAAAAGGGGAGAGGAACACTAATAAAGCCTTCTTTGTATTTTATTCTGTCCTGTGGGTTAGCTGTCCCCAGCCTATTCAGTCTGAAATGGCATCAACACTCCGTGGAGACTAATTCATCCTCCTGTTCCTGAAGTGCAAACAATTCATAGAACAAAACAGCACCAGAAAGCAAGAGGAAAATCTCTGTGGGGCTGCCAAGAGTCTAGCTTCATGCAGTGAGATCGCCAGACTTAAAAACAGGAAGGAAGGGTGGTTAACTCAGGCCTCGATTGATGGTTAAGGCACTGGACATGAAATTCTCTCAGAGGTACTTAGAGGTTCTCTATTTCTACAGCACTGAGCTTATCACAGTCTCTATTGTGTTTATTTTCACAGCATGATTGTTCCTGCTTCACGAATGGTGCATTTAGGCAAAGTGAGAATGAGATACAAATTTTCAGAAGGACTTTTTCAGATTTCAAAAGCTTTAGGTAATCAGTGGTGTTCAGGCTCCCAAACACTTTCGAGAAGACAAGCTCTAGCCAGAAAAGCTCTGGAAAATCTTTCTACTGTAACTTGAATTATTGCCACTGTCTGAGACTCTCCTTTTAGCAGCTTCCACTCCCACATCATCACCAGCTGGAAGAAAAAAATATACTTACATCTCAGACATCCCCATACAAAACTCTACAGCTTAACTTAAACTACCAGCAAAGATGAGGATGGAACTGAAACACTGTAAAAAGTGAACCTTATCAGCTTATGTGTGGCCACATACCCGCTTTTGATCTCTCTGCAGTGCTGGTGTTTCCTTCTATCTTCGCTTTTTTGTGTACCTAAAAGCCAGACAGAAGAACGTACTTCTAGAAGAGAAGTTACAACTGATGGTCTTACACAGCGCAAAGCAATGGTTTGGCCAGAGGTGGATGGTTGTCTCTGACAAAGCTGAGCACCAAAACTCTGCTACTTACCCTCATAGGGTCACTTCCTTAGGTCAGTATCTCTTCCCAAGACTGATAATCCAAGGTTCTCTTGACACAGGGATAATTCAGTTGTAGCTCACACAATTCCTAACTATCTGTGGGAATATATTTTCAATTTGTATACATAGCCTATTACAAAGATGACAACTAAGGCAAGGTGCTCCTAACCCCTTATCAGCCCCAGTCTCTGTACCTGCCTTGCCATGAAATCAGCGATTGACCTCTACCCATACTTTCACTTCCACAAGTAAAACTGCTGTTTTGCAGCAAGAGAGGCTGGGGCAAGCTAACAAAATGAATCCTCTACCTTATCAGAAAGCTATAAATGGATGCTGGGAAGTCTTGAGAGATTACCCACTGGCTGGATATCACAGCTTCATACTGAAGAAGCAGCACTTGACTGTTGACATTTGTTATTAATGCTGAAGAGCAAAATGCCTGTGGTATTTTTATTTGGTATTTGTGTATCCCTAATGCCTCGTCTGCTGCATTCTGGGCTCTATCATGCTCTCACTGACGTCAATAAGGGTCTTGCCAATAGATAGGAGGCTCCCCATTGGCTATTTCTGCAAACACTGTATGAATCTACTCTTATTTCTCAGGGCTTATCTGATTATGATTGGGAAAATCATTTTCTTGAGCTGGCACTTGCAACGACCTGTCTTTATTGAGCATGAGTCATGAACAAAGTGTTGTTTCAGGTCTTGTCCTGCCTTGTAATGAAGGACATTCAGTAGTCTTAATATCTTACTTTCTAAGATTTTTTTTTTAATATATATTGGAGTACATGGAAGTTCTTTTGACAGTGCAGTCTGATACAGACTCTAGGGTATTTCTTAGCTAGATCTTTTACCTAGGTGTCTCCCCACTCTTCCCCTGGAGAAGGAAGGAGGATGTGTCATTAAGACAAGCCACACAGATTTTTTATTAAAAACACTTTCCACTGCTGTGATGTTTGCAGGCTTGAACAAGAACTTCAGCTAAAACATATGACCTGAATGAGTCACCGCTAAGCAAAAAATAATGGCTTGAAAATGGGACAGAAGTTTTGAGACTCCAAAGACTTGTAAAATAGGCTTTTCTTTCTATATAAGTGAGTAAAATGATGGAAAAAGGTGAGAGACAAATAGTTCTGAAGGCAGATGTTCCCCTGCTAGTCCCCAGACATGACTAAGAGGGGGAGCAGTTGCACATTTTTCCATGTGACTGCTTGATCTGAGGGCTTGCACCCTGTTCATAAATATTGGTGTCTCATAGCAGTTTACCTTCATGTGTGAGGACAGTTTTTGCCTTCTTGCAGAGCAAGCATTTCAGTTAAGACCAAATGGTGAAAGCTTGAAAAATTAGAGGCCAGTTTCCGTCCATAAAGGTCACCAAATGGTTGGTAGGAATTTCAGTGAAATCTACACAGATCTGTGTTCAGTTGTGTCAACCCTTTTTTAGGTCTTCTTCACAAAGACATAAATGGTAGTCATATTTAGAGATTTCTCTGTGGCTTTTCATTGAAAGATATACTTGATTAAGGATAAGCATCCCCTTTCAAAGGGGAAGAAGTGTTGTGGGATATAGAATAACATAAGGAAAGAAAGTATCTGACTATTAAAACATGGGTCTGAACCCCAAATTATGCAGGTTCAGTTCTCAGATAATAGCTCAGATTGCTCCTGCATCCTAGTCGCAGGGCAACTAAAATGATTAAGGGATTAGAACACCTCCCTTATGAGGAAAGGCTCAAAGAGCTGGGGCTATTTAGCTCTTGAGAAGACTGAGGGGAGACCTTATCTATGTTTACAAGTTCCTAAAGGGTGGGTTGAAGGATGATGGAGCTGGAATCTTTTCAGTGGTTTCCAGCGACAGGACGAAGGGCAACGGGCATAAGCTCGAACATAGGAAGTTCCACTCAAATATGAGGAAAAGCTTCTTTATGGTGAGGGTGACAGATCCCTGGAACAGGCTGCCCAGGGAGGTTGTGGAGTCCCCTTCTCTGGAGATTTTCAAGACCCGCCTGGATGCAGTCCTGAGTGATGTGCTCTAGGCAATCCTACTTTAGGAGGGGAGTTGGACTAGATGATTTCTAGAGGTCCCTTCCAACTCCAACAATTCCATGATTCCCTGATAATGTTTCTTTGCTTCTTTTCCTTACTGACCATCATCTATACAATGAGGATTATATCTCTTCTAATACTTTGTGAATTTGGACTGTAAGAAAGTCATATGTCACTGGAAATAAAATGTACAATGCCGAGCATTTTTTTTCTTGTACTTATCACACCTGAATTTGGCATCTCCTTGCACTTCCTTGATTAAACACTACAGCATTTAATTGGATCAGTGAATAAATCAGCTTCTTTGTATCTTCATGGTCTTCATTTTCTCAATCTCAATTAAAAACCAGGCAGTTAAGCTTTGGAGATATTTGGCATGAGCTCAGAGCACCGCCATTCATTCTCAGGCCAGTTCAAAGCCCTCCCATACCTGCAAAACCCGTAGTTCATGCCTGTCTGTTAATGGAATAGAATGATGTTTGGAGTGTCTCGTGTATCCACATACCCACAGGTGAATAGCACTTCCAAACTTTCCTTTTTTCCTCTAGAAATCTGGAAATAATCTGAATGCCAAAGATCTCAGCTCAATTTGATCTTAATTTCCAGCAAATGTTAAGGCTATACCTGAGCACCTTTAAATTGTGAAGAAACCTAACACCAGGACTCAGGTCTACCCTAACAGTCATTTTGAATGATCAGCATCTCTGTCATTCTTGCTGCTGGAAACCTCTTTGATCTCTACAGCCATCCTGAATTTGTCGTTTTCCTACTTGCTCAAATGCTTTCCTATAATCTCTCTTCCAGATGTGTCGCTCAGCAAGACAACCAACACAAGGTTTTTTGCCCTCCAAACCTATTTCAGTATCTCTCATGCTTACTTGTACTTCTATATACAAATTAATTTAGCATATCTGGGGGATTTCTGCTGAATGGATAGAACAACATATTTTTCTTTTTTTTTCCACTATCCAGCTTACCCTTGTTTTTCCCCTTTGATGTGTAATAATGAGGTGGCACAGGGGAAATGTCTTTAATCAATTCCAGAAACTTATAGCACTATCAGGATTGCATGTATCTCGAAACACTTTATCACTGTCTCTTTCCAGCGTTCATAATTCTGATGTATCTGGTGTACCAGTGTCATGTCATTCTATTACATTAAACAATCTAACATAACAACTGAACGCAGTGAAATGATGAAATGCTGGCCTGCTTCAGAAAATATAAAAAGATAATACAAATGTTTTCATCTGGGAAACCTGTTATTAGTTCATTTTGTGGTTTTACACGATTAAGGGAAAACTAGATAGGTAGGTAGATGGACAGAGCAAACACGAGCACACTGTACTTGAGGAAATGTAGTTCGGGTTTCTCACCTTAGGTTGTCCACTTCCAAACATGAGCAGAAAGTGAAAGTCTTCTTGTCTTTTTAATTTAAAAAAAAAAAAAAGGATGAGAAAAGATCAGAAAGATCTAACAGATCAGAAAAACTGACCTTAGGTCTCTGTTTCTGGACTGGTTTGTATATTTGTATATTCATATTTTTAATATTCATTCCAACAATAGCTGCTCCTTAAAGTCTTCAAACCTCCTTTCTGCTCAGACTGGTTACCTTTATTCGTACTGCATCATTCTCTACTTTAGATATGTTCCCAATGAATATGATTTTACTGCAGTCAAAAGTCCGACTATAACTCATCTAGCCACCTTGAGTTAGTTTTGATTTAGCTGCCTGCATAGCTCTGCATGTCAGAGCTCAGCTGCACTACTGTCACAGTATTTATTTCCCCCCTTTTTCCTTCTCCAGCAAGGTTTACAGCCCACACCAAATTTTAAACTAGCATGGCTACATGACTGTTTATCTGATAGCCACTTTCAAGCTAGCCCAGAGACACATAACTACCAATCACGTCCTTGTCTGCAGTGGAGACATGTAAAAATGGCTTAAATGTAATTTAACTCTCAGCAACATAAACATTGCATATAGGCAGATTCTAAGTATGGATTTATACACAGTTATTCATCTACATAGTTGGCAGTGGTGAATCTAGAAAATTTCAGCAAATGCCATCAGGCAGGGAAGAGGGCTGTATTGTACAGCCCTGTATTGTACAGCTGTATTGTACCACTTGGCCGAACTAGACATCCATGAGTCTATGAGCCCTGATGGGATGCACTCACGAGTGTTGGGAGAGCTGGTAGATGTTATCGCTCAACCACTTTCCATCATTTATGAGAGGTCTTGGAGAACAGGAGAAGTGCCTGAGGACTGGAGGAAGGCAAATATCACACCAGTCTACAAAAAGAGCAAGAAGGAGGACCCAGAGAACTACAGGCCAATTAGTCTCACCTCTGTCCCTGGGAAAATAATGGAACGACTTGTTCTGGATGTCATCTCCAAAAACATTGAAGATAAAGAAATTATTGGAAGTGGTCAACACGGATTTACCAAGTGTAGATCATGCTTGACCAATCTGAAAGCCTTCTATGATGTTATAACTAGATGGCTGGATGAGGGGAGAGCAGCAGATGTCATCTACCTTGACTTCAGCAATGCTTTTGACACTGTCTCCCATAACATCCTCATTAGAAAATTAAGGAAGTGTGGGCTAGATGTGGGGGCAGTGAGGTGGATTGAGTCCTGGCTGTGTGACAGAGGTCAGAGGGTTGTCATTAATGGAGCAGGGTCAAGTTGGAGGCCTGAAACCAGTGGCATCCCCCAGGGGTCAATACTCGACCCAGTCCTGCTCAACTTATTCATCAATGACCTTGACGAGGGCACAGAGTGTATCCTCAACAAGTTCGCTGATGATACCAAACTGGGAGGGCTGGCCGACATTCCAGAGGGCTGTGCCACCATGCAGCAGGACCTGGACAGGCTGGAGAGCTGGACAGAGAAGAACCTAATGAGGTTCAACAAGAGCAAATGTAGGGTCCTGCACCTGGGGAGGAAGAACCCCAGGCACCAATATAGGTTAGGGGTGGATCTTCTGGGAAGTACTACTGAGGAAAAGGATCTGGGAGTGCTGGCAGATGGCAAGGTCTCCATGAGCCAGCAATGTGCCCTTGTTGCCAAAAGGGCCAATGGAATCCTGGGCTGCACAGGGAGAAGTATGGCCAGCAGGTTGAGGGAGGTCATTCTCCCCCTCTACTCTGCACTGGTGAGGCCACAACTGGAATACTGCATCCAGTTCTGGGCTCCCCAGTTCAAGAGAGACAGGGAACTACTGGAGAGAGTCCAACATAGGGCAACTAAGATGATTAAGGGATTAGAGCACCTCCCTTATGAGGAAAGGCTCAAAGAGCTGGGGCTCTTTAGCTCTTAAGAGAAGACTGAGGGGAGACCTTATCTATGTTTACAAGTTCCTAAAGGGTGGGTTGAAGGATGATGGAGCTGGACTCTTTTCAGTGGTTTCCAGTGATAGGACAAGGGGCAACGGGCACAAGCTGGAACATGGGAAGTTCCACTCAAATGGTGAGGGTGACAGAGCCCTGGAACAGGCTGCCCAGGGAGGTCGTGGAGTCCCCTTCTCTGGAGATTTTCAAGACCCGCCTTGATGCAGTTCTGAGTAATGTGCTCTAGGCAATCCTACTTTAGGAGGGGAGTTGGACTAGATGATCTCTAGAGGTGTCTTCCAACTCTGTCAAATTCGTGAGTCCGTGAAACCATATGCGATACAGTTCTGACAAAAGTTTATGTGTGCAGGGTGTATTAATCACCCCCTTCAGTGACTGACTCCAGTATAAGCTTATTCTGAACCTAGGGTAATTACTGGCAGTCTGGGGCAAAAAAACAATAGTAAAACAAAATAAAATATTGTCTATGTAATACTTTGATCCCTTTGATTTCTTGCTTTACAAATTCTCAGATGAATTAGCTCCACGTTGAGTCAAAAATCTCAACTGATCCTTCTTTTTCACACAGTTACACACCTTGTCCCTTTTCTACCATGCTCCAGACAGCTTAACCAAACTGCTGTCCACAGTCCTTTTCCTGGTATCCTGCATTTCTTCACCTGGTACCTGGTACCCTTTCTTGGCATTGCCCTTGAAAAGGCGCCTTGGAAGTACTAAGAGGATAAATGGAAATATCCTGAGAAGGCGGAAAGGTCTTTACAGAAGCATAATTACCCCTCTCCCTAGGATATGTTTAGGATCTTCAACACATTTCCTAAACCCTTCAAATTGAGAATAATATACAATCGGTTTAGTTAATTAAAGGATTACTATTTATGAAATTAGCACTTAAAGCCAGTTATGGGTTAACAGCACGAGCTGAAATCGTAAATTTGGGCATTTATCTCTGGGTTGGTAGATACAGGGATTGCAATTATTGATGCTGTTCGGTTGTCGATTGCTTTCTTTACCATGAACTCCATTGTGGGATAAATAAGGTCAAGCAGACCAAGTGTCATGGACTCAAAATGTGAGTGACTAATGAAAGAACAGAGCTATTGATTCACATTGGGCAGAAGTAATTTTTGTGTTAAAACCTTGGCATCCCCATTCCTCGAAAAGACAGTTGCACTGAGTGTCATCCAAGATTGTCTGATATGCTGCTGAGAGCACGCCAGATGCCAGTCACTCAGGGGACTAAATCTTTCCAAAAGAATATTTACTGATTTTATGGATTTAATTTTATATAAATATGTATATAAATATATCTATACCGTATAAAAGATTTGCTGCATTAGCAGCAGCAACTGATTTCTAGCAATCTTATCTCTAGGTCATCTTTCATGTATATGTACATACAATACCAATTACACTCCATAACACTTGAAATAGAAGCAGTAAATGTATGTGTAATTCATCAATGAAACGACACAGATTTTTCTAGTGATGCTTGACCCTATATTTTTCTTTCCTCCTTCTCTTTCTATTGTGTTCATTCATCATGTTATAGATCCATTCAAATCATAAACTCTTGAGGGTAAGATCTGTGTCCTTAATTTGTTTCTGAAGAACCCTGCGTACTATTATATACATAATAAAGAACAGTACTTTTCCCCAAACTTGTATAACCCTCAATACAACCAAAACCAAGGTCATCCACTTGGCTGAAACTGTGTCATTGAAGCACAGCATCCAAGCTAGGAACACTAAACTGACAAGTAGACTTGAAGACTCCAGCATGGGGGTGAATAATACAAAACAAAAGCTCTGTAAGGGATGTAGTATTTTAATCACTTGTGCTCAGACACTAAACAACTCGGCAATATAATTCAACAGTAAATGTCTTAGAGCTATAAAAATATCAAAGAGCTTAAGCCCCACTGATTTCAGTGGCTATAAGAAGAGAAAATATCTTGTGGATGGAGTTCTACAACCGAAGGCTAGAAGCTTAGGAGTCTAAATATGTTAAACTAATGGATATTTGGCATAACAATCTAGTACACTTCAGTGGAAAAGTCCCAGCCTTATTTTGATTTAATACATTTGTGGGTAAGAACAGAACTAACGTTGTTCATTTTGACTGGTGATGGATCAAACAGGAACAAAAAGGTATCTGTTCAAAGCTTTAATACATTCATACTCATAACTGCCCTGGCCTCACACCTGGTAAAATTCCAACAGATCACTACCCAAGGACTGCTCACCCCAAAATTTTCTGAAGGAAGGCTGGTGGCAAAGGATGAAAACATGAGGCCGAAGAAAGCACATGGCAGAGGAGGACCCTCCCCAGTTTTCTAAGGCCCTCTTAGGGTCTTTCCTAACCTCCTGTAAAGGAATACCTCTCCTTCCCCTTTGAGAAATATTGCTCAGTAGTCTGGTTAGCCATTTTTAAACCAGTTGTCACTTGTGAAACTGATAATCAGCTTTCACCCTTCCATAAAACCTCAGCCTGCTCACACTTTCCATAAGCAACTGGGAGCTGGAGCAGAGGGGGAGCAATTGGGACAGAACAGAAAAAGAAAGTGGCTGAGGTTTATTTTCTAAAAAAAAAAAATATTATTAGAAGCTGCCCATTTTTTTGTCAGCATTTATCAGGCTTAGACAGAATTGGCAACCTGAAGTGAAATGATATCTTATATCTTGCTATATCATTCTTGTCATATATATCTTGTCACAGCATTAACTGGGTCTCCACATGGGCTAAATTAACAAACAAGCAAACAGATAAAAATAATAAAAAAAAAAATCTGAGCTGAAATATAGGCTGTATTAAAGCAATTATATTTTGTTTATGGTATCAAAATTTATTGCCAGCTACTGAGCTTCTTTAGCCCAACATCATCATCTCTGCCATCTCATGAAAAAAAAAGAACAGTAAAGACAAACAGACAGTTGTACCAACAGTAGAGAGACAGTAAGATATTATGTGCATCTTGATGTATGAGGCAACAAAACAGCAACAACATACACACCCAACAGCTCTGGGTGAATACTAAAAACAATCAGCTTTGTCCACAACAAAACCAGAAAAGATATTCATCAGATTTTCAGAGTGGTCACAGTGGCAATGAAAAGATCTCGTTTCCCAGATGTCTTTCTGAGATTATATTGTGTGCAGTGGTTTTTGTTACTAACCAGTGTCTAACGTGACGAACCTCTTATGAACTCTTCACAGAATCACACACAGAATCACAGAATCTCCATGGTTGGAAGGGATCTCTGAGATCATCATTCATCATCTAAGCTAAGAGAACACCTAGATAACTTGGTAATGAACACTATACAGTGGTGGGGTTTCCACGCCGAGCTCCGTCTTCCTCCTTGGTCTCTGTGACTCATTTTCAGGATTTCTTGTCTGACCTTGTTGGACAAATTTTACAACCCCACCGTGGAAGGTTACAAGACATCAGGGCTTTTAATTCCAAGTGCAGCATTTCCTCACCCCACCAAAGTTAGCTAGCAGTTCCAAGAAATAAATGACTTTTGCTGGGCTCTTAAATAATATGATTTGCATGCTTGAAATGAGATCGCCAAAGTAATTGTAGAATATTGCTTGCCATTACAGTCATTAAAAACAGGCAGATGTAGGATCACTCTCATGGAAAACTTTCCTGCTGGGTTTTCATGGAGATAAGTGCACAAAATCCACTTCTGAAAAGATGTTGAATAGAATGAATTTGCCATTCACTGACTGTCTGATGATGATTTGCTTGTTAATTGAGAGTTTAGGCTTTAGAGAAACCTTAACAAATGTGATTGCTAAATTCTGGAGGTTGCCTCCCTCTTTGCAAGCCACGTTTACAGCTATAAATTCTTCTTTCATTGTATGGCATTTTAGTAGAGATTTGTCAGTGGGGAAATACAGTGTTACTCATTTTTATAGGGGGACTTTCAAAGGTATTTTCAACTTCATTGCATGGCAAGAATGTGTTAATTTAATTCATAAAGGTGCTTAACTCTATGCTTAATTTTAAGCACATGCTTAAATCTTAAAGTCTTCTCAGTGATTTCAACAAGTGATTAAACAGTGTTTTCCCGGCAAGCAGTGTCTTAAGAAGCTACATGACAAGTAGCTAACCATTTAAATTGGTGGGGGGAAACTCAGACAGGTAGAGATGCACCTACATGGCCAAACTCAGCCAAAGAGCATTTAACCAAATGACTGCTCAAGGTTTCATCAGAGAACCAATTACTTGCCTGACATAATCCCTGCCATAGTTGTCCGTATTAGAGCCATGTGACACCGTCTCATGGGACTCTACATCAGAAATACCATAAGCCAGTGGCCACTGAAGCACATGCTGGGTGCACACATGTGGCAGTAAAAACATCCAGCCTCTGCATTTGAGCATCTTCTTAAAAGATAAAACAACAAAAAGATGGAAAAAAAAAAAAAACAAAACAACCAAACCCTACATATTTGCATTGGAGGTTTGTCACTGATGCCACACAGATCGGAATCCAAACCTGGGTGATATTTCAGGTGTTGCCTCAGTGCCTTTAACTCAGAGTACCTCTTCCAGGCACAGGGGACTGGGAAACAGAAAAACCTTTTGTTCTAAAGGACCTGGAGCCACAAAATAACTGGATTTTGCTGGGGAACTGATATTTACCAAAGCCTACCTCTAAAAAGAGCTTTTCAAAGCAGAAGGAAGAGACGGAGCCATGAAATGGCTGTGAAATTGTTTTGCTCCCTCTTAAAGCTTCTGTACCTGATGCCATTTGCTTTCCCAGTGCGTTCAGATCCTGACCAGATCCATGGCCAGATCCTGACCCAACTTGCCAGCCTGAGAGTCCAGCAACAGGATCATGAGTGCCTGCCAGCACCTTCCCACAGCTTCAGAAACCCTTTCAGTTTAAGAAAGGAATATAAAGGCTTGGGAAATATGCCCATAAGGAACCACACATGCCGACACAGCACAGAGTGCTGAAGGCAGGAAAGGATGAGTCAGAAGTAGAGGGTTGGCAGAAGCAGAACTGCTGGATTTCTTGGAAAACAGATCTTTCCATCCCTCTTGCTTTGGGAAGGGGAAACTAATTTTCGAACTACAGTGCCATATGTCCCATGGTAGGGTCTTCACTGCAGAGTGTCTCTTCACCACCATCTGCAGGACAAGCCCAGTCCCTGGACTTTCTCCTGGGCTTCCAGGTGCAAAAAATAGTTCTTCCTCACAGTCACTGCCTGCTACTCTCTGTTTTGGAGATGGAGAAACTGAGTCTCAGGGATGTGAAACAACTCACCCAAGGTCAGTAGAAAAGACAGAAGCAGAACCCAGGAGTCCTGCTTGCCTCTTCCCTCTGCTGTAACCACTAAATCCCCCAATCAATAATGAGTCCGTTACAGCAGACTCATATTATATCTAATGTCAGGGGGAGAAAAAAAACGAAGAAGAAGAAGAGAAGAGAAGAAGTTGTAATAAAAGCACATAGGATAGAGATATACATTTCTCTTTAGAGCAATAAATCTTTCCAAAAGGAAGTTGGTTAAAATTCTTTACGTTAAAAAAATGAGGTCCACGGGGACTCCAAATTTCAGTTCGATTTTTAGCTGAGGCATTTTTTTTCTTTATCAAACACTTGGTGCTGTAATGTGATAAGGGCCCCATGCAGACCATAAAACTAATTTATCATCTGTAAGGTGTACAAAGAAAATGGTAACTGCCTGCTTGTCTGCTTGACATATGAGGTCATTTTTGCCGCTAGCTTTCTAATACTGAGCAATTTTATCAGCTATTTATATACATTAATTGTAGGCACCCATATGTTCACCGTTGTATTTAATAATGCATTGCATTGAATATGCATTCCTTAAGTTTTAGCATGCCGTGTGCATCTTTTATTTAACTGTTTGGTTTGCCTATTAAAGCCCATTATTCAGCTCTGCTGTGTAACCCTCTCTCTCTTGAGTGGATTTATGTTTCTTTAAATCTTGCTCACCATGTTGAAAGGCAGTGGCGTGAACAAGGCCACCTCTCTCGTCCCAAAGGAATAGCAGCAAAACAAGCAAAATAAGGGCCATGGTCCACTTAATAATACTAAACAAAAAGGATTATTCAATGAGTCTCTTTCCTCAAGGGACAGCGACGTATTCACGCTCTATGGTACGCACACAGACATGGCTCTCTATCAATATAGGAAGGGAATAAAACTAGGGGCCTGATTCTGATGCCAACTCAACCAGCACCAGAGCTGCTGCTGCCTGAAAGGAGAGCAGGAGCTCAGCTGACAGCACAAACATCTGCAGTATCCTCCTCTGAAAGATGGCTGTGGGACAAGAAAGCTTTTACCCTCTGCCATCAACTCCTGCTCGTGTCTAGAACTGCATCATGTATTTATACATATTAACTCCGAACCATCTGATTCCCCAGTGCCTCACTGCTGATCACCACCCCTACAAGCAAGCGGAAATCAAGGGTAAAAAACACGCATTTGTAGACAGCAGCTTTGTGAGGTACTGTTCCTCCTCAAATACCCTGTTTCTCTGGTGCAGCTGCTAGCTTTTCCCTTTCAAATTTCCTGTACAGTTCTGGTATTACTTTGTGTCTGATTTACAGCAGCAGCAAATGATTACAGCCCTTTGCCAACTCAGTGGAGCTGGATGGAGCACCCGGAAGGGAAGGTCTGTCCATTCTCTCTCATCAAGTTTGGGAAAATGGCAGCTGCCCACAGACATGTGAGAAAAAGGACGTTATCATGAGAAAGGCTAACACACTAGCCCTTTGTAAAATCAGGCACCTTTCTTTGTGGATCCCAAACCTGTTTCACAGATTCAGAAATTTCAAGCAGCTGGACATACCCTTTTTAGTTATCCAAATGGTGCTCTGAACATCACATCCTAAATTGGGTAGCTTATATCTCTGTTGTTGCCTTTTCAGGGCAGGATGAGAAGTCCTCAACCGTGTATCCTATGCACTGCGGTGCCATCAGATAAAAAGAGCTGCAGCTAGCCTCAGAGATGTACTCTGATGCTTTCTGGAGATCAGAATTTTAATCTCCTGCTCATATTTCCAAGGAGCAAAGGAAGACTATATATTGACAAACACTAGTTTTCAGGCAGACACAGATTTCTTACAGTATTCAAAAACATGTTAAGAAATATTTTGTGGGAAAGGGAGGGGGGAAAGGTTTCCTTTTTATGATTTCTTCTTTGTTGCTTTCTTTCAAGTCCTCTTAAACCTGAAAATCCAAAGTTGCTCTTTAAAACCTCCTCAAATTCCATCTCAATAGAAAATGAATTTCCCAAAGGCTAAACTTCCGAGTTATATTTTTGAAAAGAAGATTCTCCAGCAATTGTGGCTGTCTTTGTAAGAGGCTTTTATTGTCTTCCACCAGGTAATGGAAAACCTAAGTGGAGTTTGTGGGCAACAGGTCTGAAACAACAGCGATGCATTTTGACAGCTGAGTACGTCGGTGATCCTTTCCAGAGACCATGGTAAGAGCTTGCGAGTGCCTCAGAGCTCCACCAGCCTTCAGCCTCTTATGTCAAATTAAAACAAACTTCTGGCTTAGGTCTGTGTGTGATTAAATGATGAAGAGGAACACTCTCCTCCAGGCATTCTGTTTAGTGTATTAAAGGGCTTTTAATCTAAATATTTTTTTGTTTCATTTACTGTCCATGAAGGGTGCTGACAGATAGCCTCTGCTTCCCTGCAGAATAGCTGCCCAGCAACATCTGGAAAAGCTTCCTGCCTATGCTGCTCATCCACACGCCTCGGCATGACATAGGGGTATCTCCTTTACAGCTGAAAAGATATTCTGGGTGCTATGCAAGCACAAACGTTCAACCTCGGGTAATTATATTGAGCCGTTATACAGCATATTTCACACCGAGGTCTCAAAGCGTGTTAAAAATCAGCACCGTGATTCCCTCGCAGAAGAAAGTGAGGTGCAAGAAGGGAAACGCAGCAGAACACTGTTGCATCTGGCTCAAGCATTGCTCCAGAGCAGATACAAAATTTTAACCCTTCTTGAATTTTAACCCTTCATCAAATTCACACTGGTCCTAGCAAGGACTTAATTTTTCCTTCTCTTTCTATCTTTTATTAAATGTAACCTTCACCCACGTGCATGAAGTAATGCATGTGGGTCAGGGCTTGTTCTCTGTTCCCTATCATGTGTCTCATAAGACCTCACTGATGTTTTAAGGACTATCTTAACGAACTGGCTCTCTCCCCACTCCTCACCTCTCCTCACTCACCCATGCCTGGAAAGGTGCAAGCTGGCAGCCATCCCCTTTCACTCCTCTGCTCCCATATCCACACTCCGCAGGGCTTGAGTTAAGGAGCAAGGCAGTTCTAACACCCCTGCGTGGGCACAAAGCCTGAATTCAGATCTCTGCTACAACCTCACTAAGTCCCGGAAAGCAATCTACAAGATGAGCATAATAAATAACTGTTAAGAGGATTCTGCAGTGTTTTTAGGTAGTGAGTAATGAGAAGTCAGCATTCGGTGTTTATAAGTATGATGAATCTTTAACAATGGCTAGGTTAAAAATTGTTAGGAGAAAGAAGGGAAAAAAAAAAAAAAAGAAAAAAGAACTGTTTGTCTCTCATAAGCTGCCAAAACCAATAACAGCAACCAGTCTGAAAAGAAGCGTTCAGGAGATGTTGCATTTCAGCACAAGCCCCTGAAAGAAGGAGGTACCCTTAGTCTTGCTGTTAAATTACAGGGGACCTAGCAATTTTCTGGTCCCAAAAAGGCATCCTCTAAATGCAAAAGCAATCATTTTTATTCATTTTATTCTTTTTATCCTCCTTCTCCTGACTCCTGTCACATATCGTTTTCTAGATGATGTGTACATATAACCAACAGCAGCTATTTAATTGTATCGACGCTTTGACCTCTGTCCCTGAATGATCAATTAAAGGGCCCTAAGGGACAGGGGACAAGATTAGAGTGAAGGGCAAGGCCTAAAAAGCCCCTCTCTCCACTCTAAGGTAGAAGGGCAGCTTCTTTATTGTTAGATCTAGTTGTTGCTCCAGTTGTTCCTCACAAGTAGGGTCTTCTGCAGCAGTATTGATCATGCCTTAAATCCTGCTACACCTACAGAACTGAGCTGGTGAGCAAACTGTGATGAATTCCCAATGTTTTAAATCAAACTTATAGGATCTGTCTGCACCCTTCAGTTTGATCCTGCCTCTGACTGCTGTGACACCATGGCCAGGGATATTGCTGGGGATTTAACACTTTGGCCATACCAGACACCTTCTGTTATGAAAGGTGAGCGTTTGATTGGTGTCAATCATTCCCCAACCTGTCACACAGAGTTTTCAGCAAGCATAACATTTTAAGGACTGTCTTAATGAACTGGCTCTGCTCCTATTGTCACCTGTCACTTCCAGCTCACTGCCAGCTCACTGCCACTTGGGTCCCCTTCTTTCATGGGTTTTCTTACCTCCTGCTCCTTATGTTTCAATCCCAATATATGCTACAACCTTCCCCACTTTCCAATCCCTCCTCTGACATCTTGATTTTTAACTCTCCAACCCCGTGTTGATAAATGAGAAGGTCATCTCAACCAATATCTTGGAGTACCATGTCCCCTCCTCCAGCTAATTCCCCTGTGCACAGGCTGCTCTTCTCTGTGAAAGTTCTCCAGCATTTTGGTAGAACTGTCCCAGTTTTGGGGGGAGTTTTTTTGGTCCCAGTTTGTTTGGTCTAAAGCTATCAGAGAGAAGGTAGCACATCCAGGTAGCTTTCCATTTCCTTAGTCCAGCATTAACTATCATCTTGGATGATCAGAGGCTGAAGAGGTGATTTCCCACGATGAAAGCTACCAAGCAAATGATCTCAACAGCCTGTCTCTGAAAACAGCTGTACTCCACAAAAACCTGCACACCAAAAGAAACCAAAATTCTGCTATACGTGTGTGCTGCATCCATCTGAAAGGGGATAACAGATCAGTATAAATTAGGGCCAGACCTTCTTTCGGTAGCTACAGGAAGCTACTATATGTACATAGGCATACATAAGGAAGTTACAGTGGCTACAGCTTATATATATATAAGTATATATATAAGGGCAACGAAGATGGTGAAGGGCATGGAGAATAAATGACATGAAGAACAATAGAGGGAGCTGGGACTGTTTAGTATGAGGAAGAGGAGACTGAGGGGTGACCTCGTCACTCTCTACAACTACTTGAAAGGGCACTGTAGAGAGGTTGGTGATGGTCTCTTCTCACAATCAATTAGCGATAGAACAAGAGGGAATGGATTCAAGCTGCAACAGGGTAGGTTTAGACTAGACATTGGGAAGAAATTCTTCACAGAAAGAGTAGCCAGACACTGGAATAAGCTGCCCAGGGAGGTGGTTGAGTCACCATCCTTGGATGAGTTTAAGAGTCACTTAGATGTGGTGTTGGGGGATATGCTGTAGGGAAGAACTTTGTAGAGTAGGGTAGATGGTTGGACTCGATGATCCCAAGGGTCTTTTCCAACCTAGATGATTCTATGATAAAGAACATACAAATGAAGAAGGAAGATAAATTAGAAACTGGAAATATTAAAAGAAATCCAAAGAGGAGCTGCTCCTAGGCAGACTCCAAGTTAAACTTCAGCTTCTGTGCCACCTGCTCATCTTCTGAAGATGACTGCTGATTTTTCCCAGCACATATTTAACTTCAGACTTCACAATTCTGGCCGTTGCTCGGTCAGGGTAACCTGTGAGTCCTGGGGGGTGTGGGGAGACATGTGCTGTCTTTGGGGCTGTAGGAATGCCCAAGACCAAGATTAAGCTGAATGGTGGCATTAGTCCTCTTTTTCTTCTATTTCACACTGGACTTTAAGAGTATTAGGAGACTCACATCCTGTGCAAATGAAACCAGTGGACTTGCATGAGGGGAGAATCTGGGAAGCCGAGCTATGACTTCCTTTACATCAACGGGAATCAAGGGCGACTCCACTGCAAAGAGCTGGGTAAAATGACAAAGGAAGGCTTAGAACCAACCCCACCACCTCCTGCCCTTCTCTGTGTCAAGGCAATGTGTGAAATATATTTCAGTATTACACCTGCTATGTCATCTGGCTACCAGCTGCAGATGCAGCATTGCTGATCAGCTCCTGGTGCATTTGTGTCTCAGTGTTTCATTTTCAGCATTGCAGGGAAAAATGAAATGTATCAATGTGCGTAAACTCCCATTAATGGGATGTACTTCTCCAATTTACATTCAAGGCCTTGGAAGTGTAAGTATTTTCTTATTCCACATTTAGAGTTTTCTATGATTTGCTCAACTGTGTAAATTGTTGGCTTCTCCATGCCCAAAGTTGCGCAAGCTAGTTTTAAAGTCAGCTTTTTATGTCAATGTGCTATTTAGAAGAGGGATTTGGAAGGCAGGACTCCTGGAGCCCAAACTCGTCCTCATTCACAGCAATTTTACAGTTGCATAACTCCATCCGTTCCAGGTAAAACAGTCTCTGTTTCCAAGGTAAGAAAAAACAAGTCCTGCTGATCTCAGGTGTGTGATGGTGGCTAACGCATTTTACTTGTCTATGCCTCAGTTTCCTCAGCTGTAAAACAGGATTAGAAGGTCAAATTTTCCTGGGTGTGACAAGGTGATTTCTATGAGCACTCCTCAGCACTCACAGAGAAAACACTTTCCAGGACAAAAGAACTTTTTAGAGGCAGTAAGGAAATGAGCTGATTCTGTGCCACATTGAATTCTTTTTGCTGGTATACAGGGTTTGACTGGAGAAAAAAAAAAAAAAAGAAGAAAAAAAGAAGAGAACAAAAGAGTAGATGTTAATAACCTTTTATCTCCCTTCTCCCTGCTGGTGTTTCAGTGTCAGTAGCCACTGGCTTCACTTAGAGGGCTCAGACCAACCTATGTATTTTGGGAGAGCAGTCATCACCCACATCCCAGCACAGGAATTGCTTTTGCACCTGGCCTTTGGACAGGCACACACCAGACACTGTCTGCTGCCTGTAGGGCAAAAGTCTGCTGCTACCAAAATCAGTGGCCGAGCTCCCTTTTGCTCCAACAGCACCTAGAAACCAGAGAGAGAAACATACAAGGGAGTATTTCTGTGTCCCACGTGAGAGTCGGCAGAGGGGCTGACTGAGCTCTTTAGGGTCTCAAAAGTCATATGAACACTGTTTCCAGACCTAATGTGATGACTGCACAGATCTCAGGGTGCACAGGACTGTGTCACACCATGGAGATGCACCCACTGAGAAACGGTGCAGGAATGTGTAATGGCTCAATCCGCAGGTGTGCTGCAAGAGGAGAAGAACATTATTTTCCCAAATTTTAGAAAAACATGCCGATAGCAGCACAAACGTGTGCACATATCCGTAGGCATACACGGACGTGAAGACAGAGAAGGAGGTTTGTGTTTTACCATCGCTCACGGAGGCAGCTGCAGCACGGTGTGTCTGGAGCATGAGGCCAGGAGGGAGGGTGAAGAACAGATGTGTTTGTTCTTCTTAATGCAGCACCATTAGGTGAGAACAGAACCAAATCCCTCATCTCATCTGGCTTAAACCACCTTATCTGCCTTCAAGTACTTGGGAGAGGGTGTACCACCAAAAGGAATCGGCAGCAGAAGAGCATTGCCTTCCTCTGAAAAATGAGAGGTGTGTGCCCAGTGTGGTGGCCTGGCTGGGAGACTGCAAGGAGACAGAGACTGAAGTCAAAAGAGGTGGTAGATAAATAAGGTGCTCCCAGTGGAATCCATTACTGGCTGATTAGGAGAGCTATTTGGGTTATCAATATCCAGACAAAGCACAGGCTGTGAGGAGGAACTCAACCATGAAGGTGGCCTGCTGCTGCCTCGCCTCCAGAGCTGGGAGGACCCAGCTCCGACGGCTGTCCCTGGAAGCAGCCCTTGCTCCGCTCCGTCCTGCGCAGGGATGAAGGTCTCTGTGCATGTGAAGTCCCTGGACCTCTGATGGAGAGAGGAAGGGGCTGCTGGGGTAGGACGAGTACGGCATGCTGGCAACAAAGCAGCATGGAGCAGCATGAGGACACAGCTTCCCCAGAGTCCTACCACCATTTGAGTGACTCTGAAGGGGCACAGAGTGAAAAAACACAGCCTGATGTGCTCTAAAAGCCAAGAGCTGCACTAATTAAAAATATTCACGTCTGACTTTAGGGGGGAAATAAAAAAAAATAAAAAAAAAATCCTGCTTGGTCCCTTGGTCTGATTAAAAAACACTGACCTGTCTGCAGCAGTTGATTTAAAGACACAGGAAACAAAATTGAATGAGGATTACTTCATTTCAACTAGCCTTAAACCTCCGTGTAGCAGCCATCCCCCAGCACACCCCTGCTTAGCAGTGCTGGCCAGCGCTGCTCCTTCCTGCAAGGTCTGGGAAATCAGGATTGAGCAGCGAAGCCCCAGACTCATGAAAAGCTCAGCACAGATGTGGGGGTGAACATGTGGGGGATGGCCTTTGAGGTCATCCATGGAGGTTTGCTCAGATGGGGGTCCAGAAGCCTGCTGGCCCTTTCCAGCAGACGCTGCAGCCCTACAGCAGAAGTGGGGAGACCCTGAAGCTCCTGACCCCTCATGGTGGGGAGACCCCACCGTTACCCAAAGGTGTGGAGCTGGTGTGTCTGAGAAGCCGGTGAGCCACCTCTGCAATGGGTCACGTCAGCCGTGGCTTGTGACAGACAACCCAGAGCTGGTGATGTCCCCACTCTGAGCTTGCTTGGGGAGAGCAGCCACCTCACCAGGCATGACTGAGACCCTGCTGAGATGACTGGTCCACCGAGGCTGTACCATCTGCACATCTGACTATGGGTTTTGCTTTGGCTTGGTTCTTTCAGGGCCCATGTGCCCACTGGACGTGGTTTCTATCAGCTTCTCTTTCCTGCTCTTTGCATTGCCTTCTCACCTCCCTGTGCCTGGCTGCTAGCATCCCTGCCCGGCTCTGTCCAGCTAAGAGAGGCAGGGATGAATGTTTCCATCCACCTGATTCTGCCTCTTTTTTCTCCCCTCTCCAGCTCCCAGCCTCCAACCTTATGCCCCGCTGTGAGAAACCGACACGACACCCCCACAGAGTGGAGCAGCCTCAGACTCTTCCTCCCCAAACCAGCCATCTGGGGAGCCTTCCTCCCCTCCGCATAGCCCTGTTCATGTGGGGTGAGGTGAATAGCCCCCCGATAAAGCCCCACCGACCCCGTCCTCCAGCAGCAGCTGCCGAGATGCTTCCTGCACGCATCCCAGGCTGGGAGCCCCAGCAGCAGGAGCAGCAGCGTTTGGGAAGAGTCAAACGATATACAAAGAGCTGAGATTGTGTGCAACAAAGACTGCGGCACAGGGAAGGAAAGTTCAATACGTCTTTATTTTGGGGCTCAGCATTCCCACCAGTCCTTCCTCCTCACTAAAGCATTTTCCACACCCTCTGTGCTCTCTGTTTATGTTCACCTGCTACCCAATTAACTGCCCGTTTAGCTGCGCACCTGCAGTGGCTTTATCCTCAGACCACTGCACTGGAGCCATTAACCCTCTAGATTGCATTCAGCTCTGAAAAATACCCATCTGAACGGCTGGAGCATTCATCTGTGAATAGGAAATATGCTACAGTAGTTCATGGCTGGTAAATATGTGACGGGGGAAAGAGAGATTATGCTTTATTATCAATTGACTTGTGTCGCCAATGGGCTTTCTGTCATAATTGACTAATGCCACCCAGAGTGATATGTACTTCTGCTGATAGCTGCATTACAAGTTAACACTCCAGCACAGTATATGTTTTCATTCAATCTCTATAGGAGAAACTCATATATGGCAGCTGGCAATGCCCTGAGGGGGGAAATCAGCCGTCTTGGGACTGAGTGGAAGGCACTCGACTACAAACGACAGGAGACGAGGGAAGAATTGGGAAAGTCAAGGCAAAATTAGTCAGAGGAGATTCAGCGTGTCGCAGCATCTCCTGCCTGATGCACCAAACTTTTCTGAAGCAGCTAAAGAGCTGGAGCCACCCGGAAGGTGCAGAGATGCTGTTGTTGGGGTTTGGTGTTTGGTTTGTTGTTCGTTGGCTGTTTGTTTGGTTTTGGGTTTTTTTTTTTCTGAAGAAGGAGGAGGAGGACGTAAGGCCAGTAAAACTGTAGCAATTTGTTAACTGAAAAAAGGCTGCAGAGGGTGACGCATAGGACAGGAGATAAAGGGCTGGAGTTGACAATGCAGCAGCAGCAGGTCCGGAGAGAAAGTGAGAAACTTCAGTGCAGCTGGGGGAGGGCTGGAGGAAGAGGAGGCTGGAGACGACACTGGCTCAGAACAAAACCTGCTGATTGCAACCTGCTTGTCAGAGGAGGGAAAATTAACCTTCCTGATCTCTCATAACAGAGAAAAAAAAACAGCAACCGGGACCAATGACACTTTTTCATAGCTCCTCCAAAGAGAAGCAGCCCCTTCGAGGGAGCCTCACAGTCTTGTTCTGTTGTCCCCCATCCTCAGACTGCAGTAGCAGAGACCTCCCCACCTCGGTCTGCTGCAATGCCCTTCATATAGCAGTGAGAAAAACAGGACAATGGGGTTGTGCCCTGTTCTTGCCACAGGGCTTTTGTACACCACCTCTGGGCCAGGCGTTGACTTGTGCCTCAGTTTCCCTCTGCACAAGGTGGACATAGTTCACAAAGCTGCTTAGATACTCTTAAAAATCTGCAGAGCCTCGAGTGGAAACTTCTGCAGAAATGGTTATTATTTAGGGCTGGGAAGACAGCTTAGCCAGAAGGGGAAAAGTCAGTTCAAAATGTTTTCTACCGGTCTGTTGG
>JAHREE010000124.1:2936003-2971633 GCA_033628505.1 Tringa tobata
TCTGTGTCAGCTCTCTTTCCTTAACTTAGTTAGGAAAAGGTGAGTTCAACCTCTGGTTGTGCTTCTGTGTAAAAAAGGCCCAGGTTTTCACTCATTATGCTGAACTCCTTGGTGTGAGTGTGCATTAGGCATGTGTTGTGCATGCCCATGCGACCGCTGGATATGTCAGTGCCCAGGTGGGCTTGCACACAGCATAAATGCACAGCCAGCAGGTGACACAGCTCATCATTGCAGCAGCAGAAGTCTGGAAGCCTTTGGATCTGCATATAGCTGCTGATTTGCATCTTTAGATGCTCAGTGTTCTAAAACCAGGGCCTTCCTTCCTTCCTTCCTTCCTTTCTTTCTTTCTTTCTTTCTTTCTTTCTTTCTTTCTTTCTTTCTTTCTTTCTTTCTTTCTTTCTTTCTTTCTTTCTCTCTCTCTCTCTCTCTCTTTTCTTTTTTTCATAAGAAAATCCAGGCACATTAAATTGGACACGGACAAGTAAACCAGTTTGTAATGATATGTCGGACTTCCCGTAGCAAGAGTAGGTAATTTGGCTCCATTCTGAATTTAGATTTTTAATTTTCCTGTGTCACAGAAAGGATTTTTCAGCAGAGACTTTGGATGCACAATAGCTGCGGGCGTTTAATCTGCAGAGGTGCTCCTGAGGATACACACTGTAGTATCTACTGTCTTTGGTTTGCATCCAGAGAGGGAAGGCGGAGGTGAATTTGGAAGGGATCCAAAGAAAGAAAGAAAGAAAAGAAAGTGGTGTTGCTAATTTCACACATTTCTGTAGCTGGAGTGTGTGTCTTGCAGGCAGCAGGATGTCATTAATGTCCCCACAGCCTAGGGAGGTCCCTTGGCATTTAAGCTCAGCTATACCGCTTATTCCATAAACACAGGACTTCAATTTCCAAAATGTCTGGTTATAAATGAATTCTTCAAAGAGGTACAGGGTAAGGAAATGTTTCAACAAATATGTAACAGCCACCTTCTTCATCTGTTTCATTATTTAGGTGTAGAGAAACATCTTATAGCATCTGAGCCCCCTATTTCCCTGGTTTTAAAATGACAACAAACCTTTCTTTTTCCATGGTCTCTATTATAAACTTGAAAGTGAAGAGCTACTCCCTGGAAGCAAAGCAAAGTTTTCCTTGAAGAGATAGAAATTGGTGAAGCCTCGTTTCCAGGATGTTTCATGCATGGTGCAAGGCCAGTTTAGGGGACGTAAGCTCACTGAGCCACCCCTGAAAATCCAGGACCCCCTTAAGATTTACACTGATTGTATAGAGTCTTCCCAAAAGTTTTGTGGTGTGTGTGGATCATCCTGACAAAGGGGAATGTTATTCTCAACCCATTTTTGCAGATGAGAAACTGAAGTCCAAGCAGTTCTGGTGAAGACGGCATTACCCAACTCATGTACCCCCTTGGCTCCTGGCTGGCCTTTACACTAGATATTATTCCTCTTGCAGCAGAGTCAGCAGAAGAGGTTGCATGCCGACAGCCTGGCATTGCAATACAATCCACCCTTCTGATGGATTAAGCCGAGATGCTGGGATGTGAGCTAGAGAGGATGAAGTCAGGGTGAACGTCCCCTTGTGGCTCTGGGCAGCGTGAAGAGGCAATCTGCAGCTGAGAGGAGGATGGAAGGGCTTAAATCACAGCACAGCATTTGTCAAGAGTGCCTCTGTCAAAGCTGTAAGCAGCAAGCAGATTAAGCAGCTTGCCCAAGGCCACGGAGGAGAGCTGTGTCAGCACTGAACCAAAACCAGGACACCAGCCCAGAGCTCCATCCGCAAGGTCCCACCTGGGGAGGCAAACCTGGGCTCTGCATGGCTTCAGTGTCCCCATTACTACAAACCACACAGAATCACCGAGGCAAAGGAGGTGCAGTGATTTATGCAGGGTGTCACGGAGAAGAGCACCCTGATTCCAGAGCTCCTGCTCCAAAATATTTGCCCGTGCCCCTTTAAGCCTTGTAATGAGCCCGTCTTTACTTCTGCCTTTCATTACTGCTTACAAAAAAAGAGAGCGTGCTCACTTTTCTCTTGAAACTTATTTCTCTTCAACAGCGGTGGCCCCAAAATTACTGCTAATTTCCTGCAAGGAATTTTTTCTTTGAAACATACTGTACGGCACTTTTCATTTTCCTCTCTTTTCTTCTTCCTTTTTTTTTTTTTTCTTCTATCTGAGACTGGCACTGAGTCTGTTGAGAACATGTAAGTGTAGTTGCTTTTGAATGCTGCAAGGTAAATGCTGAAAATGACAGCTTAAATGGAATCATTAAAGCAGATGTAAGTATTATCTGAATGCTTCTGAAGTCTCCTATGCACAGCAACAGCGTCTTTATTTTCTCTCCTGATGCATGCACCTTTTTAAAGAGAGCTGACAACCTATTATTTCTTACTTTCTCCCCATTTTTGAGCCTGAACTTAGGGACTATGTTCATATCTTAAAGCTATAACCCATTTGCCAGGAAATGTCTGAAAATCTGACCAAAATAGAGGCATGGTGCAACAGTGACTATGATATATAACTACTCATTTTAGGCTACTAAGCAAAAGGAAATGCATAGCAAAATGTTAACCACTGGCTTAAAGGGAATAAAGCAGTCTATCCCGTATTATGATGAGACAAAGTGCACAGATTTGGAGGCTGCCATGGACTCCCCCAGTTTTAAAATTTGATTCCCAATTAAGGTGGGATTCATCTCACTTTGCTACCCACTGTGGAATAGGGAAACTAGTCACAGCTACTTTAGCTCTTCCTATAAGCAAGGTAGAGAGACCAATTTCCATAAGATGGTTTGTATCACCTCCCTCAGGAGGAGTCACCAGTAGGTCCTTCACTCCTCTAAGGAAGGAAGAAGGAACCTCCAGAAGAAGATCACGTAACCAGCCTAGACTAGATGTCGATCCTTCAAACAGTTAAGGCAAGGTGACACGAATCACTCACGCTGATTTTTTTGGTTGCTACAGGCCCGGGAGCTGGCACCATTGCCAGCTGTGCTAATCTACTCTGAGCACTGAACTAACCATTGGCACTGCAGCTCTGCTAAAGAACGACTGCCCGGGGTGTACTGCGGCACTCAGCTGCTCTGCACTGGAGCTGCACCAAGTCACAAGCTCGGAAAGCTCAGGCAAGATGATAGATAGGCTACTTTGGCTTCAGAGACTCTGCCATCTCTTCTTCCCTCGAGTGTGAGCTCATGCCTGTACATTGGCCAGATGGGAGCTCCTCTGACGAGCTCTGAGCTCACACTTGTGAGGCCCAGCAGCAAGCTGGAGGCACAGGCTAACTCCTTTTCCAGGTGGTCCAGGTCACCCCAGGGAGACATAAGGTCTCTTATCTGCATCTGAATGAGGTAAATGCCATTTTATGGTATTTAAACAGTGCAACTGAACACCAGTCTGGAAAGCCTGTCACAGTGTTAGTACGGCCTCAAGCCTCGGCCTTGAAGTGGCTACATTAGCCCTGTTGCACATGCACTAGCCTTAATTCAGGGTACATTTGGTACAGATATGAGGGATGAAGCATATCTGGCTTGTGCAGGTATCTGGTTAATTACATTGAGTATTAAAGATTAGGACAACAAACAGAAATAACAAACACCCAGATTCACAAACTCAAAGGAACAGTAGATAGCAGCTTCAATACCAATGACCCAAGCTCTCAGATCCCTGAATGATGGGCCATTACAGTGACCACTAAAAGCCTTGCAGGGACCACTCAAAGCCTCTTACCAGCCAGAATTTTGCAGCTGCTAAGAAGAAGGAGATTGCCATGGATCTCATGGGACAGAGCAAACTTGCTGTGGGATATTTGAGTGGACTTGTGGGAATGTGTAATACTTGCCAAGCAATTTTTGAAGGTGCCACCACAGCTCTCTGGGTCACTTCTGAATTGGCTCTGAGCATTTACTTCTGAGAAGCCCTGAGCAAGTTCTTTGTTGTGAGCAGGAACACATATTTCATGGTTGCTGTTCTTCCTCAGGACTTACTAGACTCATGCTCATCTCCCTGGCTTCCAGAAAGTCCCTGCATAGCTTTGTTACTGCACAGAATAGGCAAGAATGTCTCTAGGTGGTTTGTTAATGGGTGCCTGGCCATGAAACTATACTGCTAACTGTGCTAATTTTTTGACAGTCAGACAGCCTGAAAGCTGAGATTACAGCAATGTACAAGTTTCATTTATGTCATGCTTTGCAAGGATTTTGTTTGCTTGCTTGCTTGTTTTTCCCAACAAAACAAAAAACGGAGGCTTCAAAAGAAAGCTGAAATTCTGCCAATTGTGGATTTTGTGGGGACCCGTGCAGGCATATGTTTGACAGTTTTGATATACCACATAAGCACTGGCACTGCACCTAAGGAACTGGTCAGACTGAAAGGCTACATCTATATTTACCAGAGCCAGCAGGTCCTAGGAGCAGTCCTGGCTTGGTCCTGGCCCTGCATATTTATATTGTCCTTGTAGAGTCAGATATAAGTATATATAGATATCTGATTCATAACCTATCCTGCGCCTCACTGGAGGCATTGGTTTAGGACCTGGGTGGCCTTGGTTTTATTATTAGTGCTTCCACTGGCCTGCTGCTCAGCAGTAGGTAAATGAGGTCATCGCTTTGTGACTCCATTCCCTTTTGCAAAATGTAGATAAAAACTCTTTTAATCCTGCTGATGAAAGGTTGTATGATGAATAGCATTCTTACCAGTCTTGCCTTCCTTATAGTAGGGGTCTTTGTGAATCCATTCTATTAACAGCTCTAAGGACCATAGAAATCCCTATATAAATTAAACACAAAACCTTGGCAGTGCCATGAAACTGCAATTAGGAAATGAAAAAGCTATAGTTTTCAGAGTAACAATAGACTTTCCCACATTGCATATCGTGCATAGATTTAAGTATGCATTTAATAGTCTGACTGGTAATAAAAATATTATATAGATACAATATGCTTGAATTATTATTGCTGTGCTGGAAGAACCGCACTGTTTCTGTACCCTGGCTCTTGTGTGTTTAAATTTGTAACTTCACTGTTACACTCTCAGACTTGTTTGCATTCAATTTCTTTGAGCTTTCTAAATTAGATATGTACGTGATGCTCTGTGTTAAAACTAAATCAATTGATCCTTAATAGTCATGTGGTGTTAATATTAAGCCAATTAGGCTCAAATTAACACACACATTTATTTAAGCAAGGCCCTGATCTTTCAAAGGACTTAAACATGTATTTTGAACTCTGGCTTAGCAAAGTTCCTAAGCACATCAGTGATATAAATTCTGTTAGGCATAGTTCAGATACCTAAGTTAATTACTGAAGCAAACTTGAAGTGGCACCACAGAGAAGCTATATGAACAAAGGCCATTTCGGGGGGGGCAGGGAAAAAGAAGAGGAAAAAGAAAAGATAAAGCTTTCACAAAGTCCTTTGGTAGCTCCAGATTCAGACCACCATAGATATATGACCATATCTATGGTATAAGTGTCTACCTCCGGGTTTCTTGTCAGAGAACTAGTAGGTAGAGGTACACCAAGACTGACTCAGCTTATCATGAAGTGGACGTTGACCACCTGATCAGTCAAATGTTTCTGGTTTTCATTTCTTAAATCTTCACTGACGCCAGTGGGAGCTCAGATATGAAGCTCACACGCATTCTGCTACCTGCGGACACAGATGTACAGAGAGTCGTTCAGGTATCTAAACTGGGAGCTGAATCATGCTTGTCACTGGAGAAGCGTTGAGTGGAAATTCCCTTCAAGGAACCTAAGATATTTCTACACATCCAAGTATTGGAAGCATGATAGGCTGTGCCTATTCCTAGAACTACACATGTGCTTATATGTGCTATTAAATTCAGGCTCAATGGTTTTCCTTTTAGTTTGACTGACATTTCTAGACGATTAGTAGTTATGCATCCTTCTTCTATCACTTTTCCACAATATTGTCTCTGTTTTTGGCTAGATGCTGCCAAAACTTTCAGTGTCAAGATATACACTATTTACTTTCTTCTTTACTTTTTGCATCCACAGACTTAGACATACAATCAAGTTATGTTGGCTGAACAAATTGCTACCCATCTGCCAGTGTGGCTGTTCACATGCTAACAGCTGCCTATCCACACGCATGCTCTTAGCCTTCTTCAGTTGTGAGATTACATGAGATGGTTTAGCACTGCTTAACTTTGCCTTAAGAGGAGTTGTTGGAGTGCAGTACATCAATATAATAATTTTTCTAAGCCTACATGATGGTGATGAAAGTTTTCTGTGGAGTGCCTCTGTTTTGTGAGTGCACAGGCAGTAAAGACAAAAACGTGAGGAGGTGAAGAAAAATGAAGTGGAGGGACAGAAATTTTCAGGGTCTGCAGCTCAGAGCTTGTCTCTGCAGTGTCTATTTGCCTGGCAATACGCAGCTGCAGATCTCCTGCTACCGGTGATTTTAGTCTTCTTTGGCCATGGAAGCCTTCAGGGAAGTAATAATGCCATACACTGGCCCAACTGTTTGTGGTCAAGAATTTGTGCCCTCAAAAAGAAGCAGTGCATAGCTCTGTTTTATGATCAATAGAATGAATGGGGTAATTCATCCAAATTCATTCCCAAAGTAATTCTGTCGCAGCCTGCGGAGAACTGCTATGGATGCATTTAGCCCATAATCTTCCCCCATCAAGATATGACTATACCCTCCAGTGGGCAATAAAGTGCTTTGGGGCATCTAATTGAAAGTGTGACAGTTTCACACTGTTGGGAAGCAGCAGTTGTGGGTGGCATGTGCTCCGCTGGCATCTGAGGGTAAATACAGCAGGATATGTGGCAGTCTACAACTGGGAGCTACATTATGCATGTGCTGGGAACAGCAAGCCAGTGCCACAATGCAATTATAGCTTTAAACCGTGCCCAGTGTGTCTGTTCGGCAGCGGTAGACAGACAGCTCCAAATCATTATTTTTTTTTCTGCTTACTTAGCTTCTGGTGATTAGGTTCCTGTTTTGCAATTGTGGTGACTAAACCAATTAAGGTGCAATTTAAAGAAGGAACTCATAAATACTGTACAAAGGTAGTATTGACATATCTAAACTTTATAAAAAAAAAAAATCAAAAGGGGGGGGGACAGGGGGAAGAGAGGAGGCTAGGTTTCCAAACTGAGCAATCCATCTTAGAAGACTCTGCTACATGCAGTAACTTCTGCAGTATGAATAAATATGCATAATCAAAAAGGGAGCACAGCTCGCTTCTCTCTATTGCTCATTTGATATACCTCTTCATGTCATATCCACTTTCACATAAACAACACAATAATAAAACATCTGCATTGCTAAATAACACTACTGTGTTCTAATTCCTCTGGAATGACATGAATAAGAACATCCTACTCCTGTTTATTAGAATTTATTGATGACATGAGTGTGTAAAGCAGCAGAAGGCATAATTAATCCTGGTACAGCCCCAAGTTTCACGTCCAAACTTGACAAGGTTCACTCTTGACTTGCATTACTTTCCCTTGCTGCGTGATAACATCAGGGGCTTTTGACAAGGTACAGATGTCCTGCTAAAGGAGTGGCACGGAGGCAGCTTGCTCCTTGGTTCCAGCTTTTGCAGATGCGAAGTGTGGGTTATGGCTCAGCAAGAAGTGATGGGGGAAATTGGAGCACTTGGTAAAAAAGAAAATAAGCAGCCCCTTGCTCGAGACAGCAAACAGCACGCTAATGAAGCTTACAGATGATGTTCAATTGGGAGGAGTAGTGAGCCCCATCAGGGTAAAGCAATAATATCAGCAGAGTTAGAGAAATTAGAAATAAGAGAAGAAAATAACAAAATTAGATCAATCTTGGGGAAAACAATTTGAAACACAAAGGCAGCTGGAAAGAAAAGCTGAAAGCAAGCCGTAATGTTGAAATAAGTCTAGAGGGGATGGTGGATGAGGAAATAAACATTGTTTGCAATGTGATGGGGCTATGAAAGCAGTGACATATGTAGAAGTCTAGCCCCTACTTCAGTTCACCTTATCTGTCCCTCTCCCAAGCCTCAGAATATATGAAACTCTGACAGCTCCAATCTAAAAAGTTTTGGATTTGAGGTGCAAAAGCACTAGTGTACAGAAGTATGTCTTTATACACTGAAACCTGTGATTTCAGATCCTCAGGACTTCTTTCTTGACCTTTGCAGCACTGACAGGTCACCAGACCTCTAAAGGTACAGCCCTCAGCCTCTCAATCCAACACATTCCTCTCCAAACACCCACACTCTCCACTTTTACAGACCAGACTTTCCACCATGCCTGTGGGGAAGGAGCTGAGAGGTATACACCTGATGGATGGATGCATAAACAAAACACAACTGGATGTTTTTTCCCCGGAGTGATGGCTACAATGTTTGCTAGGGAAGAGGACAAAATTCAATTATTTATTCTGTACCTGATGGGTTTGAACTCACAACTCTGAGAAAAGGACTTCACCTACTAGAGATGAATGTTCTGGGAGGGAAACTTTACAACCCTCTTCCATTGCTTTTTGTATAAAACACATCAAACTCTGAACACTGCCATATTAGAAACCAACTCAGGCAGCTTCCTTTCACCCTTCCTCCACCCTGTTCTCCATAACTTCCCTTTTCCTTTCCTGACTTGGAAAGACCAGCCCAAGGCTACTCTTGCAGTACAATAACTAGAGCACTTTCTGGAAGCGCACCTGGAAACTGCTTCCATGGAGAATGATTACCTTTACCCCTGAGCTACAGAGCAATCCAGATTCCTTGTTGCTGCATTTTACTGGAGAAGTCTGGATGAACTGGTTGTCTAGACCCAGAGGAAGGTCCATGGCTCAGAAACTCAGTGTTCTTTTCAAGGATGATATGTGTTTAGGTCCCACCTCTTGCTTCAGTGTCTCCTTGTTGCTGCCTTTCCTTTTGCTTTGTACACAAAGTTTGAGGTACCACAGCAAGAGTGCTGTGGACTTCACTCAGCATCTTTTTCAGATGCTGCAAAGCTGCATATTGTAGTACTGAACCATTTTATGGTGCAAATTGAGTAGCTTATGTTGCTAGTTCTGAGAACTCCTGGCTCAAGCTTTTGTCATGACCAAGACCGAAATTGCTGCGCAAAGAATAGAGTATAGGTATATATATATATAGGTATATATATATTTCTTTATATAGAAAAAAGTGTATCTATATCTTCTGTATATATATATACAAGTCAGGGGACAGACACAACTGAGACTGGAGGTTCTCTCTTGGACATGGGCTACCAAAAAGGTTTTGGAAAACTAGAGGGAATTCAGAGAAGAGCAGAGAGCTCCAGGAGTTGAATTATGAGTGAAAATAAAGCAGAGCTTAAAGTATGTATCTTCTCTAAATTGTGTTTTAAGAAAAAGGAAGAAATCCCCTGCCTGTATACTCAGGAGATCTATCCAAACACCTATTTTTTTGCTTTTCTTTAAAAAAATCTGAGTACCTTCTTTTGCCCTTCTTCTGCAATGAGGTGCAGAGAACAACTTAGAGAACCTTCAATCACAAGTGCATTTATTTCAAACGCTTGTGTGCTGCTTAATATCTGCCTGCCCACAAGCCACTTTATTCATATGGGATTCATAGGGAAGATTTCATAAATTTAACAAGGGTGCTTCCCAGATTCTTCCTGTCTCTTATGAAACATTATTTTAATATTTTTGTTTCCAGGGAACTCATCTGCTAAAACTTCAGCACCTATCTTTCCTCCCCCTATCAAAATGTTAGCAAGATTTTGAAGCACACAATTAGAAATGTGAGAATATACTCCTTATCAGGTCACTGACACATTCTATGTGTTTGGAAATGTTGTTTAATGTTTCCGGGTGTCTGTTTGCTCTTGAAATGGTGATAGTAGGGCTTGCATACTCAAAAATTCAGAATAATAGTTTCTATTTTAGTGAAATATTTTAAGATCTTTACCTGGAAGCACCAGCAGATACCAAGGACTGTTGCTATTTGTCAAAGAATCTCACCTGCCAAGTAATATCAAATTCAGAAGAAAACCAAGGTCACAACAGGTGCACAAGGTCTCTTCAGGATAAATATGTTATGGTCACAGGAACATCTTGCAGCGGATAGTGCATTTTCTTATTGCGTGCACTCAAACCAAAGCCAAATTTGCATTTTGTTTTCCTGTGAGAATTTGCTTTCAACTTTTCTCATGATCAGCGCACTGATTAGAATATGCCTAGAAATGGCTTATAAATAAATGTATACAAAGATCTTTATACTTTCATGTGAGGCCTGATCCAAGCAAAGGATGAGCAAATTACCACACAACTTCTGCAGAATTTAGTTTTCTGCCTCCAACACTGGTGCAAAAGCATCCTCCTAACAGCTCAGTTGAGAACATGCAAACACCTCTATTTTCCCCAATGAAGTACCAACTTCCCCTGGGAAGAAGACACTTGTGATTCATCATCCAAGAGCCACAACTGTTAAGCATCAGCCTCAGACTTCGGTGTCTCTAACTGGCAGCCTCTACATTGTATTAATGCAGCATTTCAGTCTCAACAGCTAAGCCCAGCTTTGGGATGCAAAAATTGGACATAGATGATGGGGACTGTGGGGATTCTTTTGGTGTGGTTATCAGCCTTTTGGAAGTTTTGTTCAAGTTGCAGAAGATGTAAAATTTTAGTCCCTCCCATAACTCTATGGTTGTCTAATGTTTGGGGTTTTTTCAGATTTTTTTTTTTCTCTGCTTAACAAGTGATTTTCTGTAAAAATCACTTGATTGCATGCAGATCTGAGATTTGCCCAGTTAAGATCCTTAATTCCTTTTCTGGATTTTACCAGAAAAAGATCTCTTGGCATGTGTTACTACAAAAGGAATTTTACTACTTCTTTGGTCCCATTCTTTGTATGACTCATTTAAAAAACAAGCTTTCATGAAAAGGGACTGGTTTTTATTTTGTGTTTGATACAGTGCCTATGAAACCTCATCTTCCTTTTAGTCTATGGTTCTAGTCCTTGATGATACTAAAGAATGATGAGAAATAGTAAAACAAATGTCTTTTTAAGACAAAACTTCCTGCTCCTCCCCATTCTGAAATCCATAGATCTCACTTTGCATAGCATTTTCATAAACAGAGAAAACTCTCTATAGCAATGAAATAAAATTAAGATACAGTAGTGCCCCGCAGAACACCCATCATACTTTCAAAATAGACCATTCACTTACTGTAAAGGTTATTTCAAGCCAAGAATCCATTTATTTGAATGTATTTCCATTTTAATCAATATCCTTTAGAAATGGCCTCTTTCTTAGTCATGTAAGGTGAATTGATACAATTTTAAGGACGTGTATTTCTTTTCTAAATGTTCCTATGTGGCAAGGACATATGTGAGATTGGATTTTCACCTCTGGTAGATATGAGTCAACAGCACTTTCTTTATGTTAGAGCAACAAGCAGGTGAGTGCCAGAGGCAAGACTTTCAGAAGAGGAGATGTTTCTACAGCACCTGAACACTGTGGTGACAATCCCTCATTTGTAATCCCAAGAGATGTCTGAGCAGTTCTGTAAAACCTTACTTTCCTCCTGAAAGCCTGAGCCACATTCCACCAAAACCAACTGAAAGACTTCCATTAACTTCAACTGATTTTCAATCAAGGTCTTATCCAAGATGAGTGCTTTCTTTTAATGTATGAATAGGATGTAATTACCTTTCATTACTTCAAATGTAGCAGAAGACCGGCAAGTAGCTTTTTCTGCTTGGGCTTGTACATTTTTGTAACATTTGCAAAATGCTGACTTATGCACACAGTTACTCTTGAAACACAATTACTCATATATAAATCTGCATTTGTGTTTAAATGTCACTGGTAACAAGAACGCTTCTGGTAACAAATTTGTTTATCAAATATGCATCAGAAAATGGCACATTAAATAACAAAATGTTTAATAAAAGATATGCTCAGCATTTTTACAGACAGTCTGAGTCTCGTCCAACAAATCCTGATGTAAGAAGAAACGCTATCATTAATGTCTAAGGATCCGGATTAAACTCATAATGGGAAATTCTTAAATTTTTGCTTTCTTTACACTTTTGAAGCACAGCTTTTCACTCTGGGACCAGACTGTATGCCTCTATGTACTGAGCTCATAGAATAAAGCCAAGGGAAGGACTCCTGTGGGTTTAAGGAGAGCCTGAAGAGTCTTCCCTTCAAGAAGTGATAGTACTACTGATTTTTTTTATTATTATTTTTGTATCTGAGAGACAGCTGAAATTTGTTATCATGTTTAGATTTTAGGGGAATTATTAGATTGATGACAAGGAATGCTCACGGATGATCAAAGTTATGAAATAACTCATCTCTAAAGAACAACAAAGAAGACTGGGACTCAGCCCGAGGCGGGGAAAAAATGTGGAAAGAGTGTTGCTGGTCTCAAAATCAGGGATGATGATATGGCAAAGGTAAGCAGAGAAAGACTTCATTTTTCTTTCTAAAGCCAGAATTGAGAAGTAGCAAGAGAGGCTACCGGAGGGCAGACGCAAAGTAAATAATAGCAGGGGAGGCTAAACCAGCCCTGGAGTTGCTTATTTCTCTTTTCTGACTGCAAAGGTAACCAAAGGTCTAAGTGCAGTTACCTAAATACTGGAGGTTAATGATATTTGAGACATACAAGGTATCCGAGACATCCACATGGAACCATCCACACAGGACCTAGGGAAGAGCAGTACCTCCCTGGAGTGGAACTAGGGGGTGGAGGAAAATCCTGGAGTATTTCCAATGATGCTGGAGCTGGGCCCAAAGCACTTTGAAAGTAGTCATCTTGTGTTACAGTTTCTCAAGATTCTGGGTCTGGTGGAAAAATCTGGGTGTGAATTCCTGCTTTGCACTCATTCCACGTTTGCCACATTCCTGGGTGGCAAATCACTGACCTTCAGCTGTATTGGGGTATCCATGAAGCCACTCTCTAATATGGGTACTGAAAATAGGAAACAACAGGTGGGTGCCGAGAATTCAGCAGCATGCAAAATCAGCACGACAGAGAGATGATTTTTACCACTGTTTACAGCATTGGTGAGATTGATATCAGAACACATTTGAAAAGATACTGAAAAATTGTCAAGGATGCAGTGAAGAGCCAGCAAAAAATATTAGGGAGTTTAGAGAAATGCCTTGCAGTGAGAGATTTAAGCAGCTCATTCTGTCTAGCATATCAAAGATGTATTTTAGTATAACCTGAAAGTCAAAACTGAATGATTCAAAATGGTAAAGTCAAAAAGCAACGGTTTTGTTAGGAGGCCTAACCCTCTGTCTTGATGTGACAATGCATCTTAACACAATTACAATGATTTATTTGTAGACAGGGACAAAGTTATGTGGCCCTTTCCTAAATTTGAAGAAATGTTTATAAATATGTTTATATATGTGATGCTTAAGGAATAATAAATAAGTAATTTTACATTTAGAAGAATTGTTATTATTGTTCTATTGAATGAGCGGTTGGGGTAATTACAGAAATTCACAGGCAATTTCTGTTGCCTCCCAGAGAAATGAAAAGAAGAAAGAAGAAATCTCATTTTTGTTAAGGAATGTTATTAAATGATTTTTCCTAGGATCTCATAGGCAGAAAATGTATAGAATCGTGGTTTCCAAGGCCACAGGAACTGATTGAGCTTTCTTTTCTCTCCTCGTGAAATGCACAAGGAAAACAATTGTAAAATTTCTTGAAAAGCTCTCTCTATGGTATTAAAAGGGATTCAAGAGATTCAAGTACTTTCGTATAACAGCACGGAAAACACGGATAATTGCTCTTCTCCGTCACCCTCTGAGCCTTGTTTATCCACAGCACCCCTGCAGTAGGATGGTGTCTTCTGGCTCCTCATCATTATATGCTCATTAGTCATTAACCAACCACATCTCTGCAGGTGGGGACAGGCAGCAAAACCAATGTCCTGGTATGAATGGCTCCCATGAAATGTGGCTCCAGTTCTCCTTGCTGTGAGGTAACTCTGACGGCAGAGAAAGCACCAAACCACCCCACCACCACCTATGACGTGGCATTTACATTGCAGCTATTTTCTTACTTGTAGACAGACAGAAATGAAAAGGAAGTCCACTGGCACTCTTCAGGTGGCCAGAAGCAAGCCACTTCAGACACACTAGGTGTATCACTGTGCTAGCCCACAGTCTTTCCCAAGCCATGAGCTTGTACCAGATCACAGAGCCCAGTGCCACATGAGCCACCACCTGCCCAGCTCAGTGGATGTGTGAAATGATCTTGTGCCTGCCTGCACCCGGCTACATAAATATATTTGCTTATTTGGAAATGTGTTGTATCTAAATGCAAGTTTCAAATAACAGACACATGATGTAATTGCGACATAAATAGGAAGGTGGTTTACACACAAATATAGCAGTGCTATTAGAGGTGATCATTAGTTACTAATATAAGTTATGTGAACATTAGCATATTGTTATTCATAGCAGAATTCATTATGCATTTGGTATGTAAGTAATAGCTTCCTTAATAAACTTAGGAGAACAAAGAATCTCTGTTCTGTAGATTGGTAAAGATGGACAATAACATTAGTGATTATTAAGGTCTGAAATTTTCTAACAATTATCCATACTTAGAAAGGCTATTAAAAAAAAAAAAAAAAGACATGAGAGTATTTTGACCTATTTCAAATAGAATTTCCACTTATATTATAAACTGATGACATTAAATAGACAGAAAAGAAAATGGAAAGAATAAAGTGTTAAAACTCTAAAGATATGCTGAATGTGTCCTCCCAAAGAGCAAAAGCAATTAATTCCCTATTACATGTGCCTTAAAGGATTACATATTCATAAACTGACAACTCAGAAAGGACTATCCCATCAAGATGCCAAACCAATCATCTATGACAGAAGCTCACATTTAAATCCCCCCTTACCCAAAAAGAGGTATGACACTCCACCGGTGGAACTGAAAAAGGGAGACTATAAACCTTTCTAATTCCAGACAACAACAAACTCTACTTCCATTTTTCCAATGTAATGATGTCTTTCAGCTTAATACTTTTGCATCTCACCCCTTTTTCTCCAATTTTTCAAACACTTAAAAAAAAAAAAAAAGAACAAGAGGATGAAGAAGGCTTGACAAAATACTAAGAAGGAGCTATTTTCTTGTGTGATGTTGCTTCTAGGACAAGATCAAGGCCAGTTTTGCCCTGCAGTCACAGCTCGGTGTGATTCATGTCATCATGCCTAAATTAGGGTTAAACTTACTAGCTCAGATGCTTCCAGGGATACAGCTGTGGCAGCAGTAAATTAAACATGGATCACTAAAGACACTGAAATAAACCCAGGTCAAGCTGTACACTCTCCAGGAGTGAGTAAGCTTCTTTAGAGGTAACTTGGAGGTACATATGTACACATAACTTGTGCAATCACGTTCATATCCCAAGCCGTTCATGGATATTAGGAAACTTACCAAATACTGTTGGTAAAGTTTATTCAAAACTTTTTTTTCTTTAACTTTCCTGTGTGATGCAATAAATGGAATATTGTCATTTAATTTGTTTTCAGTGTTTCCAATTAGATTCCAAATGATTTCAAATATGGCAGCTAAAAAGAAAACAAGATCATTTGGGTTAATGCTGACAAATAATGGAATTTAATTGTGATTTAATATTCCTGGTGTTCATTGATTACTCCATTCAAAACAGTCCTTTAATAACCTGTTTTAGATTACAGAGGTTAACTACTTCCTTTAGTGTTCTAAGACTGCACTTAGGTCACTTACCTCCATTAATTTCTAATTGTTTTAGGTTTTTCCTTACCTACACTTTTATAATACTCTTGGTTACTTGTAAATTACCTTGGTTACACATAATACATTGAAACTTCATTGATTTGGGGAGCAGCATACACTGAGGGCAGCTGAGATAAGAACCTCTGCAGGCGTTCGCAGATTGTCGAGACTCCTGAAACAGCTTGGCAGAGAGGATGGCCAAAAAGACCAGAAAATCTTGCTTGTGAGAGGAAAGTGACCTCAGACTAAGGTAAAACATAAAGTTGAAAGTCAATGGCTACTTCTGAGTAGCTCTCTGTCTTCTGAAATAAATGGGGTTGTTTGGGTTTTTTTCCTGTCAAAGTGAGACTCATTAAGGAACAAAAGAAAAAAAAAAGCATGCATATGGAGAAGGAAACCCTCACAAAGTGAAAATTCTGCTAGTTGCTTGTATTCAGCTTTTTGTTACTTTTCTTCAATTAAAAATCAAATTCTCTTAGTCAATTCCAGTAATTCTTCTGCATTCATTCCTTGTAACTTTCTCAAGAGATATCAAAGGACCCCACCTGCCTAATACAGGGACAATCATGTCTGAATTGGCTTTGGAGAAACAGGTTCAGGCCCTACCATATTTTGTTACTTTAAAATCTCTGCTTTACAAATCCTGAAGACAAGATTACTTGGCGCTCCACAGCTCTCTCCTACTGCATTGCTAAAATGAAATGTTTCAATATTCTTGAAATGAAACATTCTGACATTATCAAAATGCAAGGAGAAGATTGAAATGATTCATTTGGACTTACTCCCATAAAAATGTCACTGAAATCAGCACATTTTCACAACATGTTTTGATTTGGGCAAAGCTGCATTTTTTTTTCCCTGTGGAAAATGATTTCATTAAAAACAAATGACCAGCTCTAATTACAACTCACTGAGCCTTTGCTCCAAAAGTCAAAGCCATTAAAACAGCACTTAGTCTTTATGTACTGGGGGACAGATTCTCCCTTACAGGTTGCTATGAAAAACATCTTTCTCCCCTGCAGAAGAGCTTATATTTGATGTGCCTGGGATTGCCAGCTAAATTGATGACTTGCCTTTAAGTGGTGTCCACAGTTTGTAAAAAAAAATAAATAATATAAATAAATTGAAGAATTTAATAAACAAATCAAAGGCAAAAGGCGAAGGGCACATCCAACCCTTTGAAGAAAATTATCATTGACTTCTGAGTTTAGTTCTGGAAATGGAAAGCAGGAGCTATAAAGCCATGTCTGCACGGCACTGGAGTCTGGGCAGAGATCTGAGACAGGGCCAATTGAGCCATCTTCCGAATCGGAGTCAATACAGCCATGTGACAGCGGTCCTCTGCCCAAACTGATTAGGCTGCTGAAAAGCTAGATTTTGTGACTTTGTCCATGCTATTAAATTAAATGTGCCTTAGTCCTCAGCGTGACACTGAGGGCAGTTGGTGTGCAACAGCTCATGTCAGTACAGAACCCTCCAGCCCACAACAGCCAGGTTGTGGAATCCAAACTGACTTTGGGACTGATCCCTGCCTCATGATAATGTCCAAAGCGTGCACGGACACAAACGTTTGTGGGAATGCCTGTCTGCCTGAGATGAAAATGTATCATCAAGAGACCTTATCAATCTCTACAACTACCTGAAGGGAGGTTGTAGGAAGGGGGAGTGGGTCTCTTCTCCCGAGTAACAAGTGATAGGGTAAGAGGAAATGGCCCCAGGCTGCACTAGGGGTAGTTTAGGATGGATATTAGGAAAAATTTCTTCACTAAAAGGGTTATCAAACATTGGAACAGGCTGCCCAGGGAAGTGGTTAATTCACCACCCCTGGAGGCATTTAAAAGATGGGTAGACAGGGTGCTGAGAGACTTGGTTTAGTGTTGGACTTGGCAGTGTTAGGTTAATGGATGGACTTGATGATCTTAAAGGTCCCTTCCAACCTGGACAATTCTATGATTCTATGATCAATTTATCGGTGTAAGCAGTAAAGCTGTAGAGCCCAACACCGTTTCATTTAGTAGTACAAATATGGCCAATTAATACGGCTGTGTGAGTGACTTCAGTGCTCATATCCCTTAATGAGTGAGTGTCCCAGCCCTGCCAGGGTCATGGGACACACAGCCTCATCCCAGTGCCCATGTCTGAGGAGAGACCAACCGGGTGCTGATCTGAGCCCTTGCCTTGTTATGGGGCTTCAATGTGAGATCTTCTTCAGAGCAGGGTCAGGTCTATAATCCTCCTGCAGCTTCAGGGACACACATCCTTCACTCAACCTGGGCTGGGAGGGTTTTATATTGCTTTTAGATTAGCTTGTCACCATAGCCATAGACCTGTTATTCTGGTTTTGGCCATTCAGAGAACTTCCTTTCCCTGGGAAGCTTTGCTGCATCCTTGCTTGAGAGAGACCATGAAGATGAACCCAAGTCTGAAACATCAAGGAAAGCAGCATTCACTTTACCCCCCCTCCCTCCCCAGCACCACGTGTTGTTGTCACCGCAAATTCTGCCTCTAGAAAACCAGTTAAAACCTCCTCAATTTGGGGCTACCTCTATCTGTGAATCAGAGATGGGCTGGCAAGGAGATTAGGCTTTAGCTAGTCTCTGGCAGGCTCATGCCTTCTTTCTCCTTCCCTGCACCCTTCCCAAGGTGGCAGGTGCAGCATAAGGCAAGCAGACACCAGTCACCTCCACATGCTCCAGGGACACGCACTCGTAAATCAGTAATATTGTCTCACCGAGCAAAGCTTTGAATAAGGCCCTAATTGTCGCATTTCTGTGGAAGAATAACTAAGTGAGTAGCTGGGATGGCAAATAAGGAGAGGGTGATGAACGTCAGAAAGCACCTCTGGAGATGTGGGGAGAGGAGCAGGGCTGGGTGGGTGAAAGGGAAAGAGCTTGGAAAGCAGTTGATAAAAGGAACATTTGTATGACATTAAGAAAAATTCTGTGAGTGATTAAAACCCGCGAAAGATGAAAGATGAGTAAAGAGCTCCAAGACACTCGGCAACGCTCAAGTTGGTGTCTGGAGTCTTTGACAGAAGATGTGATTCATCAGCCCACACACACACCTTTTTTTAAATATGCATGCTCATTTCAACAAATGTGAAATTTCCAGGCAAAGCAAGAGCACAGCACACCCACTCAGCCCTGAACAGCCTGGCGTGGGTACGCTGCTGCCGTCCCAGGGCGCCTGCCAAGCACGACAGGACCATCACACTGCCTTCCATCCTCCTCCCAAGGGGTGGGCGAGAGGGAGCTCTTCCTTCCCCTCCCCTCCACGATTTCACTTAGGAAAGGTTTGTGTTCACTCTGCTGTGGATTGAGTGATTCATCTCTTGCACACATATGGGGAAAAAAAAATTTAAAAAAATATACATCTCTCTCTCTATATGTATCTCCTGCTGGAACAGCTAAACTCTGAGGAGACAAAGGTTGGACAGATAGACCAGCATGCATGGGGATCCATAAAGCCTTTGAATGGCCATCCAGAGGGTGCGGAGAGCCTGCCATTTGCTGCTAAGTTGTTCCCTGCCATCCACAGTTTGGTTTTACAAAGAAAATGTTTCAAAGCTCATAACCATGGTGGGGGCGGGGAAAGCCACACAGAAACGTGATATCAGATGTAGTAACACCTGACCGCATCTCCAGTGGCCTCATACAGCAGTTCAAGATCAGGCTGGATGGGGCTTTGAACAACCTGGTCCAGCGGGAGCTGTCCAGTGGGGGTTGGAACTCAGTGATCTTTAAGGTGCCTTCCAACCCCAACCATTCTATGCTTGTATGATAACAGACAGCTCCAAAACCTAATAACATCCAAAATATAACCCTTGTTTAACTTTTTCTGTTTAATGATGCATTAATATTTGACCAATATTGATATGATCCTGGAACCTCAGTCCTCAGCTCCCTGCCACACCACTCAAAGTGCCATGATCCCTTAGAAAAAGCAACCTTCTCCATCTTTGCACCTCATAATCCAAATATATGACCAATAATTATTAAATAAAATAAAATGAACAAAAAACTAAACAAACCTTCTTACATGGACAAATAAATTTGTTAAATACTTATGTGCTTTTTTTACTGCCTTATTCATGCTTGTATAAATAATTTAATAAAAACCTCTATCAAAAATAGTTGAAGCTGCTCCAGACTTCCTATCTTCTTGAATCTCATGCAGCAAAATTTAGGGATCTTTGACTTGGAATTTATGTCTGACTTGCCACCAAGTACCATCACCTCTGTTGGTGAGAACAGCCTGAATTATCGCTCTGGCTATGAACTGGACTAGATGACCTCATAGGTCTTTTCCAGCCGTGCTTTCTGAAAGTCTATTAAAGGCCGCTGTCAAAACCCCACCTCCGTGTACACTGCCAAGAGGGAGGGGGCGTTTTGGTTTGCAGTAAAGGTATAAAAGCGGGATATGTAAAATTAAATTTCTATCCTTCTTCCTATCCCAGCTGATATGGGTATGGATATAGATCAGCAAGAGAAAAAGTAATATTCTTCAAAATGCTCATATTAACCTAGTGACTTAGACACATTCACCAAAGTAAATGAAATATTGAGGAAATTCAAAGAGGGTTTTTTGTATTGCCAACCTGGTTCACACCAAAAGACTGATGGCCAGATTATTATGTGGGACACAAACACTTTTTTTCAATAAGAAAAAGAGATTAGTTAGAAAAGATAATTAGTTTAAGCATCTATACCGTTAACACAATATATTCACTGTGTCTGAATTGTGCTGAGTGTGGGTGGCAGTTTGAAAGCTATGGACACGAGCCAGTCCACACTAATTGCCTCCTCCCTGGATGGGGCACAAAGTCAATACTGCTTTTGTATAAATCTTAGAGGATCAAATTCCCTAAATACCTATGGTCAGTCCAATATAGACAACTATGTATTTGCTGCAACAAATAGGCTTCATGTTCCTGGGCCTGAATTTCTCTCTCATACCTTTATGGATAAATTTGGAGACAGGTCATTTACAGCTTTCTCTACAAGGATTGACCAGGCAACTGGGATGTCTAGCTCCCACAGTAAGCCACTCTGTGGACAAAGCCCTCCTCATTTAGACACCAAAGTTGGACACCACTTACTGCAGAAGGTGAGGGCAATTCTGTGGCTCTCCTGTCTGAGTGATGGGATTATGTAGGTCTGGAAGTCCAGGATGTTGGGACACCCAAGTATCTCAGAATGGGACGGGTGAAAAATCAAAATCTGGGAAAACAAGATAATCTTTTCTCTTTCCTCTTTGAGTGTCAAATACAGATAGGTTTAAGAACAGTTCAACTGCCTGTTGATGTTAGATGGAAGTTGAGATGTCCACCTTGTCTAGCTGGGGAGTGTGAGGAGTGCTCTCATTTAGACATTTTGGGTACAACTCAGCTAGATTTCCACAGCTGCATACCTCCCACAGACACACTGTAGACATCTAAATTCAGGTGCAGACACAGATGTCTAAATTCTCACTCAAGCTGAATACCATCTTTAGGGACCCCCAAGGGAAGCTGGCAGTGGAGGAAGGAAGGAGTTCTGGATTTTGCCCTCATGGTGCTTAAATTTTCCACAAATTCCACTTCATATGCTTTTTAGAATCAGATCCTACATTACTTTTGAAAATTGGGCAGGTGTTCCTTCATGCATTATATACATCTGATGATTTACTGCTGGAGACCTACCGCACGGCAGCAGCCAATATGCACCTATATCTCTGAGGACTGTCGCAGTCAATGCTATACAAGAGTCAAATATTGCCATGTATTATTTTTAGTTGCCTTGAGAAATGTACAGGAAAAGTACCAAAATGTAAGACAACATGCTGCAAAAATAAACACTTAAAAAGGACCTAAATGAAACTGAAAAACAACCCCATGCATATGATTACCATTTCAAACAAGGAAAGCCTGACCCATTGGATACTCCTGAGAATGCTCCCCCATGGAAAGGTATTCATATATATCAGCATTTGTAAGATCCAGAACAACACTGGGGTCATTTTGTTTAAAATATACTGTGAACTCAGCAGGATACATCTGCTTTATATTAGTCTTGTGGAAATACTATAAAGGACTTTGGGGGGCTTTTTGGTTTTTTTGTTTTTACATGGTGGATAATTGAGATAAAACTGAACTTGTGTAAACCAGAAAGCAACTCATGGTAGAAATATCTTACTATCTTAAGACACCAAAAAGGAAACAGAAGTCTGAAAATTAAATATGTACTTCTGAGGAACTATTTATTTAAGTATCTAATGATATTCCAACATTCCCTTTATCATTATATGGCAGTACTAGGTCTTTTGTTTCCATTCTGGCAATGTGAAAAAATATTTTTTAGTTCTTACTACAATTGTACTTCGGGTTTCAAATCAACTGATCGCTTTCTGGGATTGAGTCAACTCTGTTCACCTTGTACTGTCATTAAAGCACGTGCAAAGCAGCAACTGGTTTAAACTGATCTGATTTGGTAGCATCTTTGCTGCAATTTGTCATTCTCCTTGCACAGATGCAAATGACAAAGGAAGGGAGAATCAGGCCCTCCGTGCTGACAAAGACCTCTTATCTTCCCAATGTTTTGCTAGCTGATCATACTGTTTCCTTGTGCTTTCATTTAAGGGTCATCAAGATAAAAGTGTTCATTTGAATTCTTTTTCTCTTTCTTGCTCCCAAATCCTGTTATACACAGTGCTCCTACTAAGGATGTACTGCGGTCCCCTACCCCTGTCTTTACATGTCTTCATGGTCTGCTCTGTTTTTAAGGCTTTGCTTAATTATTTTTAAAAAATCATGTTAGGTCTTAATATAGAAAACACAGTGGGACACCGTAAACACCGTTCCCTCATCACTCCCCCTTCATGACCTTTGAAACTAATGCAGTGGGGGGGGATAACCCCCTCCCCCCAGTGCCCTGTCCACAGGTCTCCAGCCCCAGCTCTGCTTTGGGACAGAGCCAAGAAGAAAGGATTCATCCAAACAGGGTCTCACAGCCTTGGTACCAGCGTCTCATACAGCGTGAGATCAGGAGCTGCTACAGTCATCTGTTTGTTTACTTTCTTTCTCAACTTAAATAAAACAAGAGGGGGAAAATGTTCTAAAGAGATAGTTCCTGATTATGTGAGAAATTCACAGGGAATAAAAATAAAAATCTATTTACCTTCAACTGCTTGCAATGAATTATGAATATGGAGGTGTCACCAATTTGCATAGAGCACGTACATGCAGCTCATTCTTGCTTAATCCTTTTGCTTGAGCTTTTTATTATTTCTTATTATTATAAATTCAAGTACAGAAGGCAATTTCAGCACCTGAAATATTTAGACAGGAGACTGATTATATTATTATGGAGAAAACTGTTTTTTATCAATTGATTTGGCAAATTCAGGCTCAGACACTCTCCAGTTCTGCGATCTCCCATCTTGATTATTGTGACATCCCACTCGCCTTACTTTGATTCATATTTCTGTGGTATCAGCCTTTCAAAGCACAAACAGCACAGCACAAAAATGAGTGACCATTAGTTTACTGGTTTTCTGGTCCTGTCTCTTTTATTCCTTGTCTAACACATGTTTTCCAAGGTTTCAACTTCTTTAAGCCTGCCTCCGTTCATACCCAGGACAACACTGATGCTGAGGAAAAGCTGGGTTTGGTGGTATGAAAAGCAAAGCGTCATGCTTCTTCTGAGGGCAGAGATCATTCCAAGAGTTTCTCAAGGCAGGCAAAAAGGTATTACTGAGGTCCAAGGGCTTTTTCATAGAGCGTTGGGAAGGTTGTACCTTTGCACGTTTTGAGATGTTGCTGCACAGAGTAGGGTTGGAGTGACCTCTCTGTTTGATCACCCCAGGCTCACTGGATTCATGACCTGAACCTTTGCTGCATGCTGTTGCCTTCAACTGCACTAATGGCATGCTCCCGCTAACACAAGGATGCAGAAGAGAGCAAGGAAAATAAAAAAGAAGGGTTTAGGAAGAAATGAGGAAAAAAGTGGGAGCAGAAGAAATGCAGACGGGGAGAAAACTGAGATGAAGAGGGGCTACATCTGGGGATCAGCGAAAGACAGAGAGAGTGGTCGCAAAGCTGTAACCGTGAACTTGAACGAGGCCAAGAGGTGAGATAAGGGAGTGAAAAGAGGGCACCGTGCAAGAACCTGCAAGATGCCAATCTATAGGCAGGGGAACCGGGTGCAAGGAGTCATGACAAGGTATCCATTGATCTACAACAAGAGTCATCCGCATCAGTAAAGCAGAAGCAGAGGAGGAGGAAGTGGATGAAGGGAGCAAAACAGATCAAGAGAACTGAGACGAGAAAAAACCACTTTTTGCTTTAGCTCAGGACAGGAGGTCACTAATGGCCTTGGCCAGGTGGCTCTCAGGAGAGGGGAGGGCTTGAGAGCCAGCAGAGACAATCAAAGTGGAAAGCAGGAGGAGGCAAATTTAAGGTAAAATGAAGCATACTCCAGCATTTTGGAGACAGGGGAGGGAAAGGAGAGAAACCAGGGGACTGTCCTGACACCAGGTGATGCTGGCGCAGACCCATCCCCAGGCATCACTAGCTCAGAGGAGCCTTCTCTTCCTTCGTTTCTTTTCCTGTCGCCAGGCATCACCCATCCCCTCAAAAAAATCCAAACAAACAAAAAAAGGGAGAAATTGTGATTGGCAAAGCAGTGAAATGGTTAATGGCATCAAGCAGAGTAAAGTCCTGTCATGGACCAGAACTCCGTCCAGTAATAAGTGTGTGGCCCAGATGTCAAAAGGGTTAGGGCATTCCCTGCCTCCCCAGACGAGTTCCCAAGAGGGAAAAACGTTTTGTCCTCATTTACAATATGGCAGGTGAGAGGGATGGGAGAGGGGGAGAGGGAAAAGAGGTGGAAGATAACTGAGGAGTAAATTGATTTACATTTAAATGTTATGTTTTTATTACTTTTTTTTTTTTTTGCACTCAGTGTGAAATCTCATCTTTTAAACTAGGCAAACCAGGGTAAACTATTTTTTATAGTGTGAAAAAAAAATGATTGACACTCTAAGGTAATACTTTTTAAATTCCTCCAATTAAACAAAGCGAATTTAATTTTAAGTTTAATTAAAAGGAAATTTAATTAGAAAGAAGATTAAATTTTAATTAAATTTCTCCAAAATCCTTATCCTTGCCTTTACTGCTAATATTTCTCTCGGAACCAAATCCCTTTTTAATATTCTTAAATTCTATTCTAGTAAACTTCCCCTTTATATTAAAATTATATCTGCCTGGATGTACTCACTTCCAGGAAAAAAAAAAAAAATCATTACCCCTTTTAAGATACTTGAAGAGTACACCTGAGACACAGAGTAACTCAAGAGCGACCAGTGGAACATTCGGATATGCTCTGAGTGCGACATTGCTAAATTAACCCACCTGCTGCCGAACGCTCCCTCGGCAGGAGAGCATCTTTGTGTCGCAAGCCATTCCTTCCCTGCGCATAAAGATCTGCTGCTCAGCACATCCGTGGTGTCCATATGGCCTGTACCACTCAGCATTCCCAGTCTTCTGCTTCTACATCCTTTTTCTTTTTTTATTTTCTTTTTTTTTTTTTCTTCTGCAGAGATTTTCTGGTTTTTTGATTTCTTTTTTCTTTTCTGCTCTGGACTGCTGGACAGGTTTGCACTGGTCACAGCCCCCAAGATGGATTGGGCCAAATTTGTTTTTTGCTTATTCTATCTATATTGTTTTGACATCAACTCCAGTCTTCATGGTCCGGTAACTAAAAGACGATTGCTATGAGGTTGTCCTGAATGTATATCCTATATAAGGAATGTGTAAGGCTTTGCTTGGTGGGTCCTTCAGCAGGTGACAGCTGGAGCACCGATGCACCCCCTCTGCCTCCTGACCATGCTCCTGAATCCCCTAGGACATATCTCCGCTGCACAAAGCAACACCAGGTAGCAACAAGGAGCTGACACTCCAGGATTCAGAGCATGCCTGGCAGTCATCTCCTGACACCTCATCTCCTGGCACCTACATGAAGTACGCTGCCACCGACCCTGTCCAGCACCGTGACCCCACAGCCCAGCATGGCCTGGTGGGTCCAGCAGAGGGCCAGAGGGCAGCAAAGATGCTGTGAAACTGCTTCAGCCCTGCATTTTGTGCTGGGGTGTCGCACAAGGTGAGTGAGGAGGAGGATGCCAGACAGCACTGCCCTTTGAGCTGTGGTCAGAGTGTCTGTCCCCAGGAGCCAGTATATGACCCACTGTCCCAGATTCAGAACCACCGGTGTTTATTTTAAAATGTTGTCATGGTGACCAGTAGTCCTGCCAATGGGTATTGGCTTGTAAAGCATCAATATTTATGTAGTTATTCTTATATATAAAATTTCATCTGCTAAACTCATAGATTGCTATACCTGACAGCTGTCTCTCTCCTCCAGCATCACTTCGTTAAGAGTAGCTAAGGACCTGACACTTCAGAAACTCCGTAATGGGCTATTTGCAAGAACCTGCCCATAGATGATGCTTGTCTACAAATCCGTCAAATAGAAAAGTCACATGGCCACTTTGAAAAAAAAACACTGGAAATGTTTGTGCTTGTGAAACTCAGTTTTTCAAGTTTTTTTGCAGACAACAAGCTCCACGGGGTGCCAAATGGTGCTGCAGAGTATTCATTCAGCTTTTGAAGGACTGTTCACAGGAAATGTTTTGCAGAACTCGTACACCTCCATTTACTTTGCAAAGGAATCCAAATAAGATGCAACTGCCCTGCTGAAATTAAAACAGAGATCCCAGCAGGTACCGTCAGTGCAAGGTCAGTCTCAACAGCCTCACCATCTAACAGGCCTATCATAGTCCTGCATACTGTCTTGAGAAACCCTCCAACAACTACCTGCCTATTTTGGCAACTTCTCTCCTACTTGTTGATGTTTCTAAGGTCACTCAGGTTCCTCCTGAAGAGCAGTCTTGATTTTTTGCAGGTTTGTTTGGGGTTTCTTTAAATAATCTTTTTATGTTCTTTCAGCCTAAGGTCATCTACTTTGTCTCTGGGGGCAGCTCATTCACCTTCTGATCTTCATGCTCTCCATGCTTCTCTCCCACCCACTGCAAAAGTCAGCAGGAGCTGACCTTTCTCCTCGCCAGCTGTCAGACCTGGCTGAGGCTACTGAAAAATGGAATTATTGCCTTGTGGGGCTTTTTTTTTTCCCCCCATCTCTTTTAAAAATAAACATGGATTAAGTGACACAAATTCATACACTAGGAGACTGTGCCACAGTCAGTGACTGGAAAACACACAGAGCAAAGATTGATTTAAATGCAGTGGGCCAATGGTATTATGCACCTTATTTCTTTCACAGACGCAATCCTAAAAGTTCTAGGAATGGCCTGAGAACATGGTGATAATCTTTTATTTATGGCAATTAAATTTTTAACATGATGGAGATTTACATTCTTGTTATTGTATAACACTGCTTATTTTCAAAATCTCTCTTTTGGGAGGAAGGTATTTTTATTACTTTCTTCCCTTATACTAGGATCGGCACAGATGAGTTCTAACAGGCAACGCTAAGATTGAAATAGTAATGGAAATAAGGAAAAGGAAATAACATTCATTATCTTTTTTTTTTTTTAAATGAGAAGCTGAGGCACAGAGAAATCAGCTGTAGGTACCCACCACCTGCAAATGCTTCACACCTAATTGGAAGAATACCACAAAGTTCACCTGGAAAACATGTTGGAAAAAAAAAAAACAAAACCAACCACCACTTAAATCTTGATTTCCAGAGTCCTAGGCAACTGCTTCAAGAAAAAAATAGTCCCATTATTTTATACAGAAAACAAAATTAAGAGATAACACAAGACAGAACATTTGGATTACGGATTGAAATTCTTCATAAATATGATATTGTCTGGATGATAAAATGTGATATGATCTAGATAACTTGCAGAAAATCATTATACTTTGTAGGAATATCTTTTAACTGATGAGTAATTTTTTTTTTTTTTGTATGAGGGCTCAGTCTATTCAGATGACTCCTCATGAAAGAAAAATTGCCCTGCCAGGGCAATTAAAACAATGCTGCCAGTATTATGTGAGGTTTCAACGTGCAGAAGACATGTGCTGTACATATCTAGAGATCTTCAGCTCCAAGGAGTCTGACACTGTCACGTCCATTCGAAAACACAGCAGAAGAAGAGAATGGATGCTGACACTCATCATGGTATTAGAAGATGTTCCTTCAGAGAACATCTTAATCAGTAGGTGCTGTGACACCGAGCTGGAAACTCTTCAGCACACTGGTGTTGTGTTACAGTAAGCTACATGTCTCATGATGTCATAATATTTGAAATAGTAAGACTTTAAAAGAAAAATCACAACAATGCATACGAAACTGAAAATAAAAGCCCAAGAGCATAGCACTGTATCCATCTCTGTGGATTTGCACTTTCCCAGGTGATATATCCTGCCTGTAGACCTGAATTTGTCTGCAGAAGGGAGAGGATACAGGCAGTGCTGTATCCTGGCATGCTGGCATGAAGCCAGTGGTCAGTCTCATTCAGTATCTGGCAAGAACAAAGGAGGCTTCAGAGGAAGGTTGAAGAAATTTCTCTCACAAGAGAACTCTCTTCCTTTCCCACAGCAGGTTGAGGTCTTTTCAAGCCTGGAAATACAAGGATTTACCTCCTTTCTCTTGCCCATGGTGAAAGAAAACTGTTCTTTACCATTAAGTGTATTCTGCAGACTATCTGGAAAGTAAGGAGCTTTCATCACGTAGACACAAAAATAGAGAGAGTTTTATGGGGTGTGTTTCATTCCTGTTGGGTGCCCACCAGCCATGACTACTGCCCTTTGGGCCACACAATCAACCTCCTCACTCATGAAGATAAATGTCGTATCAGCCCTGCAGTAAGCCATCATCTATTCTTGAGAAACAGAGAGAGTATATAGCATGACCTTCCTTGAAATATTGGATCTATTTACACGGGTTTGCGTGGACCACATTACTTATGAGTCACCAAGGGGAAACTGAGCTCCTTGTAGATAAAGCGATCAGTGCAAACCACTGTAAATAAATCTGAAATTTCTATGAAGGTCGCACTGTGTCTGATTTATATTTCAGCACCCTATGAAATAATGTTGACCAGGTAAGTGGTTTTCAATTATTTTTTTTTTATTCACATAAGGAAAAAAAAACCTTTTTTGTAGTATAAGCGACTGCTCTATTTTAAAGTGCATCTGGTTAGAGAGATGACACATGCCCAGGAAGTAAGTTATTATTGTCTGGCATAAGTTTAAATGTACCTGGACCTTATTCTGCCACCCTGACTAACCAGGATGACTTGCATGGATGTACATGGCAGAACCAAACCCAGCAGCAGCAACAGATGGTCCTTAGAAAGTTTGAAGCTCCATTTTACTGATTAATCTATAACTTTGTTTTCATTAACAGCCCCAGTATAGGTTAAGCCCAAGTGAAACCTTTGTACCACTAAAGTAGGAGTTACCATGAGCACAGGCTTTTGGTCTTGGAAGATAAGTAATGCTCTAGAGACCAAATTATAGGAGTGGAAGTCAGGAATCTTCTTTCTGTCCTCAATCTGCTTTGTGACCAATTTCACTTCCCTCACCAGCTTTCATCCAACCTGTCTGTTAAAGCAAGTGAGCCCCTGATACCGGAGGAGACTACTTGATGCAATTATGAGCAATAACCCTTAGGGCTCCATTTTAGGTTCAGAGGAGTCTTCTGGTTGAATGTATACCCAGTTGTTTCAGTTTGAAAAATCAAACCAGAGATCTATGAGCAGATTCTCTAAGAATATTGACAGGTTTTCTACTTGCTGTCCAAAATGTCATTGGAAGGTAAAAATGGTATCTAATAAGTGAACTTGATCCCCTCATATGTACTTCTGAGCCCCAAAACTAATATTTCAGAGTTCTAAACAGGGCAAAATAAAACCAAAATATTTAGAGTGCCTAAGCTGAGCACAGGAGAAATAATCTTTTGAGAATTACAGCTAGAAAGCTTGAATTTGCTTGAACTGCCTCACAGAAATAGGTTTTATTTAACACAGTAGCAAGTCAACGTTCAGGAAGACCCAGAAGGTCTTCAGAGGCACTAAGCAGCCTGGGTGGTGATAGCAGATGAAATTCTGATATGGCAAAGAGAATGATGCTCTCTGGCAGAAAAGAACATGATTCTTCCACAATCTCATCTGTCAAATTACCTGTAAACAAGGCCAGCCCTGGGTGAGTGGCAATTAAGTAGGGCAGCTGATCACTGAGGTTCTAGTAAAGTGGTCAAAGTCATGTCGGTTTATTCCCGAATCTTTGAAAACCAGGTCTAGCTGCTGCAGCTGCAAGAATAGCATGGGTCAGTGGTTATCACTCTAAGGAGCCAGGCCCTCTCAGCAGAACTAGTTGCCAAAGTCTTCTGACACATCTGCCATAAATGCCCTCTGCCGTGCCCAAAGTCAGCAGATGCTCAGCTCTTCTTGCTGCCCCTGTCCCTGCACATCTGTGCTGGGCTGCTCCTGGTTCCCACCTGGGCTCCCTGCAGCAGTGAAGCTCTGATCAGTTCCCACCACAACACTTACAGAAAACATGTGGCTACCTGCACGGTTGTCCTTAGAACATATAAGTATGCATAAACAAGTAGAGAGAAAAAAGCAGAATTATTTTAGTGTTTGAGGCAACCCTGTCCCCTTGCTTAAAACATTGAATTCAGTTCTGCTCACATTATCTTTATAAAGGTAAAAGCAAAGTGACGGGAAAGATTAGTTAGTGATGACTTTCCATTGCCCTGCTGTTCCACTGTTGCTGACATTTACCTGGTGCAGGGAATTCACAGTGGGTGTAAATAATTTGATTAGATGTGTTTCGTACCTCCTTGTCACTGTGTAAGGCAACACCAAATCAGCCCTGCTGATGGCTAAAAGAATTCTCCTACGTAAACTTGTTAATCTTGGGCTCAGTGGCCAGGAATCCTCCCGTTATAAGGCATCTCATTCCTAAAAACACCGAACAGATTAATGAAGACTAAGTATCAAAATAGTAGTCAAACGGAATTGTGGGAAGGTCTGTCCTTCCCAGTTCCATTTCTGATTTTCCTTCGGTTTTCAAACAAAAAGCAGCCCAGAGTGCCTTTGCATGGATGCTGGAGGAAAACATGCCTTTTGTAAAATTTCCTGGAAAATATGCTCAGTGCTCAGACTTCAGCCCAGTTTTTAAAGTTTTTAATAAAATGGGCTGAGCCAGAAGCTGAAGCACGGACTCCCAGGGAGTTCATCTAGAATAAGGTTTTTTTAAACCAGATTGAGGTTTTTAAACCAGATTGGTTAATTTAAACAAGACTGGGACCAGCTTTTTGTCAGCCTCAGCAGTTCTGCCACACCTCAGGACCTTTTATCAAATCTACGCCTCAGCAAATTTAAATGCTAGTTTAACTGCAGTTGTTAGTTAAATGACAGTTAATTACATTCTTGTAGCTCAGACTAATCGCTGTAGCATATGAGTACCTTACACGTTGGACAGGATGTATCTGAAATGTCTCTGGAAAAGCTGAGTCAGAGTGGCAGGTTTTCTCTTCAATGTGAAACCACATTTCTGGCCCATGAAGGACAAATCTGAGCACCCATGAGCTCTTCAACGCCATCCTCAGCCACAGGAGGTGGCTCACCTGGGCTGGTCATTGCATTCCCAATGGAAGGATCAAGAACTGCCTCAAGACACATAGGAATGGAGTCCAAAAAAGTTGCTAAAGCAGTATTATCACATTAAACAGATGGGGTTTTTTTACTACTATTATCAACGCTTTATGATTGTGCCAGTTCTTTCCACAGGTACCAGACAGGCAGAAAACCTAGACTGTCCTAGTCCAATGCACATCCTAGAAAACTGCAACCTAAGAAAGTTTACAGTTGAATTACATCAAGTGATCGCTCTTTAATTTAAAATGAGTGCAATGGCTTTAGAGTAATTGCACTGGAAAACCATCTATGCAAAATATTAATTCATATTTTTATTTATTTCATTTGGCAGTGTGTTTTGCTGCCTTCTCTTCACCCGGATTTATCAGTAGTCTGGCGACCCTCAAAGACCATTTGAAAAGTGGTACAGTTTTGGCAAGAGCTAAATCCTAGCAGAAGACTCTCTGAAACTCACTGTAAATCTCTCTGTTCTGTTGCTCTACAGACCCCGCTTCACCATCTGCCTTGCGAATTGCATTTTTGTTGCGGTATTTCACAAGTTTTAAAATATGGTTATTACGATCCATAAACCGGCTTTCACAGAGATTATTAATTAAGTCCAAAATATTGTACCGACGTGCTTTGTGAAATATGGCTCAAACGTCACAGCACTGCTGCCATTATAACCCATCTGCATAATATTAGATTGGAGCTCTTAAAAGCTGCAAGTTTTTTGTTTGTTGCTGGGGGGGGGGAGGTTTGTTTTGTTTTCCTGTGTAGCAGTCCAAGAAGTAAAACCTGGAGCCTTAAAGTCAGGTGGATGAGATAAATTGAAACGGATCTTATTGCTCCCAAACACTCTCCTGGAAATAATGGCATCTTGACATTTTATCAGTCACTCATGCGGTCATTCTCAGCGGTATCAGCCAGAGCTTGAAGGATAGAGCCGTAAAGAAAGGATTGTCAGCCATAAACATTCCTCAAAACCATGAAAGCCACAAATGAAAGCTTAAGTAATGGAGGACGGAATACCCTTGATATTTCAACAATTACCTGCAACAACAGGCTTTGTTCAGAGCCCCGGCCATTTTTTCAAAAGCCTTTAGTTGTCATGGCCAGAATAGGATAGGGAAAAAAAAAAAAATGAAAAAGGGGGTTAAAAAAAAGAAAGAGAGGAAAAGAGACAGATCAAAAGCTCTGATGTGAAAAGATAAACTTAAGTGGTGGTGTATATGAGGAAGTTTATGGAAATTTTTCAGTTTTTTAAAAATCAAGATTTATTGCCAGATCTTGGAATTATTAGGCTTGTAGTGAGCTACTTTTTTTTTTCCTTTTTTCTCCAAGAGATCATTAGAAAGACATTCATGCTGCTGAGCTGTTACCTCTGCGGCCATTTCTGATGTCAAATTATGGAGGAAAAAAATGACACTTGCAAGCAGATGGCAATTGAAGGAGCTTCAGTAACAGACAGAAGCGAGCAAGTGGGAAAGTGAATTCAACTTCATTACACTTTGGAAAAACATCATATTTTTGTGGAGGACAAAAAAAGAAGAAAAGCTGGGTTTAAATAGTCATTGTGTCATTATTTTAGCAATTTAGAGCTCATAGAAACAAAGTAAAATGTAGGGCTTCATATCCAAGTCAACCCAAACTCTGGAGGCAGCAAACATGAAAGGTTAAATGCTCTAGAAATTGCATTTGTAGAGTTTCTCAACTTAGGAGATTAATAGTTACTCAAAGCAATGGATAAATATTAGCAAAGGATCATTAGCAGAGAAAAACACATCAGTGAATCAGAGCTCCCCAGCTTATCAGATCAATTTTAAACAGGTTTATCTTGGACTTTTCTAGCACCTTAATGAGGAACAAATTGGTTTTTTACCCCTTTTTTGTTTCCTGAGCCTTTGTTGACTTTTTGATGTTACCTACATATAACCATTAATATAAATGGGTTAGTGGCATAAGAGTGTTAATTCCCTTTCCCCTGCAGGTTCCTGGATACATTCATGTTATAAAAGTTCCCTTTTATTACTCTGCTCATGGTCATCTAAAGTTTAAGAACAAGTGAGTTACTGTTGTTAAGGGATTCTACTAAGGGAGAAGAGACCAAGTAATGAATGGAAACAAGACCAGATACAGGAGGCCATCTTTTCTTTCCTTTTATATATTAATGTAGGTGATAATTTGAACAGCTAAGTTAGAGCTTGTATACTGGCATGAGTGAGCCTGTGGCCAGAGAGAAAAGAATCACATCCAGTGTTTGCCAGCAGATATGGAACCCGGGCAATTGCATAGGAAATCTCCATTTTACCTTTTAAAACTCCCGAGGAAGAAAAAAAAAAAAAAAAAAAAAAAGAAGAAAAAGAAGAAAAAGAGAGTGATATTTGAAATATTTGAAATACAGCCCTTTTCAAAGCAACAAAACTCACTCATACTTTACTAATGGTAGAGAAGAGAGCAAAGCAAGGGCACTCTTTCTTAACTAAACTCATTTGCTTACATGTAGAAATCTTTGAAATGCCCCAGAACATGCCCCTGGCCTCTCACTGACATCTCAGAAAGCTTCAGGTCTCCATAAATGCTAGACCATTTCTGACACTGTGATGCAGACCTCTTAAACACCCAAGACTGCCTCCGATTATTCAAAGCACCCAGGGGAAAGAAACTGGAATGAATTTGGAAAGTTAAACCTTCCAAGACACGCAGACACCTGCCTCTGGGCCAGGCATCTCCTTGACTATTGACTTCTATGAGCTTCAAATGACATTTAGCACCTAAATGCTTCTTTGGAGCTGATTGTAGGATCCTTTTCCATGGGGTACCTCTGTCTGGAGTTCATAACATTGGTCTGCAAGCTGGGGGCTGGGCTTTCATCCCGAGCAACTGAGTAAATCTTGATGATCCCTTACCCACGTTTGTTTTCATTTGGCACTGTATGAGTTTGGTTTATTTTCATTGCTGCCTGCAAGGCTGAATTGCTCTATGCCGCTGTTAACAGACCCTCAGTCTTCTTCGGATGTTATCAAATGTTGAGGTAGCAAAATAGATTTCACGGCCTTTGGATGTTGAGGTGCATGTGGTCGTTGTGAAAGTGTGCTAGAAGCTGCTTGTGCACTGAGGTGTCTGTGAGATGGAAAGTTGTTACTCTGTAGATGTGTAAATTCTCTTGGAGGAACATGACCCCACCTCCATACTTTTATGTCTCTCAGATGAGATACATCAGGCAATCCCCTTCCACCATAGACCTCACAGACTAGGGACATCTGTTCATACTCTTCCCTTGATCCATCAGGAACATAAACCTGGTAGGTTCCTGCAAAAGTCTTACTTTAGATGAAAGAGAACTTTTTACCAAAAAATTCCTAACAGACTTTGACGTCAGTAGTTGATTTTATACATGATTTGGATGTACGAGGTCTAACAGGATAATGTAGGAAGCTTTTTATACCAACTGCAGCTGACAAGCCCAGGCAGCTGCCCTTACAGTTTTTTCTTATAATCAGAATTGTCTGAATTCTGCAAATAATGATGTAGGTAAGTTTAAAAAACTTCTTTTGGATTCATATATTCATCCCATTTTCATGACAAAACAAGTGCTTTTTGCGTGAATACTTCATGCGTTTATAAGAGGGAAGAACAGAGTTACCATGAGGTTAAGTGTTGCAGTGTAGGTCTGAGCAAGTTGAAATACGGAATAAAATTTCTACTACCTCCAATGAAATATGCATTTTATCTTCTGTGAAGACTTGTTTCTTGCTAGTCTCTGTCAGCAGGAGCCATCAACATAATAGTGTTTTGCTGACCTGTGAAAGAGCTTCTGGTAACCACTACTCAAGAGCTCCATTAAGACAGAATCATTTAAGCTGATTCCATAACAATGTGAAACTTTTGTAAAATGAGGTTAGGAGGTTGATGCATTTTATATAACCAAATGCAACCATTTTGGGCGTGAACTTGTGAGCTGCTGAATAGTCTCAACTTCCATTAACGTTATAGACATGCTCAGCATTTTATGAGACCAACATCAATGCAATCTAAAATCTTAAGATAATGTTTTAGTTACAGTAATAACAATGAAAGTGCACAGGAATTTGAAGACATTTCTAAAATAGAAGACACAAAACCTGCGGCATGTTTAGTCATTACTGTTGACAGTTTCTAGTTAAATCCTTGCTTCACTTTACCTTGCCTTGCCTTATGCTTCCACAGAAGTTCCCTTCCCTTCCCTTCCCTTCCCTTCCCTTCCCTTCCCTTCC
>JAHREE010000124.1:2971911-2992212 GCA_033628505.1 Tringa tobata
ACGCCTACACCAAGCTAGCAGCCTGAGTTTTCATTATATTCAGCGATGATTCAGTCAGTAGCATATGGAGCACTGTTCAACCCACCCTGGAGATTGGCATTTCCTTAGCTGTAGCTCACCACCAATGCCATTAACTAGTTCAAAGAACAGCTCTTAACGCTTCATTGACTGTACTGTACTGACTGCAGCAGACATGCAGACCCACAGCGCACACGGAAACATTTACATCTAGGGGTCTGAATCTAGAGCTGAATCCTGCCCTGGATTGCACTCCCCCTTGTCAGGCACTGTGATGCCAAAGTTAGCTGTCTGCATCCTGTCCTGTGCGCTGGTAGTCTATGTGGCTCTTTGCCTCCTGCTTTTGCTTTATTAACAGCGTTTTTCACAAAGTTTCCTGGACAAGTAGACCTAGGAAGGTCCATCTCCTTACTCAAGGTCACCAGCACAGAAACAGAATCCGAATCTCCTGTATTCTCTGCCCCCAAATCACAGGCAAGGCTCCTTCTCCTGAGGAAGATGTATTTTCCATCAGTTAGCTTATTTTCCAGGAAAAGTCTCCTCTGAAATCTCTCTCTGACTGTCTCCAGAGGCTGGTCTTCTCCATTTGAAAACCACCCAGCTCAACTCTGACGCTGCCATTGGCTTGGGGAGGTCATGCCATACAGCAGCATGCTTATCTTTCACATTTGATGCTTTCTCTCTTTTTAGTACTACATGTAGAGGGTTACAAAACCTTAGGAGATTACAGATATGCCATATTCCCCCAGAAATACATAAACTGAGATACCAGTTCAGGCAGTACTCAGAAGGAAATTTCCAATTTTTGTTTTGCTTCATAACCATTATGAAGGTCAGTCTTTGTTCACCCTTGTTACAAACTAAATTTCCTGATAAATGTCAAAATTGCAGTATAGGCAAAATGTCTGTTTCTCTAATTTTTTCAGCAGTTTGGACCTCAAGAGATGCATCCTATGCAGTGAGGATATTAAGGGAGTTTGAGTGGTACTGAGGGAGGTGAGAGACTGGCTCCTCAAACTCCAGCATACATGTTGTGGAAAAAGTTGTACATGCCATGAGTCAGAGCATCTCTGAAGTGCTAAACAGGCAAGTGAGACAAAAGATGAGGAAGTAAACGTCCACAGAGGCACCTCGACAAAGTTATAGGATAGGTCATGGGGAGAGTGAAATGTGCATCACAAATCTCTCAGCTTGTACTAAGTGTTCTTGCCACAAGGTGAAATATGAAAAGGACTTGTTCATTTGGCCTTTCCATTTCAGCACCTCTCAGTAGATCTGATTCTCCTACCCTTTGTCCAGTCTAATTGTACAGTTTTAAAGTTCCTGAGGTTTCTTCTGAACTTTCAGAAGTCATAATGAGATGCAAAAGAAAATGAACCAGGAGAAGGAAATTTCATTTGTTTTACCCTCACTGCAGGAAATATATGTGTCACCTGCTGATTTTCCACCAGGAAGGCTACATCATAGTTTTGCACTGTGCTCTTAAACAAAAATGTTCCTGAAGCCTACACACCCTGCTTTTCTCCCTCCCACCCCCCAAATGCATGTAAAACCCTAAAGTGTGTAGTCTTTGCTCTTTGTAAATATGCTTACCTGGGATATGAATTCAAATCTGAGCTGTGCTTTGCTTGATCTGGAACTCACTTTGCCAAGAGGATTCAAACAAGAACATATAAGTGCTGACAGTTCTCCAATGCCATTTCCACAAATCCTCCTCCAGGGACAGATAAATAATCAAACAACTCAATGGGAAATAACACTAAAGCATCTCAGCCCACAGAACCACAGGATATGCACCAGACACACATGGGTGAGTGCAGAAATGCTGAGAACATTTAGTAACACAGATAGGACTTTGGGAATCCTCATGCTTGTCTAGGCTAACTGAAGCGTAAATCTGGAGTAAATGGAGCAACAGTGATGCAAACTGTCATAACAGATTGAGAACCAGACTCAGAGCTCCTACCATCTACCTACATGAATGGAAAATCTTCATCATCTCTGTATCAAGTCATATTTCTTGATATTTCTCTTTCAAATGCCCACTCTGCCTGTTTTAGTGGTGCTTAAATGCAAAATATTCATATTATACTTTCCACGGCTGGCTCCCATTCTGCTAATTCAGTTATGCAAGACTTGACCCCAAATGAATCCTCTTTCTTTTTTGTTTTTTTTTTTTTTATTATTATTATTATTATTAACTGCTTTGCTGATATTTGTAGGCAGTCTTTATGTCTGAGGTTGTCACTGAACTGAGTTTGATCCAGCCAATTTTTACTCCCAAGACTGTGCTGCTGAATTAGTCTGGTAGAGTGTCTCTCAGCTAAGTGCGTTAAGTAAAACAGGGTAACAGTATGCAGCATTTTAAACTTGTAGCCTACAATTTCCCCTCCTGTCCAAAACTTATCAGGAAGATCTATTAACATCCTGCAATTGCAGGATTTTTTGATTCAGTTACCATTTCCTCTCCTATTCATTCCTGACATGCTATTAACCATTTCAACCACTGCTGAGCGTTAAGCTGATGTTTTCAGAGAATTACCTAAAATTATTTGAAGAGTGCCTTCCTGATTGTTACGTATTTCCTTAAAGATCTTTATAATTACTATAAGAATGTAATTTCTTTCTTTCCATATTTGTTAGGTAGCTTGGACCCCTCTAATTATAGGGGGACCATATACTGCCTCAGGCCCAGATATGATCTCTGGGAATTCCCAGGAGTCTCCAAGACTGTCTCTCCAAGGTTGATGATTAAATGCCTGTTATTGACAGGGTTGACTTCAGTTTTCTCTAAGCAAAAGACAACTGGAGGACCTACAGTCTTATGCCACACTCATTAAGCCGCACATCATCGTCCTCTCCCCATTAAAAGATTGTCTGTTGACTCCACTCATCTCAGCCAGGGAGATGCCTTTGATTTGAGACAATGTAGTCAGTGGCCTAATTTTTTTATCACTGGCTTTAGATATAAGACATCTCTTTCAGCTATCCGATACTACTTTTTTTGCTGCTAGAACAGCTATGGAGCAAAACGTAGGTCTCTTTCTAATATGATACCTGTTGTTCTTTGGGAGGTTTTCTGATTTTTATGCAAGACTGCAGTGTCCCACTTGGATCCACCTTTAAACAACAAAAGGCAGGAGAGGGTCTTAAACCTCGTAAAACCAACTTAAAAGGGAAACGCTTTTCATATAGCAGCTCTTCAGTTTTCATACAGCTCTTGCTCATTGCGCTTTGATGCTGTTGACGTTGAATGCTCTCTTGCTATACCTCAGTGTGATATAATGGAAGGAACGCCATGTGGTAGTCTGCAGAAAAGTCGATTAAACTAGCAGACATAAAACTGCAAACAGCTTTTACGCGTCACTAATGGACTGGGACCGCTTGGCTTTTATGATAGCTCAGAAAACCTTACACACCTGAGGTGCTGTAAAAATGAGTAACAGTTAAAAACAGGAAGAAATGTAAAGGACGAGGTGCAAAGCTGGATGGCTTTTGGCATTAGCTGTTTAACAATGTCATACCATGGTCTGTTTACAGGTACAAACAAAATGACCTCTCCTCCTCATGGGAGAACTGCCTTTATCCCAAACGTACCCTGGAAACTTGGTGATCAAAAATTTTACTGTTAACAGAGTCCCTTTCCATCTGTTATAAAGAAGGAATGGCTTTGGTCAACAGGGACATTTAAACTGTAGGTTCAATGTTTGGCTAACTAAGGATGTAATTTGGCACTTTCCTCCAAGTTAGCAGAAATACTGGTCATTAAATATTTCCCCACATTGTGTTTATCTCGGCTAGTGCTGTCCGCCTTTTGCTTTCAAAGGAATTGGACCCTCAAGGCTTTTCGTCTCCTCACCATGTTGCCACATGTAAGTTCTGCATGGTGCTGTTTTCCCTTTTAGGGCCCAGGACTTGGAAGGACAAAAGGTCTGCAAAATCCTTTTGTCCTATACTCAACTGGCAGACACATGCACTAATTCTCCAAGACGAACTTAACAAAGCGATATCAGAGAAATGACAAATTTCTATAAATAATGCTGAATACTGCAAATGATATGCCTGAAAAATCACTTGATCATTAAACAATAGAAGATGCCTTCTGTAAAATAAATAAACCATGAAAGGAGAAGGCAAATCTTCAATTTAAGATTAATATGGTCTGAACGGTCCAGGAAGATGTTGGCCAAGTGCGAAGATACTCTGTGTGTCATATACCTTTGAAAGATCCTGCCTGAGAAGCAAAACTGAAGTCATTCTGACACCTGATTCATACCAACAGGCAAGACAGAGAAATCTCCAGTGCTGGCTCAACTAGGCAGCAGACAGCAGGGTTCTTTATGGCGAAATCTTTTGACCATCATAAATTTTCATGCTCTGTACCTGGATACCATGGTGAATGGCAATAGATTAGATCCATTTTTCATTCTTCTCTGTGTCACTGCGTAAAGGAACGTGATACTTAGCAATCTAGTAATGAAAAAATAAAAACTCTGTAGTGTCTTGTTAGTATTCCTGCACATAGTTGGAGGAAAAAAGTTAACTTGCAGATAGGATAGCTCAATTAAGTGGAAAACACACGTCCTAAAGAAAACCCAACCCTAACTGCATAGCTTTGACCTAAAATGAATCAGATTTGATCTTAACTGGCTGGGCACCAAAATATATATTCTATTATTTTTTATCTTGCTGTGGTAATTAATGTAAGAAATGTTTCATGCCAAGTTAGCTTTGCCTGTAGTGTCCTCAGATTAAAGGAAAATGGAAATAGCATCTCTGTCAGAGTGGTTGCACAGTGTTCTCATCCCCTGAAGGAAACCCAGGCTCTGCTGACTTAGAAGACTTCAGCTTTTGATCATGAGTTATTGGATATCGACCCGTCATTCAGTCAGGGTTGCAGACTGACTGTCCTGAACTGAAAGGGTTGGAATCAGATCACATCCAGGGGGAAAAGCCCTCCCAGCAAAACTTCCTTCCCATCTAAATCAAGCCTACAAATAGCAACTCACGTTTGTCAGACATTCATCAAATGTGACATGCTTCATGGAGCCAGGCCACAAAAACACAGGAACCTGTCATAATAACCTCACGCAAGACAGTAGACAATCCTGATGCTGTATGACACGCCGGGTAGCAGATATTGCACTTCCCGAACAGGTGAATGTAAAACTCGATCTCGTAGAAAGAGAAATTGTCACTCATAAAATGAAGAAAAAAAAAAAAAGACATCTATTTGATCCAATTAAAATGTACATTGATTACTGTCAGACTGTGGAAACGCTGACACTCAGGGATTGATCCTGCTTGGGGATATTGCATAAAGCCACAAGCCCCAAAACTGGAAATTATCTCCAGACCCACAAGGAGTGGCTGCTAAATCCAGGCAAAAAAAGTCCTCTGGAGTTACATAACTCAGCCTATCACTTGAAAGCACTACTGTTTTGGGCAATGGTAATCCCTATTTTTGTTATTTTTAAGTAGAGCGTGCTACCATTTAGACATTTTGGTATCAGCAGAATTCACTGATCCTCCTGCAGTGAAGATCAGTCTGCAAGAATTTGGGCTATATAAGGAAATACTTTGTAAAAACACAGCAGACAAGACATGATGAGCAAGAGTAGTCAGTGTCTATCCAAGTCCAGTTTGCTTTAACAGTACAGGAGGACTGCATCAAGAGGTAACACAACGGTTTGAGACGTGGCTGAAATCAACCGTGAAAGAAAAATACAATAAGACAGAACATTTGGGTTTGTTTTTTTTTTTAAAAAAAAAAGAGAGATGTTTTTAATAAAACTGCCTCCTTTTCAAAACTAGGGAATGACTTTGAAGAAAACTATTTTCCCCCATAATGATTTGTGTCTTCTCAAAATTTTCCCTTTTTTAAGTTGGCGTTTTCTTCCTTCATCATTTTTATATCCCTCTCTTTCTACCTGCCTCATTTTTCCATAGGAGAAACAAGAAAAAAAAATAAGAAAATGAAATTACAGCTGAAAACTTTTTAAAAAACTTCCAAGACAAAAATTTCAAATAAACAAAAAATATTCTGGTTTGGAAAGCCAGAAATTTTAATAAAAAAAATTTGGTTTGGTTTTTAGCAGATTTACTAGAAAACTTTCATATCCATTAACAAGTTCATTTATTTTCTTGTCCTAAAAGAAAAGCACAATGGATGGATTTGGTTGTTTGTTGGCTGTTTTTTAGAGCTTATTTTCCCATATGCCCATGTGCCAATTTGACTATGTGTTGGGAGGAAAAGATAAATAAGGATCTAAGTATAGATAAGTCCATAGTACATGTACGGTTGAAATGAAAAGATGAGGGCTCCCAGTGAGTGGTTCAGGTGCCTGGTTGAGCCTGGTACTGTCACATATGTGGATGTTTTAGTGCCAAAGACAGTATAAAATGATACCTACATTTAGGTACCTGAATGGCCCCATTGCATATTACTCAGATTGTATCCCCTTTGGTGTAATGAAATTGATTTTCCTTATACCGGGTTGTTCACTTTCAAAAAAAGAATACTAATGCCTTGTGCATCACTTGGAAAATTCTATTTAATCCATTGACAAAATTATAGACACAAAATATTAAAACACATTGACCTACCTATCTAATGTATTGATACGTTTTTGATCAGTAGATGAAGTGCTGTTATATACCAGGAAAATATTCCAACTGACTGGCCAGAAGGAAAGTAAAACTCAGCCTTCCCCTGGAAGAAATCATGGCTGCTCAACTGTGTCTTATGTCCTTTAGCACAATAGAGGATAGGTAATGTCTTATAGCTGATTTTCAGGTAAAACAATAGATGTCAATAGTTTGCTGATAGAATTTTTTGCCGTTTTGATGGTCAAGTTCTAAATTTCTATGACAGACATTTCACTGACCGCCTATGACAGCATTATATGGTTAGAGATGGGTAACTGTGCCCACCCAGCAGTCTGTGAGCCAGAGCTTACAAACTTCCCAAAACTGCAAGTCACCTTGGAAAAAACTCCACACAGAACTTCACACAGGCACATCTTTCTTCTTAACACAAGATATAAGAGATCTTCTATACCGTGACAAAAATTTAGCAGCTCTCCCCCTTCCACCCCCGATTATTGACAATTTGCAGCTGGAATGAGGTGCCTTATGATTAATGCCCTGTGAGGAGGATGCTGTAAACAAAACATTATTTTGTATTGCAAATAAATGGGACTGCTAAGTACTGTGTAAATCCCCCCAGGTACCAATGGTCTGTAGCTCTGACAAAAATGCATTTGCAGAGCACTTAGTGTCAAGAAATCCCATCTCTTGGTGCCAAAGGGTTAAGAGTCTCTCCAAATCAGAGGATAAACTCATTAAAATGGGCCATTACTGGAGGAAGAAGCAGCCCCAAGACTCCTTCCCCATTTCTTTGCTGGGTTAGCAGGACAAACCAAAGCGGATAATACAGGTTTGAGTGTACATAAAACAATAGTAAACTCCATAAGGAGTGAGGATTCCAAAGTAAATAGAATCCTGAAAGTCAGGAGAGGCAAAAGTTAACTTAATATAAAATACTTGACCCTCAGGTAAGGCATTAAGATGCTGTTTTGGCAGCCAGAACTGATAGCAGACTTGCTGAAAGGGTATTGGCTTCAGAAAGAAGACAAATACAATCCTAATCCCTTTTTCCTGCCACACACTGGAGATGAGTGAAACCCAAGGGGGAAATTCTTATTACAGCAAATAGGTGAAAGTCCAGAGGAAAAATTAAGTCAACTTGACAATTTAAAAATTTCCTTTCAAGCATGAAAGGTGGATGAAAACAGAAGGTTATTTTTAAATCCAAACCACAGTATTTTGTATCTGTTAATATCACTGCCAAAGAATAAGGGACAGAGGAAAAAGAGTTCATAATGAACCCAAGCTTCATCTCACTGGAACGAAGCCAGGACAAAATAACTTTTGTCAGACAAGCAATATTAGAAAATCTAATACAAGGAAGAGACATTTTTCCTTCTTCCCATCAGGGGCAGTGAGACCTGGCGGTTTATCCACAGCGTTCTGGGTGAAGATGCAAACCAAGGTAAAATATGCTTACCCCTGACTTTTCTGGGGTAAGGAATATACAGCCCAACGTTCCTCAGAAAAAATGTATTCCTTTGCTGTTTTCTTCATGTTCTTCCTGATTTATTCCTCTGCAGACAAAAGAGGATTAGGAATAATCAAAGTTTGCCATCAGCATACCTGTACTATTCCACAAATGAAAGATCTTGAGATTCGTAGAAAATACCCATACTGTTACATGGGCATCTGCTTAACTCTTATGGATCCTTAACATGTGTTTGAAAATGCTCAGGTGTACCAGGACCTAGCAGTATTAAATCATGCTTTTGTAAGTGGAAAAATTGCAATCCATGCCGTGTTAGAGTGAAGTGATTGTACAGATCAAATTATATCCTACCCACAACACAGAGCCAGATAATCTCTGATCCTGAATCTTGGGCTCAAGTGCTTTCATCTCCTTTCTGATGTCCCACGAGCCGCATTTCCACTGTTCATTTTGGGGGTAGAAAATACCCCCCCTTTCCAAATGCATTGTGGTTTGGGTTTACAACAACACAAGCACGATAGTGTCTGTGAAGATTATACCTGGCGCCAAAAATAACTGGTTTGGGGATGAAACATGAACTGCTGACATCACATTCTTTCTTGATGTTCCAGCAAGCGGTTGCTTGACTTTTTTTCCCCCATTGTAGAGCCAGGTGCCTCTTCCCATTGAGGGAGGAAATCAAAGCAGACCACCCTGCTCAAGGAGCAGCATGAGCTATAGGCACATGTGCCTGCCATAAAAGCATGCCCTACAATAAGAAAAGATATGATGCTGAGGAGCAGGGAGATGCCAGAGGAAAAGAAACCGCATCTCAGGGACTGGAAGAAGGAGTTTTGCTCTTCCTTTGTAGACCCCAGGGGAGCCGAAGTGTAGTGGCAGATAAGATGAGAGAATTGTTTTGGAAATCTGCTTTGCTGCTTCTTGCAGACATCACCCAGGTGGAGAAACATGTCCATTTCTAAGGGCAGTCTGTGAACTTAAGGCAGAAGCTGTGGAGACTTTTGCAGAGATAATTGCCTGGAGGAGAGAACATCAATTAAAATTCTGAAATGGAAAACATGGCAGACACTCATAAAACCACAATGTTTAAATGTCTCTGTCAGCAGATATGACGGATTATCATTTGCTACCTCAGACAGCAAAGGGATGACCAGCCAATAAATAGACAACAATATCATGCCCAACCACAAGAAAATGCTACTGGAAGTTTCCACACCAAAAGAGAAGCCCATCTGGTGGTATATTTTTATGATTTTCCTTAATATGACTTACAGTTTACTTATAGCTGAATATGAAATATGTGTACCTTAGCTAGCATGATGGGGTGTAGTGTTAGATAGATAAAGTTAATTACTTAATTGCTACCATGAATTGTGCTGTAATCTTATTAATACACAGAAAATATTTGCAGGATTTTGGCCTAAACTGCTACCTCATGTAAACTTTCCCCAAATCCTAAATTATTCTTTTTGAAAAACTGCTCTTCTTTGACAGCACCTAATTAGAGAATTGCCTGGTGGAGAGGTCTATATGATTATCTATATGAGTATATAAATATTCATATAAATAAACATATAAATATCTACAGAAGAATATATAAATATCTTTACATAGAGAGATTTGAATAAACATTAAAATACGTCTTGGTTTCAGCTATGTCAACAAAATTATAACTAAGATGCAGAACAAAATTTCAGTTAGTTTGGTTTTTAAGATTTGTCGGCACAAATTCATCCTCCCTAATTTTATATATTTAGTTAATAGCTGTAAGTTAGGACTTGGTCACCCTTGAATTTCTCTATAGTTGAGAGACAGAAAGAGAGGAAGATACTCTTTGAGAAGGTTACTGATCCTTTTTGGGTTGAATCACCCTCTCTAGGTGCCTATCTTTCTCCTGCCTAAGCAGCCAATGTAGGATTACTTCTTATTTAGCATGCTGGCTAAAAAGGTAGAAGATGAATTTGTTCCCTACTTCCAAATTCCTTGATCAGCCAAATAAAACAACGCCTCTACTTATCTGGTGCAGATCAAGAGAAAGGTGTTTAAAGCCAGTGAATTTTGTCTGATTTGCATGGTGACTGACCTTATCTTGAGACAGGAATCTGAGGCTGCTGACATCAATTCTAGAGGTGTCATCTACCATGACTAGCCTCAGACATTAATGTTATAACTCTCTGACACCTGAAGTTACATAGAATCATAGAATAGTTTGGGTTGGAAGGGACATTTAAAGGTCCAACTTGCTTGCAATGAGCAGGATCATCTTCAACTAGATCAGGTTGCTCAGAGCCCCATCCAACTTGACATTGAAAGTTTCGAGGGATGGGGCATCTACCACCTCTCTGGGCAACCTGGGCCAGTGTTTCACCACCCTCAGCACAAAAAAATTTTTCCTGTTATATAGTCTAAATCAACTCTCTTTTAGTTTAAAACCATTATTCATTTTTCTATCCCTACAGACCCCATTAAAAAGTCTGTCCCCATCTTTCTTATAAGCCTCCTTCAGGTAATGAAAGGCTGCAATCAGGTCTCCCTGGAGCCTTCTCTTCTCCAGGATGAATAACCCCAACTCTCTCAGCCTGTCCTCACAGCAGAGGTTCTCCAGGTCTCTGATAATTTTTTCGGCCTCCTCTGGACCCGCTTCAACAGGTCCATGTCTTTCCTGAATCGAGGGCTCCAGAGCTGGATGCAGTACTCCAGGTGGGGGGAGATTATATGAGGTGCTCCTCTCCCTCCTCTTTTCATTATATGCAATTTTCCACTCATCTGAGTGAATCTCAGAATTCCTTGCAAAATCATCTCTTAAAATTTAAGCACAGCCAGGATGAAACACAGCAGCTTTTTGTCAATTTCTAACAACACTTTACAGTTCAGGACAGAAAATGATTTAAGTCTGAACTAGACACCTAGGCTCCATCATAGATAATAGAAAGAGGTAAACATCTTCAGAGGGCAATTAATCCGCAGACTCAGTCTTGCTTTTAGTAAAGTGAAAGTCATTTTGGGGTGGATATGAAATGTAGGACTGTCTTGCAACAGTGATAAATATAAGGAGAGGTGTCATGAGACACAAAGAGTGAAGATAACAGTACAACTGCTAAACATCTGAGCTAAGAGTGTACAGGCAGGAATTCATCTCATCTACATACATCTTCATCCACTTCAAAGATCACCATCAGGTCCAAGTTAATGATCTAGGCTCCTTTCTAGATGATGGGATGAGATGGAAAGACCTGAGGGTCTGTTTACCCACTACCCACTACTGGCAGGCTGAAACACCCATGGCATGTGCCAGTGTGTGCCATCAACTTTAGTAAAAACCTTGATAATTAATTAATAGATGCCTTTTAGTCAGCTTAAGTGAGATGAGACGAATTCCATACCAGATATTTCCTATGGAGTCGTATTTGCTTAATTTAACTATTGAGTTGGGAAATCGTCACAGTACTTCAAAAATTCTTCTACTTTATAAGCTCAGGGAATGGAAGGCCTGGAAAAAGAGTAGTAACTTACCTGGTCTAACCACTTGGATTATCATCAGCTATTCACTGCCACACAATTATAACTGTATTAAACCCAGACACTTGGTTTTGCTTAAACGTATTCTTTACTTGGCTATATTTACTTTTCAGTCTTGAACTGAAGGCATCTAAAGCAAGAGAATTCCCCTTATCTCTGTATTTTGTTCTGAGATTTAATTCCCTTCTCCACTATAAATGTGCACCTTTTTCTCCATTTGGATTTGCCTGGCTTCAGCCACTGACTCTCGTTAAGACTTTATCTTCAAGATTCAAGATCTTTTTACAAGCCAGCATATTTCCCTTAGGAGGCAACTTGCACATGGTCACAAAGGAAATATATAACAGAGCAAGGAACCAAACCTTAGACTCTGAAATCTCAGGATAATGCCCAGATCATCCACTCATTTGTGCTGTTGACAGCACTTTGGAGAATGGGGATGAATAATGCTTATTAATGCAGCATGCAGAAAGGGGTTTACAGGTGAGATTGTGACAAAGGACAGCGTTACCTCTGCCGCTTCCAGTCACACGCCGACCACTGAGTTGCTGCTGGGGGACAACAGAAGAGACCTGGTTATAAAGGACAGAAATTGCTCAGGAATTCAGCTGTATATGGCTTTGGCCTCTCACGAGGCAGACTGTTCCCCACATATCTGCCTCAACCTCATGTAATAGCAAATGCCTATCTTGATTGTCCTCTGACTTTCATTAACCAGATGATGCTATCTGCAACACTGCAAGACTCAGGTGCCCACGAACCTGGAATCCCTCCTTGTCCTCCAGCTTCCATGGCTGGCACCCTCGGGTTATTACAGCAAAGACCCATGAAAGGGCATGCAACTTTTAAGGGAAGTGGCACGTTTCATGTATGAGAAAGCACCTTCCCCCTCCCTGGAACTTCACCTTGCTGTTGTGAACTGAAGCTGTGCTCTCTGTCTGCTGCAGCCCCACATAAAAAGAAAATTGTTTCTCATAAATTACTTCGGAAATGCACATTGCATGTTAATTGTAAAATAAACAGTTTAAATTCATTTCATTGAGCACAACATCAGAAAGAAAATGAGCCAACTGCAGTAGATTATTTTTGTTGGATAGGTTTCAATCATCTTTACTGATGCCCTTCATTCTTCTCCTGATTACCATCACTAAAAACCCCCATAGCAAATTTCATCTGAGTATCTAAAAATAGAGATATTTATAACTTGGCTGTTTTTGTCTCACATCTCTCCTCCCCCTTTCCTCCTTGCATTTCTGATCAGACTTATTTCAGACCCTGGTGAAATATGTAAAGCACCCACGCAAGGACTGTGTATGGGGGAGATTCTGGGGAGCTTCACCATCACCTTCTCTATCTAGACCGTAGCTGGCCAAAGGAGCAGCCTCACTGCATTCCCAGTTGCTCTTCCAGGGGCTGTCATCCCATGAGACTTGCTCTCTCAGTTGTTTATGCGAACATTGCCTATTACTAGTCAGATCCAGCCAAGTTAGCAAAGACTTCCTAATTAAGCTAAGGTTAAGCTAACCTAGTTCGTTGTCACTACAGAGACAGAAAAGCAGACAACACAAATAGTCCATGGGGCAGGCCAGCAAGAGCAGGAGACAATAGATGGGGTTGGACAGGGAACAGCAACTTCTTCAGCTACTTGTACCACAGCCACGGAGATGTGTGATCAAGGCCTTAGTGCACGTCCTCATTTTGGAATAAAAGTGGCACAGCTCTATTGACTTCACACTGACGAGGAGCCAGCTGACAAGGTGGATGCAAAAATAGCAAGTTTTGCAAGTCTCAGAGATGGGTGAATGTCACCCTTCTAAGTTTCTCTTTGATTTTTTGGTTGACATCCCAAAAAATTAAGCAATTCATACTGAAGCCAGGAGTCTACATGTTGAGCCTACATGATCACTTTGTAGGTTGTAAATCATACCTTAAGGCACAAGATAACTTGAAACTTAGCCCAGGCTTGTTTAAAATTCAGCTCAGGTTCATAAAACTACAAACCTCAGTGAACCCTGTGAACTTGGCTCAATTTTAGGGTTTGAACAGTCCAGGTCTAAACACATTTAAAATATTTTTTTTTATTTCAAAAGGAGCCTGGGCAACAATTGAAAGCCTTGGGAAAAGTTCCTCTGCATAAGAAAATAGCTAATGCATCAAGTTATGGTTTCTTAATGGCATTCAATTAACACATCACCGTTGTTAGTTGATTAAAAATTAACTGTGAATACACATTTAACATTTAGTACTTACAAATGTTCCTTGATTTATTAAAATTGTCAGGAGTTAAGGAGTCTTGGGATAAGCAAGGAATATTTTCTTTGCCTATTTTGGTAACTCCATAATGAAGCAAGCAGCTTTTAATAGAGAGTTCAGACTCGCTGAAAACTTTTCTGTAAAGCACATTATAAATCATCCTTCACATCTTAAATCCTAACTTTGACAATTCGTGTTGTTTGTGAAAGTGTGTATTGGTTACTAGCAGTTGTGCTGGAAGAAACCCCCTTTTTCAGGAGTGCAAAAGAAGGGAGTGTTGTTCAGAAGATTCCTTCAGGAGGTGCAGCTGTTTCCACTCACATCTGTGTTTGTTAATGGGGGAATCTTCTCCACACTGACTTTTTGGGTTGCAATACACCAACAAATGCCATCACGGGTCCTTTTGCAGCACAGCATCCTGGTGCATCAGCAGGGCAAGAGGCGACACCACCAGCACATGGCCACGAGCAAGCAGGAGGAAAGCTCAGGAGAAGCATGAGCTGCACGGCAATGTTCATCCTCCACACGAAGGGTTTTCAAGAGACTGGCAAACCTGCCCAACCTCTGGCATTATTTACAGGACCACCTCTGGCAGACATGCCGATGCAGGCAGCCAGCATTCCCATCATTTGACACCAGAGTAATTTGTCCCTTAAGTGTGATCTTCCTAAACTTGGACGTGTCAGTGCTGATGCTGTATCCAGGGCTGACTCTGACTGCACGTGCAGTTACTGCAATCACATGTTCAAACAGACATTTAAGCCTCTGAAGAAATATTTGTACTCTCAGATGTGGCTAATGTGTTTATTGAAGCAGGTCCAGGCAATGACAGGCATGAGGACACTGCGGAAATAGAAACAGTCCAACCAAGAAGTAGCAATAGCAGGGCAAGTTGCTCAACATTTCAGCTAAAGAAGTCAGGGGGAAGAGGGCTCCTACCTGAGCAGTGACATTTCAGATCTGCCTGCTTTAGTCCACAATTGCGCCTCTCTGATTAAGTCGGTGACATATGGATGCAGATCATGAAAACAAGACCCCTACAAAGTGAGCATTTGGTCACCCTGCTCCTGAGATGCTGACAAAAAAAAAAATGTTTTAAACACAGAAGTTGGTTTCCAGCACTATAATTTTCTGCCTTTGCTCTCCCACACTGCTCTACTCTCAGTATACACAAATACAAATGAGAAAAAGAAAACAAAAAAATAAAAAGCAGAAAACAAAAAAGCTTGGGAGCACTTTATATCACATCCCCCTCTGACTTGCTCCCGGGGAACACAGCAGTGTTTTTCCCTGGTTCTGCACCTAATGAAACTCTTGTCATGATGCAGGGATTAATCTGATTATTTATTATTTGCATTAGGATGATACCATCTGCCCTTCCCTCCCCTCTCCTCTCTTCTTCCCTGCATGATTAGGGATCTATTGTGTTGAGCAAGATGGGTACCGTGTTAAGAAAAGGCTGTTATCCCTGTTTCAAGGAAGGGAAGTGAGGTGGGGAGAATTTAATGATTTAGACAGAGCTCACTGAAGCACAGTCAAAAGCATCCTATCCGTTTCTGTGGGCTCCGGATCGGCCTCTAAGCATAAGCCTGCTCTGCATAAGACATCACTGTGAGATAGAGATTTAAATTGGCTCCAAAATAGCTGAGTGTCTGCACTGCAGCATCGCCACCTGAAGAGATGCTAGTTCTGGCTGTGGGAGCAGACTGGCCATCCCAGCTTGGTGCTGGTAAACTGAGGTCCTGCAGCCTCCTCGTTCAGAGCTGGTTCAATGTACAGTGCTCCAGGCTGTATTGACCAAATATGACCACAAATATGACCCTGGATAACCTTCCCCCATTCACCCAGGAAGCAGTAAAATGAGAAAATAATGTTTCCATTCATAAACTCTACCACTCTCCAGTCTTAAAGTACCTCTGCCATGCCAATAAAACAGGGTTCAGGATGAATCCGAAAGTAAGGCATAGCTTTTGTTTTTGTCTCCTTTCAAGTCTTCTGCCACATTTAGTGTGTCCTTCATCATGTCTAAAAATCCAGTTTATCTCATAATTAAGTGAATAACCACTCTATAGAAAAAGCAAAAAAACATTGCTTTATATTACCAACAGCGTAACTCCTAAACACTCTGGCAGAAATGCTTTTCAGTGATCATTTTTAAAATGAAGAACCTTGTATCTAGAAGTTCTCAGAGAAGTTTTTAAAGACATCCTTTAATATATTTTAAAGATATTTAAAGATACTAATAAGTGGTAACTGAAGTTAAGAATAGATGCTTATCTTCTCCTGAAGTTAATGGGAATGATATACATAAAAACTTCTGAAAATCTTCCTTTGCACCCGCTGATCTTTAATCTAAGTATCTTTGACAATCTCAGTGTTGTGCTCACTTAAAGATGAGACCCCACTGTGCACGTTCAACGCTCTTCACTGCTGAAGTATTTTGCAAGCATTGCTTACAGCTGGTGGTACCCCCAGGAGAAAGCAAGCAACAATAACCCCTTTTGCCAAGTGGGGGCACCGAATTTCACGTGGTTAGAAGCCCATGACCAGACTCCCAGAGCCTCTCCAGATACAGCCTACTCTTTTACTAGACTGGTCTCATCTCACCATCTTCCCACGTGAACCACATCTTTGCGGTTACCGGCATTTACTGCTTAAGTCTCAGCCTGACATTCTTCAAGAAAATGAAGGGAAAAGGCTTACTCACCCCAATGCTCTTCATGTAACGTGTATGACAGAGCTTATGTGCCTCAGAGACAGAGAAGGATCTACCCAGGCAACAAAAAAATCTCACAGAAAGTAGGTATTTGTCAGTTTGTGAGATAAAAGGCTCATCTCCACACACACAGAAAAGCACAGAGCATTATCAACGGGAAGGAGGGGGCCCAAATAATTTCAGGGGAGAAACATGGCCCTGCTGTGGACCCTCCACAGGCTGCCCCGGGAGAGTATCACCCCACCATGGTGAGTCACAGGAGCTGCTCTGTGGAGCACCTCGGGGATAGAGACGGGTCACTGCCCAGGGATACATTATGAGGGGGATGGGGAGAGTGGGTTTTGGGACTGAATGGGACTTACTACGTGATGTTTACGGGAGGAAAAAGAGAAGGTGGGAAAGGGAGGGATCGAAGTGGGTTGGGAGAGCCAAACATGGAAAAACAGAGGGAAAAGGAGATAAAACAGCCAGCTGTGGGTAATATTAACTGGCCAGTGCTCTTGCCTGGATCTGCTCTGTGTGTGCATGTGTGACAGCGCATGCAAGGGGTCTACCTCTGGAGGTACAAGAGATCCTCACTCCCTGGAATGGGGCTGCAGCTGCAGAGACTCCTATGCCCAGATACCAGCAATATCATATTTTATACGTATTTTGCACTGACAGACTGCCCCCCTGATCAGACAGAGAGAGGGCACGATGAGGCTGTCAACGCTGACTGTCTCTGTGCGAATGCTCTGTGTGTCTGTGGTCTGTATGAATCAGAATACATCTATATATAAATACATATGCTGTATATGTGTGTTTGTGTGCGTGTGCCTGCTGAGAATACATGCTCAGTCTCTCTCCTGGTTGGCCCTGGGACGTGGATCTGCAGCAGCCTTGGCTCTGCTGGGCTGCCGAATTCGGTCTTTCCCTAAAAATATTCTCAAGCCACCAAAAAAATGCAGGAGTGCCATATGCTAACCTGCAGCAAATTCAATGATCTCAGTACTTGGAGTCAGACTTTGGAGGTTCGGAGAGGCTCGTTAATGGTCTGTTTGACACGCTTCACCCACCACATCCGAGGAAGGGAATGAGAAGAGGAGGTACCTTTGGACAGTCCTGCCAGGCAGATGGACAGGGGGGCCTTTCTTTTCAGTTGAATGACTCCAAGCACAATTGCATGGAACAGTTTATGGTGCAAAAGGAAAGATAATAAGAATCTAATGTGGAGGAAATTTTCTCTCTCTCTCCACAGGCTGATACTGCTTGGTGCTTTCATTTTTTACTCTTTACCTCCAAGCTGACTGTGACGTCTCCTGATGGAGGCGTTGAGACAAGTAGCAGTTGGGTGCCCAAATATCTCTGAGTATCTCTGTGGACATAGCTCCGAAGACCCTGAGCACTCAAAATTCAAAGTGGAGTTAGATTCCTCCAGCTGCAGAACAATAACTTTTCTAGCCCTCTTCCCCAGTCTCCAAGTCTAGAGTTTGAGACTATAATGAGATGTTTAGAGCAATTGGAGCCTATTATTCCATATTCAGCTGAATGAAAACAGCCTGGAACCTAGGATATCTCACTTTTTGGTTAAAAAGCTAGACTTGTTTTACCTACAAAAGGGGTATTGACTGAAGTAAGGCTTTATTGCTGATACTGAAGACATCAGGGATGGTTCAAGTTGCACCTATCAGATTCAGAGGCTTAACTTTGCCTAATTCCTGGATCTCACTGGGGTTTAGGCAGGAGTTAGCCAATCCACTGTTCAAATTTAGGGGTGCCCAGTGTGTGTTTTCAGGGTAAAAGCTTGGACATCTAGTGAGGTTATGATTCCCAAGGATTAAACAGTTTAAAGTAGGGGTGGTTGCGATGGCAATTTGAGAGTACGTTTGGCACCAAAGGCCTTCTTTGGGAGTGCTCCCGAGACGCATTTGTAAGCAACAGAGCAATGAGGTCTGTAGGCAGTGTTTGCAATCAGAAAAGGCTTCATCTCATATAGTTTTTTCCCATTTCACTGGGCAGCAGTGAACCTGCAGCTACCTGGAGTCACCCAGGCTCCCTCCAGTGACAGAGGTGACCAGAAGGGACTCCTTCTTCTGTAAGCTATGCAGCATGAGTTAGCTTCATCATGTTTTGTCTCTCTCTTTCCTGTGTAAGAAGCAACCTGGATTACAGTTTAGAATAAGAAAAGGGAAGGCTTAAAAGATGGATCTTGTTTAACACAGCACTCTTTTTTCCCAAAGCCTTATCCTAACCAGCATGGAATTTAAACTAGAGAAAACTTTGGGAACTGACCACTCATTTCAAAATCTTACTGTATAATTGGGAGATGTTCCCTAGCACAATACAGCTTGTTAATTATCAAGCATTACGCAGATGAGGCCTGATTTTTGACATCTTGACAATGATGGCAATCTTGTACACAAATAGTCCTGCTGCAATAAATTGGACCATTTGTGCAATGGGATCCACCCAGGGCTACGAGTGACTCAGTGTGAATCCAAACCTGACACCTAATATTTATAACAGGGGACGAGATGACTCAGGGCTTTGTAACAAAACGCAGAGTTTTTCCAAGCCTCCGGCTACCTGCTTTCATCTCACCGCTGTCAGCCACTGCGGGGAAGTCAGCACTGTCTGACAGCTGCTCGGAGACATCCTAACCAGGGGGTGATGTTGGAGGTCTCCTGGTGGACATCACCCGGGAAGGCAGCCGCCATAGAGGAGTGGTGGCCTCCGGGTCGGGGTCGAAGCATGTCGGGTAGCACCAAGAAACCGGTGCCTCCCCAAGTCCTCGCAGCATCTTCTCCAAGGGGAAAGGCACATCCTGACCGGCCAGGCGTGAGGAGGACAGAGCATCCCCATCAGCATGCACGACCCAAAATAATCCACCCCCCCCCCCCTTCCCCGACAACTTTTGGCTCACCAGTGAGGCCTAAACCATGTATTCTTCTGGGAGCGCAGCAAACCCGGAGACCATAATTAAAATATGTTAATCTGCACTGGGCACTTACCCATGGATAAACACTTCCATTTGGCACAATTTCCTGCAATCTTCTTCTGAGATTTGAGACTGATCTCAGAACCCTGCTCTTTTCCCTTTTGACATTTTTTTGGTCTTATTTTTGAGCCAAAAAAAAATTAAAGAAAAAAAAAAGAGCAAAAGAAAAAAAATTAAAAGAAAAGGAAAGAAAACTAAAAAGAAAGAAAAAGGAAAAAAAATAGAAATTGACACCTGTTTTTTTCATAAGCTTTGTAATTCCAGTTCATTATTACTGGGGGTGGGGGAATGCTGTAGCTAAGCTATGCGTTCATTACAGCCAGGGGGAAAAAATGAGGTTGGCTCCCAGTTTTGCTTATGTTGTTAAAAGAGCCTCTGAAGCTGCAGTTCTGGAACAGGTCTCCTCTTTCTTTGAAAGCATGCTGTTTGATAGACTGTCATTTGTCCCCTCCTTTCAGAAGAGCCAGCTGGCAGCTAAGTGCTAAAGCCAGTGACTTGCATGTGTTTTTCTGACATTTAACAAATGGGAACAGCTTGCAAATCTGCATTAACTCACTCTGTCTCACAAATAATCATCGGCTACGCGGTGTAGACATTCGGAACATTAGCGCAAACACAAAAGGGAGCGGGAGTCTGTGGGAAAAACAAGTTGGCAAATAAAAGATGTTTTACTAAGGGACAGATATAGCTTTTTTTGGTTCAGATGGAGGGTTCGGATATAGATCCTGAGGGTGGGGG
>JAHREE010000124.1:3002165-3042978 GCA_033628505.1 Tringa tobata
CGGAAGCCCGGTGTGATGCCAGGTGTGACCTGGCCTGGCCACCAGCCCTCTGCACCAGAGTAAACGCCAACTATTAATTCACAGGTAGAAAGGGGGTGGGGGTTGAGGGGGTTGGGGGCGATGAAGTGTCTGCTCATTATTAAATTATACTTACTTGTATACAGCAGCCATGAGGTGCTGGAACCAAACGTGGGCATTTAGAAGAGCGATTCTTCACTTCATCTCTGCCATGATTAGCCTTGGTAAATGATTCCGAACACTGAAAAGGGGTGTTCAATCACCTCCCCTTGGTTTGACAATATATTCCACCCCGTAATCACACCAGTGTAAATAAGCGCAAAGTTAAAAAATGAAGGAATAGCTGATCCCAAACCTCTGCCTTTATATCTTAGAAGGCAGGGGAGCCGGAACAACATACAAGGAAAGGAAAAACAAGAGGAGAAAAAGCATTTTAACATATTAATGTGTTGGTAATTTTTTCTGTTTAGCTGGGTAAGCCAAACTAAATCCTCACAATCAGGGAGCCAAGGTGAATTTCGAAAATATCAAGGTGGACTTCAGTGAGAGAGCTGAAGATGGAGAAAGGAAAAGTCTGGCAAATGAAACAGGCTGCAGATGTAGCGTTCCAGCAAAAAGCACCGGACCTGTAAATCTGCTTTTTGGCCAGCATGGAATGAGCTGCTGTTTCCAGTACAAACACCAACTCATCCAGCAATATCCCAGCATCAATCTGCTTGAGAGACTTATTGGAGTTAGGGCTTCTAAAGAGGACATTTTTTAGGACATGCTGATGTATATACATGGAGTGCACATGGTAAACGTAGTGTCTCCAGAATATGTAGTGATGCTCAGAGAGGATGCTTCGAAGTGGCACGTGGATGCTCTGGGCACTTTCCATCCAGAGGACAGCTGCACCCAGCTGTGCAACATTCCTGCACTAATCTGCATTTTTCATTGTTTTTCTGTTACTGGAGTATCTTTTCCTCCTTCCAGGGGTTTGTCCCCATGAGGAAAGATAATGATGCAGTAATAATATTACTTCCCTGCTCTGCCCCCACCCCTTTTGGTTTAAAAGCCCAGCCTCTTTTAATCTCCCCAGATAAAATAGGTTCTATATTCCCCTGTTATTTTTAATATTTTTAATATTTTTAACGTTTTAAGTCTCTTTACTGACTCCATTTTGGATTTGTCTTTTTGTGGTCATTAGAACCTCCAAGTTCCTGCTAGAATTTCTTTGTACTCCCCTTTCTTTTAGTTGCATCACTTTAATGATTCACAGACATCACACAATTTCTAGAAATCCCAGGTCTTTCCCCTTTCTCAGTAATAATTGATGATCTCTTTATTTAAATCAGAAATTGTTAGGTTGAAATTCCTCCAAAGTTCACGAATGATATCACAGAACTGGTTCAAGAGGGATCCTATCAGCAACCTGAAGCAAAGATCCACATCCCACACAATGTTTTGACGAAGTCCATTTACATTTTGGTTATTTTACCCCTGTCCATGCTGAGGTGGATTACTTTTTATTCAATATATATTCCCACTTAAATCATAGAGATTGAATATAACAATTTGCTGACTTATGTGTTACTTAATCACCAAGCTACAGAGAGCAAATGCCTGGGTAGATGTCTCAAGCACCTCAAGGTGATTGTAAGTGAGAAGTAAAACCACACAAGACACACAGAACACAACCGCTCCAGTAGCTCTGACTGGGACAGACTGGGACAGACTGGGGCATCTGTGAGCTGAGGATGCTTCATTGCCATATTCAATTCCCAGGGATCCTGTTAACATCTCTGTTTAAAGGTTCCATCATCTAATAATGAAGCCAGTACACATTGCCACTTAGAGCTCCCCATCACAGAGCTTCAAAGCAGTCTGGATCAGTGCTATTTTGCTTACTCTTCTGAAGCCTTAGCTTTTTTTTCTTTTCAGTTCTTGATGTAAGTGATCATATTTGTCAATCTTTTCTTGAATTTTCAACTGAAGGTTTTCATCAAATGGGAGAAAAAAAAATCGCACAGTGAACACTTCTCCTTCTTATTACCATTATCAAGAATATTATCATTATCATTACCCAACACAGATGTAAGTTCTTGAGCTCTTTTATGAATATCTTGCCTCAGAATATCAGTGAGTGCCATAGGAAAGGCTTTTATTGGAGGTCCTGAATAAACTTCCAGAAACATTTTTGTACCAGAGTGCTATGGGGATTTATTTAGTTATTGCCAGGGATTCATCTTGAAATTAACTGTGCCTTTATAGTACTAAAATTCTGCTTTTTCATTAGTGACATAGCTTAATTGCTTCACAATCAGGGGAAAAAAAATTAGAAAGAAGAAGAAGAAAGAAAAAAAGAAGACGACTAGCAAATACCTGCCTGACTTAACCACATTAAGCAGCATGGTGCAGAATATAACTTAACAGTCCAGTGAACTGTCAGTGGCAGAAGTAATTGGAAATTGGTGGGATAGTTCTTCATGTGATGGGGACGGGAGTTTTTCATGCCTATTTTTAATGGGCAAATAGCTCTCAGGGCAGCTTCATATTCTGTCATTAATTTGTAAAGATCCTTTATAATGTAGAAAAGTTAAGATAGCAAAAAAAAAAAAAAAATTCCAATTACATGTTTAATGACTTGGCATTTGTGGTAATGCTATCTAGCACTAATTCACCTGTTAGAAAACAGTCTATCTTTTAGCCCCTGGGGTTAATAGAGTGCAAAAGCCCAGTCTTATCAGAGGGTGGGAGAAAAGTGATTAATTTTTTCCTACAAATAAGAAAGAAAAGAAAGAATGACAAAATTGATTATGAGTTTTCAACTTGCTTTTTTGAGCTTAGACTATTTATTAAATATCTTTTTAAGGAAAATAGGAAACTTCTAATTGCCAGTGTCTCTCTGCGCCCCCCCAGCATTTTGCAGGGAGGACACAGGGGGACCTCAGTCCATCCATATCCAAACTGAGCACCCACTGGAGCGATGCATGTCCCCACACTATGTCACAGGCCCACAGTGATGATGCCATATGGCCCATCCTGGAGATCAAGGCCTCCTTCCCTTCCACATGGAAATAGGATCCATAATAAAAAAATCTGGTTTGATCAGTCGATAGGTGGATGGATGGATTTATCCTGTCCCCAGCGGCATACTTGTAATTACACTGAAATCGATAGCAGATGCTTAAATGTAACTAAGAGCCAAATTTGCTCCACAACAGCAAAGAAACACAGTTTATGCAAACATCCATATTCATTTACCTGTCTGTCTCTACCAGTCACTGCTGTATTTGCATCTCACCCTGGACAAAAGAGTAGCAAAGACATTCGTAAGGAACCATTCAATTTTAAAACATTTTAAACAGTCCGTACTGTAAATTGCATATTCTAACCGACTGCTCTGGTGTGAATTTCTGAGTCCACTAAAAGGAAGAGAGGCAGCATTTACCGTGTTCATGCAACATCCTCCTTTGCCTAATACCAGATTTGTCTGTGTCAAGGCTAAGCCAGGATTAGCAGGAGAAATACTAAATGATGCTAGAATTCTTCCAGTCCTGCCTAGACCACATAGGACACAGCGATACTGGTAATATAAAAACAAACAAGCAAACAAACAATTGTCCTCAGTCCAATCTCTAAATTTAGGAGTTTGACAATCAAGACAAGTGCTGTCTAATGGCTGGAAAACAAGCCCAGAAACCAAACCTTATATCCCCTGTTTCTAACCCAACTTATGGATCATTTGTCGGGAACCAATGAAGGCTGAACACTGAGCATCCAGAATGCTGAAATCTAGTGATTTCACCCAGAATCCTCTAACTTTGGGCCTTCCAAGCAGTCAGCCCACACAACTTGTTCCTGAGCCCTTTAGGGTCAATTACGGCTTTGTCCTTAACTACAGTTGGAGAAGAAAACATCAAACTTTATATTACCTCTACCTCAGCACCTCCCATCTGTGGCCTGGAAGCAACAAGCCCAGCGCACCCTGAATATTTTGGCTGTGTCTGGTGCCTACAGATCTCATGCTTGCGATGTGCCCCTGGGCCATCTGGTGGTTACAGAGGAAACACATAAATGTCAAATTAAGGGTGGGATCCACCTCTTTTAACATTAGCTTATAAAACCAGTGTTTAATTCAAGTAGGCCATCGAGGCCTTTACAATTTTTTTCTGAGAAAAAACGGATTGCAAACAGTGGTTCAACCCAACCTCACACAATTAGTGAAGGTAAGTGTGATCATATTGTTCTTAAATGTTACCGTCTCCTTCCCTTGACTCTAAAGCACAGTGAGTCTAGCCTAGGCAAGGTAAAATTATATATCCTACTATAAAAATATGGCTTTAAAGAAATTAACAATATTTTGCTTATGGCCTGAAGCCTTACTTGTATTTGGATGCTTTGAAAATGGACTTCTCTGTAAGCGGGTGGATAGATGGATGAAGGGGTGGATGGACTGACTGGCGGATGGATGGGCAGGCTAAATTTTGTCTTTAGATGCACATCAAGACTCACGGTTTTGGGGCTGGCTTTTTTGTTTGTTTGTTTGTTTTTTAAAAAGTTGCTATTATTGTTGCTTCTTATCTGGAACAACCTAAAAGAGAGGTTCAGCCACTTTGGAGAATCATGGGGTACAGGTGAAAAACATGACCCGTTCTTACAGAAGAGCCAAACGTGCTTTCCATAAGTTAGTTGAAAGGGATGATGTGCCCTCATTCCCATGGCAAGGAACATTTTCTTTAGAGCAGCTGACAAGTTTTTCAAGGTGTTTCTGCACATCCTGTAGGGAAAGCAAATTGTCATCAAAATTGAAAATTCAGAATATGTTGGTTTTTTTTTTTTTCCCCCTGAAGGTCCTTAGGGCTCTTGAAATGCTAAGTAGAAAACTGAGCTCAATGCATATGGAGGAGATTTTCATATTTTAAAAGACAGACAGAGTGTCAGCCGGCAGACGCAGCAACTCCAAGAATCTTCAAAAAGGCAGAAGCAAAAAGTTTACTGCTTATTCGGCGGACACATTATTTTAGCCTGTGTTCTGCAGACTGAGAGACAGATTGCCTAGGGTCAGAGGGTGACCCTGCCCTGCAGCATGAGCATTATTCCTCTTTTTTTTCTTTCTTTTTTTTTTTTTTTAAAGTGCAAATTTACATTTGGCTGCAACCCGCCTCCTTAATGATGGGTCAGCCTTTTGTGCAGGTATGGACTCTGATTGATGGGGCACGGGGACACGAGAGGAGAATGGAGAAAACAAGTTTATAAATTTGACATAAGATTTGAATCGCAGCAGGAACTCTGCCAGTCTCCTTAGGCATAAAATTGGACTGGCTGGAGATATGTACTGCATGTGTGATGTTTCAGCACTTACTGCTTTCATTATATCTTTACTTACTCAGTTAACAGACTACTGAACTTGCAAAATCTGGCAGACTGTTTTTTTTTTAAACAAATTCTATGATGGGGGGGAGGGGAAGGAAGAACTGGAAAAACCTGAAAATTACATACCAGATCTTCATCTGGTGTAATCCAACATCATTTAATTGATTTCACTGGATCTCTAGCGGATGACCTGACTTGGTATTTTTGTTTTGCTTTAGCTTTTGTGTTGGTTTTTTTTTTCCTTCTGAATAGGCTGTGTTGACATTTCATGTTTCCTATTATTATTATTACTTCCCCTTCTCTGTTTTGGGAATTATATGGCTTATTGACTAAACAGCATTAGAAAACTAAAGTTAATGGGCCAAACTCTTCCCTAGCGCAACTTTATTGAGTTGAAGTTATATAGGGATGAATGAGTTCAGAGACTCCTCCGAAGAGGGTTATTACAGAGGCTGATTCTATAATAAAAGGGAAGTCCACAGCTTTGTTGTCATTTCGATGAAAACTAAATGTTGCAAGAAGCCCAGTGCTTCCATCTTCAGCTGATGTGATAAAACCTGTGAGGGTACTGAGCACAAAAAGAGAAAGTCATACCTCATTTTAATACATTAGAATGAATCATTTAATATTATCAAGAATACATTTAATAATACTCCTGCTCATGTCCACCTGTTCCCTGGAGCACTCTGAGTTGGATGGCCAACCAGAATGGCCATCTTCTCCACCATATCTCTATCGATGGCAACTGAGGAAAGGGCTTAATGACTGGTATGACATCTGTCCCAGGAGCAAGGTGGGACTGTGAGGATCTGGCTCCTTGACTGTGAGGATCTGGCTCCTTGAAATAGCAGAAATGCAACACCAACCTGGATCAGACTCAGAGAAAAGAGACTTTTATGTATGGGACAAGAAAAAGAAGGTGGTTCCTAGTAAGGAGTGTCTTAGGACAACATTTCCATGGTCTTAGTGGAGCCGAAGCCCTTTTTGCTACTAAAGTGAAACTCACCGAGACAGATTGCAACAGTTGGTGTTGGTAATAGTAAGAGATTTGACTGAATATGTGAAGAGATGCCCACAAGTTCTGGGTTTCCTTAAGCAGAAAGAATGATGCTGTTGTTCTTGGGCAGGAGGCTGGGGAAACAAGAGCTTGCAAAGTTTGTTCAGTAGTAGTGCTACTTAATGAGACAAGGCCTGGCACACATGAGGCAGTTAGAAAATAGTCTACTTCTTACTTTAGTGTTTAGGAGCCAAGTCCTGAAATAGCAAAGCACAGTAGAAATGCAGAAGCGTAGATGGCTTTTTCCTCAGAGAACACTAATATAAATCCAATGGTTGTTAGTTACGAAAAAATATAAAATCTGCTGGAAAGTGAACCTTGTTAGGTAAAACATCATTCCATAAACCTAAGTTATTGGTGCCTAGAGTTTTCAAATAGAGCTTCATGCACAGCTTTGTGTTATCTGGATAAGAATCCATGGGGTCACCCTTGTGAGAGCCTCAGCTCTCTACAGGGGTGCACGTGCCTGAATGCTCACTTACACTATGCACGTTTGCTCCCTGCCCCGTATGGTCCAGACATGAAAGTTTTCTGAGCACATTACAGGGAGAGCTTTGTTCCAAGGCCAGAATTGTGAGAAGGATTCGGTTTTGGACTCAAATGATACTACTAGGTTTGAGTTCAACTCCAAATAAACATTTATTATTTTTTTTTTTAATAGCTAACTAAGGTTCTGCAAGGATACTTAAAATTATTCAGCATCTACAGTATATGAATCAATGACCTTTTGATGCACCTAAAAATAAATGTGAAACATACATTTGAGGAAAGGTGTCTTCTTTTCTTAAGCCCATTTTTAAAGGAAATATGATAACGACTGTGTTAACCACCTTTCCATTGTGGTTCTGAAAACCTGCCCATTATTGTGTCACCTGAACAGCAGAAACTCTCTTTGCCACACGTCCAGCACGTAAAGTCTTTCTTAGGATATTACTAGAGGGAATAAGGTGGTTGCCAATTCAGTTCTGTTCCAGTTCATTAGTGACCGAAAAGTCATTACCGCCTGACAGATGTACTAAGGGTTATGTATAGTTTTCAGTTGTCTCAGTCTGGTTTCCAGTGGACAGATGTCCACTAGCTTCAGAAAAGAATCTAAAAAAGCAAGTCTGACAACACAGCAACTTTCAGCAACTTTGTTGAGTTCCTTCCCAAGAATGTGGGACCTAACTGAACACCTGAACTTTTGGTTATCATGGTAGTCCCACTAGCAGAAAATAGATGGTGTATGAGGAAGCAATGCCATCCTCAGGAGTATGGTACATATTTCTTAGCAGGATTGAGAGGTAACATATTTCTCTGTGGCTATCAATTGAATATAGACCACGAGTGATACTTTTGCTTCAAAGCAAGAAAAATAGCTCCGTTCCCTCCGAAGAGGATCACATCAGCAGCAGAGCTCTCTGGTGCTCCCACTGTTTTTTCCATACTTCACCTCATCAGGCTTCTGGGGCCTGACACACTATCCGTTTGAAAAACAGAAAAGGGCTGGGGGAGATATTAATGCATGAGCAAAGCAATGACGAGTGTCAGCCTCATGCTTCTATAGGTTTTCCAGTGACAAGAATGACATATCAGTAAGTAACTAAACTGAGGTGTAGCTAGCTAGTCACTTACAGTCTTCACGAGAAAAAATAGATTTTTGTCTACCTTTCTTAAAAAATTTGTAAACGTTTACATGCATTGGGTTAAATTGGTGTTTCAAGATTGAAACATTCAGGTAAATTCCAGGGCACTACAGGAAGGTGTGTTTGGGCTGTGCTGTGGCAGAAGGCCTGGCCATGTCCCACTGCCCCAGCCAGAGAGCATGGCAGGTTGGGGGACGGCCAGGGCAGCTCCATCCCTGGCCATCAGACACCTCCACGGGGATGGGACATTAGAAAAGTGTGAGAGTTGGCTCAGTGGAGCCCATGGTTGGGCCAGGCAGGGCTACGGTGGAGCAGGAGACCGATATCTGTGGAGTTGCCGGGACACAGAACTCCCTGAAATGGAGTCCTGGGCTATGAGCAGAAGAGATTGGTGACCATTAAGGCCTATTAGTCCCTCAGATCCCTCTCAGTTTCACCTCAATGAGGGACAGATACCCTTTTTCTGTTGGCACGATGAAGGTGCATCTCTTCATGTTATGTTTTTTATGTATGCTTCACAACATACTTGGAGCATCAGCAATCTTTGCACTCCGGTTTGCTTCCAGAACTTGTTCCTGCTGTCACATATATGTGGTTGCCTGTACAGTGTGTGTACAAATTCATTCCCGGACTGTCTTCTGGAATACACTTATTAGTCTCCTTAAAGAAGAAACCCAAGTAGAGTTGTAAGGAGAGTTTGCTTATGGGTGAGCTGCAGATGGGTAACAGAACAAGAGATGTGCCTTGTTTGATCTCCACCACTCAGAATAACCCTGCCCTGCCTCAGCAGGGGTGCCAGAAACATTTAACCACCACAACCTGCCTTCACGCCATGCCCTGGATGTCCCACTATAAAAACCTTCCTGCAGGCTGCAAAACAACCCTTATGTTATTCCAGGTGCTTCCGAGCTGGAAAACACACACAGGAATAATCATGTCTTTTGGCCATGAGAGCGGTCACTGAAGCTTAGAGAAGAGATGGACTAAATATACTGTTGTAGTTGGGATACAGACAGACCAGTCAAGACAGGCTAGATGTGAGCCCCATGCAATTCTCCGTTCAGGGGCAAGAGCCTACAGTGGCTGGTTTTAGCAGTACAGACACTGCCATGAATGCTGAGGGCCCTGAAGGACCCAAGGAAGCAGCAGCAGAGAGTCAATGGGATAATGCCCCTCTGCAGTTCGTCATCTGCTCTGTACGGAACATCCCTGCTCAGCTCCAGGGCTCTCCCTCAGCTGTGGCTGGGTGGCACCTCCTACGGACCACCTGGACATCTGTCACCTCCAGCAAGAACAGTGTCAGCAGCGTGTGGTGGACACCTGTGGCACGTTCACCCCGACGTTTTCTGAGAACTTCAAAATCCTTCACGGAGAAAAGTACTCTTTCTCTCTGCTTCTCTGGCAGTATGTGAGAACTTAAAACTGTAAGGTTATTCATATGAGAAAGTAGTATAAAGTGACACTTTTGATTGAAATCGCATCTTTCTACAATTTTGTTGTCAAAAATGTCTTTCCTAAACATTTTTCTCCTCTTTTTGCCTCCCACAGACCTAATTTTGTTATTCAGTTAGACACACATGAGTCTGAGGAAGTTGGGATAAACACCACTTCAAAACCTTTTTTTAATGCCAACTTCAGAGGTCTTCTATAATTTTTTTCCTTAGTTTTTTTCCTGATAACTAAACAAAACTTGAAAACGACCTAAAAATGCCTCTGCAATGGTGAAATCAATGGTGAGATTATTTAAATGGTGCTGCTAATTCCATTAATTGAAAGAGGATCCAACTTTCCCTGAGACAAAATAACACCAAAACAGGTACACACAGGAATATACTCATTGTTTCTGTACACTTTGCTTAGCTTTAAAATTGTGGGATTTGTCTTTTAAATTTTTACCATTTCACGTTTTACTTTTTCTCTGCAGCCAAGAAGAGCAATACGTTTGTTTATCTTTGTTATTGAAAGCAGAGATTTTATGTAAAAACTGGGCTGGAACCAAACTAGCAAACAAACAGAAGCCATCAAAAATTACAAGGCAGGCAATAAATGAATGGCAGCTGCCAGAGCGTAAAAAATATAAATGTGATCAAAAAGTGACAAATTAAGATAGAGAAAGCTGGATAAAAGATCATTTTTGTGTGTGTGTGTGTCATTTTAACATCATCTGTGCAAAGAAATTTGTGAATATAATTATGTTTAGATTACATTTTGTACTCACAGCACATGACAGCTTGGCAGTGCCGGAAAGCAGAGGATTTATTTAGTGATATATGCGTTTGGGTCACAGCCTTCTCTAATTTGCTAGTTGTTTTGGAGAAATAGGAAAAAAAGACCTCTTGGTTACAGCACCTGAGGGGGAAAAATAGTGTTGAGGTGAAATAGTCCTTCTTTCGTTAAAGAAGAGCTCCTGCCCTGCTTCAGCTTCTTCCCCCATTGCTGCTGAATTGCAAGAGGAAAGGAGCGTCTGATGACGTCCTTCCACATCCACCAGTTAATGGTTCTTGCTGTGGAAATGATGGAGAATGCGCTGGTTCCTAGTGACAATTATCTTTTTTTAACACGAGCTGTGCATGCTGGGAGAGAGCACCTCCATGATTTGGTGCTTCCTCAGAACTAGCACTGCTGTACGTGCAGCGAGCTACACCAAAACTGCACTTTTTACACCTGCTCTTACTTGCCTAAAAGATCAGTGGCTGTGGTGGACCATAAACCACAAACCTCCTCTTTAGTCAGCCCCGGCTGCTTCGCCTACATAGAATAAGCATAGAGTAGTAATGATATGTGTATTTTCATTCCTCAAGAGCGCCTGTAATCCTTACTAACCCTCAAAACACTCAGGTTTGTTGAAAATCATATGATTATGTACAATATGTAAGTCATGGGTGATTTTGGGTTGCCTGTGTCAGATACAGAGACATTCTGTGCACCTATTTTATAATTTTATTTTCTGTTTGGTGATGATCTCTGATCACCTACTGCTGCTGACAGCTGAGGCTTCAGGAAAAATACAATAAATGAGCAAAAAAACCACTCCCAAAGTAGGCGTGGTGAGACTCAGGATAAGATCAACATGATGAATTCTGCAATTGACCTGTAATGTCCATGTCCTGCACAGCCTTAGCTGCATGGTGGCAGACGGCCACTGCCATTTCTACTCAGCCTTCTTCATAGCTGCCAGCAACATCAAGCAAGAATCATTGATTCTAAAATTATCCGGACTGTGACTACCCCTGGAAAAACATACTGTATACAGTCCATTGGCCTCACAGTAGCAGCCGCTGCCTCCCAGGGCACTGAAGGCTTTTGGAGAGAAGGGATTTGGCTGCAGCGTGAAGAATCGCTGCCTGCAGAGATAGAATCATAGAACTGTTTAGGTTGCAAGGGACCTTTCAGGTCATAGAGTCCACTGTTAACCCAGCACTGCCAAGTCCACCACGAAACCATGTCCCTCAGCACCACATCTGCATGTCTTTGAAATACCTCCAGGGATGGTGATTCCACCACTTCCCTGGGCAGCCTGTTCCAATGCTTGACAACCTTTTCAGTGAAGCAATTTTTCCTAATATCCAATCTGAACCTCCTCTGGCACAGCTTGAGGCTGTTTCTCCTTGTCCTATCACCTGTTCCTTGGAAGAAGACACTGATTTCCCCTCTCCCTACACCTTCCTTTCAGGGAGTTCTATGCAGCCAGGTGGTCTCCCCTCAGCCTCCTTTTCTCCAGCCTGAATGACCCTAGCTCCCTCAGCCGCAAGACTTGGTCTCCAGGCTCCTCACCAGCTCCGTTGCCCCTCTCTGGACACACTCCAAGACCTCAATGTCACTCCTGTTGTGAGGGGTTCAAAACTGGACACAGCACTCGAGATGGGGCCTCACCAGTGCCCAGTACGGGGAGACACCAGTGTGAAATGGACCTTTCAGGTGTATCGCCATGGAGGCTGCTGCCGCCAGGGCACACCCTCTCTGCCTTCGGGTGGCACCGGCAGCCATCTCGCACCCAGCTGGGCTAGCCGCCATCTTGCCATGTCTCTTACGGAAGCGGCCATCTTCCGTGCCGTACAGATGGGGGCAGCCATGACGGTGGGAGAGAGCCACATGGGCGCCGCCATCTTGGGGCCGCCCACCTCGGCTGACTTAGGCCGGCGGCCATTTTGGTAAAGGGCCGCTACAGTGTGAGGCGGCGGCCTCCCCCCTTCTACTCCTCTCTCCCTTAAGCGAGATGGCGGCGGCGCATGCTCAGAGCGCGGCGGGGCCCAGGCGGCGGGCGGGCCGACCGGCGCTCATGCCCGCGGGCTGTTGTGGTGGAGGGCTCAGGCGCCGCTGAGGTGGCGGACGGGGGCCGGCAGGAGTAGCAGCAACCATGGGGGAGACCGAAAAGCTTTATTATGTTTATAGCTGCGACCTGGACATCAACGTGCAGCTGAAGATGTGAGTAGTGGGGGAGGGTTGGGGTGCGGCGCGTCCCCCTGCTCCCGCTGCCGTGTGGGAAGCGGCCCGGTCCCCTGCGGCTTGGGGGAGGCCGGGCCGCCGGCCCGTTCCCCGGAGCTGGAATGGGTCCCGAGGCCTGGCTTTCCCGAGGCAGCCTGGTTGTGCCCTGGCCAGCGCCGGGAGCTCCTGGATGCCGCCGCCGCCCGCTTCCCTCGGGGCCGCCGGGCGGGCGGAAGCGGCGCGGCCGCGTCCCTGTCAGCGCCGGGCGGGACGGGCCGGGAGCCGCGGCGGCGGCAGGGCCAGGGTGGCAGACTCGCTCTAAACGCCTTCCAGACGTTCGTAGCTGTCGGTCCTGTAGCGCAGGGCGGTGCAATGAAGCGAAGACTGGCTGTCAGTTCAGCGCTAATGTCTCTGGTAACCCCTCACCCGCTGGTGTCACCCCTCAGCGTTAGGGGAGGGCAATGGACTGGCGACACTCTCTTTCATACTTGTTTGCATGTTCCTTAGAAGAACGCCAGTTGCTCTTCGTCGGGTTCTTTGTTGTAGGTGTTGTGACATGTAAGTATGTTCCTAACCGGGTGTATGCAAGCACTCCTGATGAAGCTGCTGTTACCATACGCTGATGTATTTCCTAGTTATTTTTATTATTATTATTATTGAGGCTTTTCTGCATCACAGCACTAGTACGTTCACATTTATGTAGGAGGGACGCAGCTGGCTCTAAAATGTAGTATACCCAATCTTGCTACTTCAAAGTATCTTGCACTTTTTGGGAAACATAACTTGGGAAAGCATGTTTGAAGGTTGTTTAAATTCTGGATGGAAAATGATACCTTAAGTCCGGTGCATGTGTCCTCTTCATGAATTCATTCTGCTTAACAAAAGTATAACTAAGATTTTTTTTGTGCATGATAGTGTATATGGGCCTGGAATGTGCTGTGCTACTTTCTTGCAAGAAACTTGTTTATTTACTCTTAAGTATTTTTGTGGTACTGACAGATTTTTTGTTTGCCGGAAGTTCGATATTACATCACCACCACAATTCCTTTTTTGTTTTCATATATGCATGCACAGTCAGATATTTAATGTGCTGATTGTTTTCATCCTGGTGTAGCTGAGGCCTGAGAAATTTCATCAGTCTACGAGCATTCTGCAAATTGTTGCTGTGCTTTAATCAAGTTTAATTTGAACAGCCTGCATAGTTGATTTGAGTGATGACTGGCATCCAAATCCAGTCATATATTTCACATTTCATACAGCTTAAAAACAAGGCTTTTATCGCTTCCCACCCACCCCCCATCCCCAGTAGTATTTGTTTTTTAATAATAGAAGCATATATCATCTCACTGTTGCCCTGCTTAGGGTACCTCATTTGATGCTGCCTGAGAATCTACAGGTTGTAGTCAAAGAGTTATCTCCATTGAAAAGACAAGTAATTCTTTCCTTCTCTGCTCCCCTCATCCTTAAATCAGTATAGTAATAAATTCTGTGTTTCTTCATCACTTCATATCCTGAGTTCCTCTACAACATTTGGATTTCGCTACTGACTAATAATGCAGAGTGAGGATAGCCTCAGTACTGGGTAATCCACATATAAGGTGTGGAAACAGAGGTTTTGCAGTGGATAAAGTAAATTTTGGTTTATTTATTTTTTTCTCCCCCCTTTCCTTTTTTGTGTTCTTCTTCCCTCCCCATATAGAGGAAGTCTGGAAGGAAAGAGAGAACAGAAGAGTTACAAAGCTCTTTTAGAAGATCCAATGCTGAAGTTCTCAGGACTGTATCAGGAAACTTGCTCTGACTTGTATGTAACTTGTCAGGTGTTTGCAGAAGGGAAGCCTCTTGCTCTTCCGGTTAGAACTTCCTACAAAGCTTTTAGCACTAGGTGGAAGTAAGTGACTGCCTTTTATTTACTGGGGCATCAAGTTATATAAATAAATCTGTATGTGGGGTTTTTTTGGATAAGAAAGATTTGTTTTCTATCGTCTTCTTCAAATAACTGATGTTTCTTCAAGCCTCTGTATGTTTATTAAGTGCTACTCTAACAGCACAAAACCAACATTTTGTGTAATGGGTGAGTAATAAAAACGATACTTAAATCGTAAATTTGGGCAAGGCTTACTGCTTAAATTACTTCTGGGCTAGCACATTTTCATACTGTTTACTGGACAGAGATGAAGAGATCGTGAGTATTTTTCCTTAGATCTCTAGCCTTTTAATCATGCTCAGGACAAGCATTTGAATAGTTAAAGCCCACAGGAAAATGGTCCACCTGCCCTTAGAAATTCATATTCTAAGGAGAGAATGGGTTGTATAAACTAATACAGAGTAACTTGAATTCTGAAGCCTTATGACTAATAAAAGGTGTCTCTTTGCAGCTGGAATGAATGGCTGAAACTGCCTGTGAAGTATCCAGACTTGCCTCGCAATGCACAGGTGGCTCTGACCATCTGGGATGTGTATGGACCTGGTAAAGCGGTTCCTGTAGGAGGGACAACAGTCTCACTCTTTGGGAAATATGGGTATACTGTTTTTTCTTCTGTGGTACAGATTTGAAGTTAACCTGTGAATAGTATGGTAGCAGTGGTGAGGAGAGATTATTTTTTTTTTATGTAATTTTTTTTTAAACCAGGTTAACAGTTCTGTGCTTGAAAAATCAGATTCATAGGTGACTTACTGTATTTCTTCCTGAGTGTAGCTTGATACATACTACAGTGTTGTAGGAAAAAAAAAAAAAGTCTTACATATAACACCAAAATGTAGGTGCTTTTTTTTTATTTAGATCTGTAAGCTTGGATTTTAAGGTAGCAAATGCTGAAATCACTTGATATTTATACTTTTGTAATGCATGGATGCCAGTACTGATTATTCAACACAGTTGATTTAATTGGCTTGCAATTGGGCTGTTAATGCAGTATTATTTATAATGAATAAAGTGTAACACAGTAAATCATGAGTCTTAAAAATTAATAGTCTGTGATTCAGTAGAGGGTGGGTTTGATAAATTTGTGTATGATAAATGGCTGGATACTTGTCTGCTTGGCTGGGTTATGTTCAGTTCTATATAACTGACTTTAATCAAGTTGCTGACTACTGGGAGTCTAAGTGAGTCTGTATCATTGAACATCTAGCATTGGGTGTGATGGAGGAATAAAGACAAGTGAGGATGAAGAAAAGACTATGGGAACAGTGTTCTAGTATGTATGTAGCTTTGGAAAATGGGGAGAAATAGCCTTTCTTTTTTTGTCTTGGCCGTGGATGAGAAGTAATAAGGTTAAACTGAAGTGCAGGAAAAGTTTAGTTGAGCATTAGAAAGCTGTTCTAGGGATGCTTGAATGGAGACTGTAGAGAGAGGTTGTGCCTCTGTCATTGAAGGTACTGCTTTAACATTGAAATTGTCTTAAGGCAGAAAATTGAACTGGATCAAGGACTGTGCTCCAAAGACTGCTGGTAGTTTTTAAAGCATTAGAACATAGTTCCTGGAAAAAGATAATTTATAAATGGAATTTACTTATATTTCCAGCATGTGGGGCCAGAGGAAGTAAATGGACAGAAAGCAAGAAATAATTCTGAAATTATTTGTAGATTACAAATGGAAAGCCTTGTAGTAGTATTCCACAAAGTGATGTGTAAATTCAAGGTCAGATGGTCCTTGTAGTTGGTCCTTTTCATTTTTAATTGTTGACTTTTTGAAGTGTTCCTTCCAGTTGTATGTACCTGAAGTTTAATTGGAGTGATCAGCTCTTGTTGGTAAAAGTGATGCACTTGATTTCTTGGAGCATCCTTTATAGGTGGATCACTACAAATATGCAAGGGAAGCAAGGTTTTAGAGAAATGCAAAGTTCTGTTCACTGCAGTTTCAATTACTAATTCAATTTCAAGCATAGATGGAGAAAATGACATGTGGAGGGTTGTGGATGGAGTTTTTTTGTTTTTTTTTCTTTGGCAGCTCAGAAGACTGGTTTTTATCAGTTGACCTTCAAATTAAAGAGGTAGTTTTTTAGTTGAATACTTTTTGAGACTGGCAGACCTAAAGCCAGTATTATAATTTGCAAGTCAAGAGGAATACTTTCTGCTTCATTACAAATAATAAAACTATGAAGGTCAAGTTCTGTCCTCAGTTTGCGTTTGTACCACCCCACTGACTTTGGGAATTACCCATTTTTCTTCCACTTGTGAGATAAGTTATCTCGGACTCACTCATTTTCTTCTAAACTCTGTGTGCCAAGAAAAATTAATGCTGTAGCGGGCATGAGGTGCAAGGTACTTCTGCAGTTCAGTTAAACTAGGCATGGCAGTGCAAGTTTGTAGGTTTGGCAAAGGAAGCTACTTCATTTTCTTGTAGCTGGTGCTATACTTTGATTCCTGACAGCTGTATTACTTTGAATTTACTGAAGCGATTCTGCGTTTTTCCCTGCAGTATGTTTCGTCAAGGAATGCACGATTTGAAAGTCTGGCCCAATGTAGAAGCTGACGGCTCAGAGCCCACCAGAACTCCTGGGAGAACCAGCAGCACAGTCTCCGAAGATCAAATGAGCCGCCTGGCAAAGGTAATGGAACAGCAAGTAACCTTTAAGATGTGTGTGAAAAGCTTGCACTTCCACTGGAGTGAAACGAAGACAGGCTTCAATGAAGACAGGCCTCTCATGGTGTTTTCTCATGAGAAAGCTATCTTCTTTTGTTTGTTTAGGTGTTTCACAGGATTTGTACACAAGAGTGAACCAGATGATACTCATTTGCTTCTGAAGTATTTTTTAAAAGGGAGCATCCGAGTACCTTTTAACCTTCTTTTGTAAAAACTTAATATCCTCATTCTTTGTGAAGAATGAAACGTGAACTTGCCTTGAAGTTGCTTGAAGCAGAAATTCTATCAGGTTCAGTTAACAGCAGCTCCTAACAGTAGCTTGTGAGGACGCTCTTTCAGTAAATTCTTTCTTTCAGTAAATCCTTTACATTTAACACTGTGTGGTGTGGTGTTCAGGTGTGTACGGTGTACCTTTGTGTTAGACTGGATTTTAATAGAACTGCAAAAATTAACCAGTTTCATTCATTTAAGCTCACAAATGTGTGTGTATATTAGTATTTTGTTCTCCTAGCTTAGTGGCCGAGTGTATTTTTGCCATCAAAACTAATTCTGGAATTGATCAGTAAATGTTAGTTCTTGAACTGTTTGACTAGCTGACTTCCCTTATTCTTCAGCAAAGCTTACCCCAAATGGCTCAACTCACATGCTTCGTGTACTTTATTCTTAATCTTGGTCTCCTAGTTGTCATCCTCATCTTTGTACAACTCCAAAAGAAAGATAGGTCCAGTGCTGTAAAAATGTCCATTTTCTCATCTAGGGATTTATCACAGTAATAAACTAACTTTCATTTAGGGTCTACCTTTTATTAGCCTAGTTCACCTTGACTTTATAATGGAAAACTCATTAAAGCTTTCTGCCAGTGGTGGCGCTCCTTTTCTTGATCATGGTAGAATAAATCCCCTCTAGCCTAAGGAAGCTGTGTAGATGGGCACTAAATATCAAGGCTTGTTTAGTTGGTCAGATGGTTATGTGATATAGGCAGTGGGTCTCTGAGAAAGGGTTTTAGAGTGTAAGCCTTCCCTTTCGTGTTTGTTCTGTTACACAAATGAGACCATACCCTACAAGTGTCCAGTGTTTTTTCTCTTTCTTTCACTCCCTCTGCTCCCTATCGTAAGAATACAAATAAGGTAGAACATTTTAGTGTCAAAATACCTGGGTCAGTTCTAGCCTTTTGGCATATGGGAAATGAGGCTCAAAGCCTCTGAGGAAGAGAAGGGAATTCTCCTTTCACATCCCAATTGAGAGTTCTAGTCAATGGCTAATAAAACCTGATAACAGAAGATGGTGGCGGTGATGTTATGAAAGCTGTTTTGGGAGATAGTAGTTTCTGAAAGATGAGAATGTTTTCACTGATACTTTGTTGTGTTAATTTATAAAAACATTTTACCATCAGATGTTAGTGAAGTGAATAGGGTTTCTGGGTAGTGTGTCTATGAGAGCTTTCATTTGCACAGCTGTTTACACAGCAGATGAGGTTCTTGTGATTTATCATTCCTAAATAGCCATTGTTTGAATACAAACAGCCTCAGTTTTTCTATGACTTACTCATCAGTTGCTGAATGCCTCCTGATGCTAATGTATATGAGGATATAAATATAGGTAAGAGGAGAAGGACTAATTAACTACAGGATGAATTTCTGTGGGCTTAGTTATTCGTGGTTATGGTTTTTTTCTGTTTGTTTATTGGACAGACTTGCTATTTATAAGTGTTGTGCTACTGATTGATGTCTGATACCAGAGGCCAAATTAGAGTCCTCCAGGTAATAAGTTACTTCTGAGAACAGCTTGCTGAAGGACCTTTTCTCTATCTGAAATATAGCTTTTTATGTTCGTGACGTGCTTCTGAGCTTGTGTGTATGTATGTAGGTGGTATTTATTATTGTAGGGAATTTGTATAAAAGCAGTGACTGGCTGCTGGAGGAGTTGCCACCTCCTATCTGAAATAATTGATAGTATGGCAAGTCTCTCATTTCATGCTGAGGTGCCACATGGTTATGCTCTTACAAAACACGTGAATACTGCTTATAAAATTGCTACTGATAAAGAAGCCATAGCTTGGCATCCTTGGGTCTTCTGCTGAATCTTTCATAAACTGTTTTGTGTCAAAGCATCTGAAACTACAGGGAGTATATCTTACTTGTCTTCTACTGTTAGGTAGACCTTTAAACAACTTGACTTCCTTGCTGTTTTTACAGCTGTATATAGGAGTGAAACTTGAACTATGTTTTAGATGACTAAAAAGAAAGTCTTCAGCTGACCTTTTGTGATATGTAAGTGTTGATCTAAAAACCTTTTTAGGTAAGACTAGCAAGGGCAGAAATACTCAATTTGGATAGTTTTTGAAATATCTTCTTTTTGTTTGGGTTGGTAAGTTTTACTCTATGACAGTAACACAAAAAATGAAATATCTTTGTTCTGTGGCTTTCCCTAAAAAACAGGTTCTTGTTTTTAATGTGTTAAAGATGCAAAGGTGATGTGCTTGGAACTTGGTTTTGATCTTTGCTATGATTGGTGTTTTAGTAGAATTGTTTTTATGGCATAGCTTATCTGTTTACAAGAATCTACTCTGTGTGTATTGTACAAGTATTTTTTCCAATTCTTTTATTTTTTCCCCTGATTTCATGGTAGTATCTCTGTTAAATTATAACTTTGATATTCTTTTTCTTGCTTCAAGTAATTTAAATGTTATCATTGTTTTTTCATGCAGCTCACCAAGTCTCATCGGCAAGGTCACATGGTGAAAGTGGACTGGCTGGACAGACTGACCTTTAGAGAAATAGAAATGATCAATGAGGTAGGTCATCGTACATCGGATTTGTAAACTATTTTTTTTTTTTTGGATCTTGCTAATATGGAACCTTTGCTTGCTTAGGAGACTAACTTTAAGCACTTGTCCTATTTTTCTTCAATGACCAGTGTATATGATAAAAGGAAAAGTAGTTTCTTAAGCTTCCAAAGTTGATTTTACTTTGGCAGTATTGAAAATCGTAGAATCTTAGAATGGTTTGGGTTGGAAGGGACCTCTAAAGGTCATCTAGTCCAATGCCCCCTGCAATGAGCAGGGACATCTTCAACTAGATCTGGTGGCTGAGAGCCCTGTCCAACCTGACATGGAATATTTCCAGGAATGGGACATCTACCACCTCTCTGGGCAACCTGTGCCAGTGCTTTCCCCTGATTGTAAGAAATTTCTTATTTACATGTAGTCACAGTCTGCTCTCTTGTAGTTTAAAACCATTATCCCTTGTCCTGTTACAACAGGTCTACCAATAATCATTCTTATAAAGCCCTTTTAAGTACTGAAAGACCTTACTGTAGCCTTCTCTTTTCCAAGCTGAATAACTCCAACTCTCTCAGCCTGTCCTCACAGCAGAGGAGCTCCAGCCCTTTGATTTTATTTTTTTTTATGGCCCTCCTGTGGACCCGCTCCAACAGGTCCACATTTTCTTATGTTGGGTGCCCCAGGAGATGGAGGCAGTGCTCCAGGTAGGGTTTCACCAGAGCAGAGCAGAGGGTCAGAGTCACCTCCCTTGACCTGCTGGCCATGCTGCTTTTGATGCAGCCTAGGATGTGGTTGAGTTTCTGGACTGCGAGTGTACATTACTGCCTCGTGTCCAGCTTATCATTCACCAGAATAGGCAGCTGTTTTACAAGTTTTCAGCTTCAAGTGAAATTGATCACGGAAATTAGAATTTATTAATAATTTGGAATAGCTTAGAACAAATACTATTATGTATTGCTAAGTTAACTTTAGGTTTTAGTTTGTGATGGGAATAATTTTGGACAGTTTAAGAGCTGTTCAGCTTTATTGGTTTTGATTTTGAGTGCTGAGGAAAAACACTTGCAAGATTTGAGTGAATATTTAAAAAAAAATATCTGGTAGTTAAATACCTGAAGGATGTGTTAAGCCTTATTAAGCAAAATTGCCCCCAAACTGTTACCTGATTATACTCATCCTGCACAACAAAACTGTTGTTTTTGCTTTGTGGTATGAGATTTTTTGTTTTCTTATAGTTATACCTCTGGAAATTAGATTCTTTTTGAACTTCTTTTTGAATTATGTTTTTATAAATCCTTACAAATATTTCTTTTTAACACTCAGCCTGTCTTTTTTTTTTTTTCTTGCCTTTTTGTAAAAATACAGAAAACTACAAATTCCTGATGCTTAAAGCTGTGCCTTAAATGCGGAACCGCTCTTCCTCTGCTGGAAAGTTAATCCACTATTAATGCATGAAATAAACTTGAGGTCCTTGTTATTAAAGGGGTTGCTTATTTTTTGCATTAAATCTGTGTTCCTGGTGGTGGTTATCTTTAACTTCTTTCTTGTTTCCCTTATGGATTTTAAAATTCTAAGCACTTTTTCTAGGGAAAGCATTTCAAAAATGCATACATGAGCAAATCTTCCTTTGGAGGTGAATAAGCTACAAATCTAATCTTGTAGTCCAAGTTTAATTTGTCTCTTCCATGGTTCTAGCTAAAACAATGATTTTTTTTGTTTGGTTTTTTTTTTTTCACGTCTTCTGGTTTTTGACTTTGACATGCATAACTGTGTTTAATAATTTAAAAAAAACACTAAACACAGAAAAACTCATCTGTCAGCTGGTTATTCTTCATTGCCTTTTTGCATATCTTTAGTCCGTGATTGCAAGCAACTGATGAAAACAATGTGATTCTTATCTGTTACATGTGGATGTTTATCATTAATTGGGAATGTAAGGAAATAAGAACGTCAGCAAGAAGGTGTTATGGTCTCAAGTAGTGCTATGAAATGATTAACTGAATAATTGCTACAACAACTGATAATCTAATTAATCAGTTACAGCAAAAGGAAGTAGGGTAATTGCTGTGCTGAGAAAGTTGAAGATTGATGCACTTCAATATATGATACGCATCTGTGGTGCTTCTCTTCTCAGAGGGAAAAACGAAGTTCTAATTTTATGTACCTGATGATTGAATTCCGCTGTGTCAAGTGTGACGATAAAGAATATGGAATAGTTTACTACGAAAAGGTATGTGCCTTTAAAAAGCAGCATGCACCTAAAATGGATAGGTTTTTCTGCTGAGGTGAAATATTCTGCTGCAGGATAGCAGCAGACAGCTGTCAGTGGCAACTGTTTATGTACATACAAATCAAATAGTACAGAAGCAACAAGATTGCAGAAGTCAATCATTCGTGTAATACAGTTCAAGATTACAGAATTTAATAAGTGTGAGTGATTAAAAACTTTTTGATTTATGGTTCCTTCAGTCATCTAGCAGTATTTTCAGAGTAGCTGTATGTAAAAATTATGTCCTATATCAGGAAGAACTGTACCTGTATTGATTGGTAACTTTATAAAAGATAAGTTATTAAAACTTTGCACAGGAGTTCTGCTGGTGAACATTTCCTCTAAAATAAGCGAATGCAAAAGTTTAGTCTTTAATGCTGAAAATACTTTGGAAGTCAGTTAAATAAGACTCTGGTTTAGAATGTCTTGCATGTTTTCTTTCTGTTTACAAAACAGGTCTCTAAAGTAGTGCCCTCAGTGGATTTTATGACTTCACATTTAATAGAACGAGGGATTAACTGTGAGTTTAACAGACAGCAGGGTGGCTTTGGAAGGCATTATCAGTACTTTTATGGACCTCTGCATTGTGGAAAGACCCACTGGAATAGAAAAAGCAGTATAGCTATAATCTGGACTGAAGCCGTCAGTAATTACCTCTTAAAATTTTCAGCATGTGCACATTCATAAGAAATCAGAAAGTTACTAAATAACGCAGCTTTATGAGAGAGAGTAACAAAGTATAAGAGACTGGAGTCTTGCTGAGATCAGAGGTACTAACTTCAAGCAGCATCTGTTCTGAGAATTTTAAAAAATCTGTAATTCTGTGGGTATTTCCTTGTATGTGACAACATTACCAGTTGATCTGGGTAGAAGACCTGTGATCTAACTTAAGATTCTAGGAGCAGGTAGTAAAAAATATAGTAATAAATTGCAAAAAGCAGGATTCCACAAAAAAATTCTGTCAAGGCATGAATCAGAATCTGCCTCAGCTGTATGCTCTCTTGTAAATTAAAGCTTGTGAATGTTTGAAAAAAGAATTTTAAATGCTGTCATCTAACCCCTTGAATTAAGGTGTTATTGAAGATCTGAAGTTATTAACAACAGTAGTCATAGAAATTACTTTTACAGAGATGCCACTATAGGAACCTATTAAGGTTGTTTTTCAAACTGCTGTAGATGTAACAAAAGTGGCTCAGATTTCTAAGTGATTTTCTAAGCCTTTGGAAGAGCTGTGTCTTGCAGGCGTATGTCATGGTTTAACCCCAGCCAGCAACTAAGCATCGCGCATCTGCTCACTCACTCCCACCCAAAAGGATGGTGGAGAAACAAATCCAAAACATAGCCCTATACCAGCTCCTGTGAGGAAAATTGACTCTAGCCCAGCCAAAATCAGCAGAACATGATACAAAAGTAATGTATGTCCATGCTGTATTCACATATAATGGTACCTATATATTGGTAGCTGCCTTGGTAATGCTTCTGGAGGAAATAGCAGTTCTAATTCGCCCTCACTGTCTCCTCCCACAGTCTGAGGCAAACATTTGGGGTGTGTTCTGTGGGTTTTTTATGTGTGTGTTTGGGGTTTGATTTTTTTTCCTTTTTTTGGGGGGGGGGGATGGGGTGGAGAGGGGAGCCTCCCAAGGTGGCATTTAGTGGTTTGGGGTTTGTGGAATTTTTTTTGGGATGCGGGTTCCTTTGAGATTTTTTTTAGGATTTGGGGGCCTCTTTTTTTTTTTTTTTTTCTTCTTGTGAATTTTGGTAATTTTGTGGAACTGTGCCTTAGACAGATGTCTAGGTTAGCTCTTAAGCATTTCTTTTCGTGAACTGTAGTTGACAATGGGACTGCTCCCCACTTTTCTAAGTCTTCTCCTGGAACTAGCTATCTTAGAGAGACTTCACTGTTAAAAAACTCCCCTGTGTTACTAATCAGAATGAAACCTACAACGTGTCATATTCCTCCATGAAACAAAATAAAGTTACTTACTTCAGTGGAAATCAAGGAAAAAAATTTCTGGAGAGCATAGTGGAATATGATCAAAAATACTGAAATATTTTAATAACCATTAGCTTTTTATATTAGAATGTGCTGTACTTTTCACAGGTGCAAACTGATGAGCATGGCTATCATGTGGCTTTGTGTTCTTTTGGCTCCTCTATTTTTATAGTTAAATGTGACATTCCTGAAAGCCATTTCTCTCCCTCACCTCCAGAAACCTACCATTATAGATGAATTATTCCTGCTTTACAGACACATTTTTCTGTCATCATTATGGTTTTACAGATGTACAAGATGAGGGGAAAAAAGATTCAGACTCAAGCATGCATCTATCTCTTTTAGCAGTTGTTTCTGAAGCATGTTAAAAGAGCATGGAACAAAATAACTATTCATTGGCTGCTCTTGCAGAAATAAGTAATTGGTTGTGTAATAGTACATATTAAAGCTATAACTAACTGCAGTTTGAAGGCTTTGTTGTTATGAAGTAGCTTTTCAACAAGTTCTTGACCCTCTTCTGGCAGCAGTAGGAAACAGTACATAAATTAGTGCCTGTCTTCTCAGTTTTGTCATGCTTCCAATTACAGTGTACAGTATACATATCTGGCATCACCAGCCCGGTATATTGACTCTAATGAAAGTAGGTTTTGTTGTCACCTGCCTGTGACCGATAGTCCAAGTGGAGATTACTTGTCACAGTTTTGTTGATAAATTTGTTTTCAAGTGTTTACGAAAAACTAGCCGGTTAAACAGCGGCTGATAGAATTTGAGGTTCTTTGACTCAACATTCAATTACAATGAAGTGAAGGTGCAGTGGCTCTCCCCACGTTCTCTGTTAACTTAATTTTAATACAGCATTCAAGACATGAATGATAACAGTCTGCTAGGAGGGCATTGCTTCTGATTCTCCATGTAGGCAAAAATTCCGTGCGCAAAAAAATTTCCAACTGCAAATTACACTAGCATTTATCATTAAAGTGTTTCTGTGCAAGTTTGAAGTGAAAGCTTTGTTTCAATAAACAGATTGCACTGCTGCATCCAGTTTATAAAAAAAGTGTCTGATTATCTGAACCTTTTTCATGGCTTGAAAGAATAAAATGTCTACAGCATTGGTTGTCTGTTTACGTTGGAGGATATTGGGTGTTTCTAAAACCTCCATGACATGAACCAAAGCTTGCTACATGGGGATGATCGGGAGAGACACTTCAAAAGCACCCACTTGACCAAATCCAAATGCTCATTTAGCGTTGACCCTCAGCCATTGGTATGGTTGAGTAAGTTTGTATGCTTAGGGTCACAGTGGCCCATGGGATGCTCTCCAAATATGAGGTAGTTAGGGCTCTGTGTTAATCTAATTGGTAAGCATTTTAAACAATTGGGGTCCTTCACAGGCAAACTAATGTGCCCTGAGGATTTTGGAAAATAGTGTTCTGAAAATGGTGTTAACTCCTGATGCAGTTACTTGTCCCACGAACGCTTGGCAGAACTTTGCTTCATAACAAGTTTTGGCTGAAGCTCAAGGCTTTATTGTAAAACACAGTGGAACACTGTGAACAGTTTTCCTAGTGCTTGAGCTGAATAACTAGCACTTTTCAACTTGGCTTTTCATAACAGAACTGCATTTAAGAAGAGGTGTTTAAGGAACAGTCATTATGGTATTTCTTTCGACAGGTTACAAAAAGATACATCAGGTATGAGTTTAGAAATTCTACCCCTGAAAAAAATATCCAATATTGGTTTTAAAGAATGTTATAAACATTTTGACACTGGTCATTGGAAGGTATTGTGCATTTTTTATTTTATTTTTGAAAGTAAGCAAACTTTAGGCTTTTGTCATTGTTGTCCTAGTAGGTTCTGAATTGGTAATAGCTGTCATGGGCTTTTGATTTTGGGGCAGACACTGCACTTTTACCAACCTAAAAACTTTGTCAGACTCTTTCCTTTGTACAGCTATTTTATCTGAATGTTTTTACTGAGAGAAAGATGTAATAGTATGGGAGTTATTAGTACTTATCCCTAAAGAATCCACATGGGATATGGATGTTATAAATGCCTTGATAGGAGTTTGAACATTTGTTAGTTGCTAGTGAATCCACTCCTATATCAAGTTTTTCCTACAGTGCTTTTATGTGAAGGGTCTAAAAGCAGTGGAAACTTGTCACTGGGGGATTGTAATCCTTTGTTGTTTTATAAAGGTCAAGTCAAATTGTAGCCTTGTTACGGTTTTTATTAGGGACATAACCAATTAGTAGATAGAAATTGGTCTGTCATCTCTTGTCATGAGATATGTTTATTTTTGGAAGGATTTTCTGCCCCAAACAACTTCGTTGTTTTTTTTTTTTTTACATAATTTGACTTTGTAAAATATGATATGAAAGTTCTGTCTGAAGATGGCAAAGGTTTTAGTACAGTGTGGGTGCTTATCTGCCAGGGTGGCTCCTACTCAGTTCAGTGTAGAGTTACATTGACACAACAGTAGTTTGTTATAATAGAAATACTTTAGATTTAAAGTTATTTCCATACAAATAGCTTAAAGCTATGTTCATTATTTAGGCATTACAGTTTTAAAACAGAGAAACTGTAACAAAATGTCCTCTTTCTCCTCCTTTTTGTAATGGGAAAGTCAGTCCTGCTCATGTTCTGGAACCATTGGCAGCCACAGCCAGACTGTATGTATATTTCATTTTAACTAGAAAGGAGGTGTGTGTAGTTACTGTCATTATTTTGACTGTAAAATTGCTACTTCAGAAAGGCATAGGACACTAATAAATGTAATAGAAGTGTCTTCCTGAACATGCATTTTAATAAGAGATCTTTTACTATAGTCAGCAACTCAAAACTTACGTAGCTGGAAAAAAATGTTTTTCCTGAAAGGTTAATGGCAATTTTAACTCCTGTGTCTTTGTGACAAATGATTCTTTCCTTCCCCTTGATACAAGCCCCTTCACTTCATTTAAAGTTGCCTCTGAAAAGCCTAAAAGCAAAGCCATCCCAAGAGACCTATGTGATTGGAAAACCAGGAGGGGGAGAAAAAAAAAAAAGCGGGGGCAGAAGCAAACCTGAGCAAGTTATCTCAAAACTTACATTATTGAGGGAAATGTTGATACGTCAAAAAAACTATATTCTGAGATGAAATTATAAATTTCATATAATAAAATAAACTCTGTAATAAATGAGAACAAACTACATACAAATTGCACATAATATTATAGCATACCACCTATTATGCTGGTGTTTTCTTGTATTTTTTTCTAGTTTACTGTCTTTTAAATGAAATGTTCTTCCATAAATAGTGTCAGCATTAACTGACACTATCTTACCTTAGAAGTTATGTTTCTAAGGTAAGAAAAAATAATGAAAACGAAACTGCTAGCTGTGACTGGAAAAGGGAAACAGTTGCTGGTTTTGTCATGTAGTGGCAGGCCTTGTATTTTTTCTTTCTGCTTGATTCAAACAGGAGATTTTTAGCTTCTCCCTTCCCTTATTTATGCAGCAGGAGGTTGGACTCCGCTACGGAAAACTGACAGGGCTCCTGTTGTACTGCTCCAGAGCAGCACAGGATGAACTTCCAGAAGAGTCCGTCATGCTCTCTGTGGAACCCATGATAGATAATGACATATGCATCTTCCTAAATCAGTCTGTGTTGAACTGATATTTTCTGCAATATGGTTTTCTAGGAAATGGTATGTTTTTGGTGAAAGTATGGACCCTGATCTGTGCTTCCAGAGGACAAATGTTAACAATAATGGCAAATTTCTCTACTTACCTGTGTAGCAGTGTGGTAGTGAGATGCCAAGCTGCGTCTCCTGAGATGAACTTTCATTTGGCTTGCCACCTTGTTTATCATCTGGCAAAAGCTAACAAGAAAAATAAGTAATTTCTTATTGTGTGTTTTCCCCTTTATAACTATCAGAAGTCAGCAAAATGTAGTTGCATCATTGTTCCACTGTAGTATGATTCATAATTCATTAATATGAAATGTTGGGTTTTTTTCCTAAGTCTTGAGATGTTTAACAAGCCTTTAATCTTTTGTCATTCAGGATGGTGATGAGTCATCTCCAATTTTAACAAGTTCTGAAATAGTTAAGATTCCAGATCCCCAGATGTCTATGGTAAGCATGCTCCATGCAGTGCAATCTGTATTATCATATTTTTGCTGAAGTTTTAATAAATGGAGGTGAAAGCTTGTGTATATTACTCCCTTCAGTATTTTGAAGTTCCAGTGGAAAGATGAATTTTACCAGTTGAGAAATATATCAGTGGGTTTGACTTTGTAATTCTTTTTTCCCCCTACTGCTTCTAGAATAAAAAATACAAGAATTGATTTAATGCTTATGTTCATCTCCTCCTTTTCATACCTAACGTGCTTGCTTCTGAGGTGTAGGAAAGCAGAGAAGGGGATTTGTTGGCAAAAGAGGTCAGAGGGTGGGAATATAAGGTAAGAGGGAGCTGAAAAGAATAGGAAAGGAAGGTGTAGTAACTCTTGGTCACTTAATCTGTTAAAATATTTTCTCCCTACACTCTCTTGTATGTTGTCTTTCATGTAGACAGTGCCTAAGTACAGTTCTAGAAAAGATTTCCATTATGTTGGATGCCAATTCAGTGGGACTGGTATTGGCAGCTTTGGGAACCTTAATGTAAGTGGGCTTCTACTGGCAACACTGTTTGAGCACTGTGTAATCTAACACTGCAAGAGCAAGTCTGACAATGCTGAAAACTGCCTTGGCTGCTGAGATCTCATTGACACTGTGGCTCCTACTGTGGCTCCTACTGTTGCTAACATGGTATTAACAGTGGGAAAACTTTTTGAGAAGTTTTTCTTGCATTCAGAGCTTTATACTGCAAATGTTCTAAAATTGTTTACAAAGCGGCTAGCACGGTTGAGTGCTGTCTAAATCACAGATGTGTTGACTCGCTTGCATTTTGCAGCAATTCACCAAAAGGCAAGACAGGGTTTGTAAACTGTGTGCAGTAAAAAAAAAAAAAAATAAAAAAATACCAAAACCTCAAGATGCCCAACAACCCTCCACATGTTATTGAAGGAGTTTCTTCTATAACAACAACAACAAACAAATGTAAAATCCAGAAGACGCTGTAGTTCTAGATGTGAATTTTAATTGTCATGCATTATTCAAGACACTGGTGAGTCTTTGCTAGGTGGTTTCATTTCTCTGGAGCTTAAATATTTATAAATGCTGACTTACCCTCTCTGTTTAGGAGAACCTAGTAGAAAGCAAACATCACAAGCTTGCTCGAAGCTTAAGAAGTGGACCTTCTGATCATGATCTGAAGCCTAATGCAGCTACACGAGATCAGCTTAATGTAAGTCAGTCATGGGATGGCTAGATTCATTTTTATTAGGTAGATTGATACTAATATATGGTGACAATTCAAGGAAAATATAGTTAATTTCAGTTTGAAGAAAGTTGTTAATGAAGAAATGTCATTGTTTCTTACAAGTGCTTAGTTAGATGGGTCTAACTCAGAAAGGAGCAGAAGGTACTTGCACTTTTTTTTGTAAAACAGTTTTGGGGCATTAAGAGTGCATATTGTCCGTGTTGTGCGTTGTCACAGTGTAGTCTGTGAACTTCTTGATTATGCCTGTTCATGTTTTTAACCTCACTTTCTGACTACATATCTAATAGATCATAGTGAGTTATCCACCAACAAAGCAACTAACCTATGAGGAACAAGATCTGGTTTGGAAATTCAGATACTACCTTACTAATCAGGAGAAGGTAAGTTGAATGATTTGAGAGGACTCATTAATGCAAGAGGTGCTTCATCTGGCACTCATTCTACAATATTCTGTCCTTGAAGAGAGACAGAGCTTCAGTGTCTTAGAAGCTGGTCAAGATTATTTTCACTTTTTCTAGAAGTTACTCCTTTAAAAATTGGTGACTGTAATTTGGCCTCTTAAATCATATGAACTGACTTACTGCAGCAGTCTTTCTACACACCCTATTGGTTTATAGTACCAATGTTGCCAATTTCATCTTCAGTAAAGAAAAATTATTAAAGAAGAGCTTCTTTATCCCTTTTAGACAGGGGTTAGCATTACCAGAATAAGTAGTAGCACACCAAAAGCCCAAAGTAAATTAAATAAATAATCTCCCACCAGTGGGTATTTTTTATGTATTGGTAATTGTGGTAGAGCAGTAGCCATTGACTTTACATTTTACTCAGGAGATAACCCAGCTATAGGTTTTTAGGACTTATTAAAAGGATCCAATATCATATTGTCAATTACATCAGTAAGGTTCCTCAGGCATGTGCTTATGTAAATATAGTCTGAATCTAGTTCTACCTTGATGTGAAACATTAATTTCTGAAGTAATCGGTTTAGTGTGGCTTTTCACTGATGAATTGTCCAATCTCTTTGTACTTAGGCCTTGACAAAATTCTTAAAATGTGTCAACTGGGACCTACCACAAGAGGCAAAGCAAGCACTGGAGCTATTGGGCAAGTGGAAGCCCATGGATGTGGAAGACTCTCTAGAACTTCTGTCATCTCACTTCACCAACCCAACGGTCCGGCGCTACGCTGTCGCCAGGCTTCAGCAGGCTGATGATGAGGTATTCGCTGGTCTGTGGGTACATGTGAAAGTCAGCTGCTCTCAGGATTTTCTTTGAGTATTTGAAATGTTTGCTACTTTTTATGGCATTTTAGTGAGTAATAGTGATGGAGAACTAAAAACAAAGTTTTTGCATTATTAAGTGGTACTCACTGATAATTGTGTTAGTGTGAATAGCCAGTGATAGTTGGTTTTGTCAAACAAGGTGAAGTAACCATATGTTCTGCCCAGAAACCAGCGATAAATTTTGGATGTTAACTTGCATAGAAGGGCTCTGAACTTAAATAGTCTACTAAAAGATTTTCAACAAATTAGCCAGTAAATTGAAGCAGTATATCATCATATCCTTTTGCTAAAGAAATTGAGTAGAAAAGCATCTGTGGAAATAAGGTGTATTCTAATTGTATACTTATTAGAATATGATGAGCTGTGATTACTGAGTAGACCCCACTTACTAGATGCTAATATATTAAATTTTAATTATTTATATATTTTATTTTCTTTTGACAGTTAAAAAAAATACTTGGAATACATTGTCATAAATATTGAATCCTTGGCAACCAATAGAGTTTAAAATGGGGAGCATAAATAGATCAGATTTCTGCAAGCCCACTTAAATAGCCAAGGTCATACTGCTTTGACTTCAAAAACATACCTTTTATGAAACATTTGAAGGCAACTAAATAGAAAAAAATCATTCTCTAAAGAGAACAAATTCATTATAAACGACAAGTAGTTAGAATTCTATTCTGCAATCTAAAATAGATCAGATACCTGGGTTTGCAGTCTGTTTTTTGGACAGGTACACAAGAGATTAAAAAAAAACTGCATGAGAGAGGAGACAACCTGAACTTCTGGTCCAAATTTTGTGCTTGAATTTTCTTCTTGGGAGCCATAAACTTAAAGGGGCTTTCTTTGTGGTTGCTGAAAGCAAGTAGGGCAGCTTAACTAAAGAGAAATTTAAAGTAGTAATTACACTTAAATGCTTACTTAATTAGCACTTGCTACCTTTTGAGAAAGGAAGAAATTAGTAGTGTGATAACTCAGTATCTTTTGGGAGTCAAATTCCATGCTACGCCAGTTTTTCTATTGCATTTTGCTTGCTTAGGGGGACCTCATTCCTGACTAGTTTTTCTATAAATCAGAATTTTAAAACTTCTGGGGTCCTAGTCAGCTTTGACTGACCCCCTCAACTAATTTTCATCTTCTTCTTCTGTGAGGATTTGCTGATGTACCTACTGCAATTAGTCCAGGCATTGAAATATGAAAACTTTGATGACATAAAGAATGGGCTGGAACCTAGCAAGAGGGACAGTCAAGGTTCAATGTCAGAAAGCGTGACGACAACTGGAACTAATGGTGCAGAAATAGACAGGTAAGAAGTTTAGACTTCCAGTAGAAAAGCAGAAACAGGTAACATTGTAGGCCCTTAAGTTCTTTCACCTGTTTGGAGACCATTGCATGAAGTGCTGATGTAAAAATAAAATCTCTGTGCTTTCATGGATTTTATTTTCTGACTACAGATAGTTTACAGAGCAAACATTCTTAATCTTGAAGTTGTGGCCTTGACTTTACTGTGTGAAAGGAAGACAACTTCTGGAGGGCAGGAGAAACAGTGGCGTTGCTTCATTCTGTCCTTGCAAAATTTAGAATGTTTTCAATGAAGTTGAAGAAGGTGTAGGGAGAGTCCTGTGAATGCAAAGGAGCTGGGGAAGCGCACTTTTTTTTTTTTTTTTTTAAATCTTGTAGGAATCCAAAAGGAAAGCTTAAAAATCTAATTAATATGGTATTAAGCAAGGTGTGAGCAAACTTGCTTAACCCAAGTCTCCTATGAATATTTAATACAAATTTCGAGGATTTTCAGTCTTAAGCTTCAGTGTCACTAGGGTATACTTTTCATATTACAAGTATACTGCTTTTTATTGATCTTTCTGCTAAGCTGTTGAGTGGGTGTCCTGGAATGTATGGTGTATTTTGAGGCTGCAATAACACTTAGGCATTAGTAGAGCTGTTTGATTACTTCCTTTCAGGTGAATTTACTGTCTGATAATTTTGCCTTGGAAGCACTGGGTTTGTCTACTCTGTTATGTGTAATTGCATTCCAGAGACGAGTGCTTGCAGGTGTTGTGTATTAGCAATTCCATTTTAAGAACATTTGAAAAAAGCTTATCCTGAAAATGCGGATTTGCTGTTTCCTATCTATAACTGCTTATTTTTTATGGAAGATGAAACAAAATGCTAAGTTTGATATAAGCGAATGTCCTTCAGAGCCACAAACTGTGTAGCTACCCAGGCACAGATTTGTGCTGTTTTCAAGAACTGCAGCTGCCAAAGGTGCTGTTCCTGCAATTTGTTCTGAATCAGGGATAAGATACTGTCTCCAAAGAAATTCTTCGTCCAGTTTTCTGAATCTATTATGTTGTGGGGTGAAATGAGTTGTTATTTCTGTTTATGCCCCCCACCCCCAAACAAGAAATTTGAGTCACACCAATCATGTGCTTTCCTTTATGTAGTTCCCAGATCATGAGTCCTCTTCCACCTGTTTCCTCACCACCTCTCACTTCGAAGACAAAGGAGCTTGCAGACAATGAAAACCTTGACGTAAGCCAAATGCTTTACCTTGATTTTTTGATACCTGAGGCTTTTTAGTGACTCAGTACTGTTTTTAATTTTTGTTTGAGAATATTTGAATTACTCTACTTTATCTTGCTGAATACTTCAAGTGCTCAAAGAATATAAATGTAGACTAAATGCTAGAAAAATATCAATAGCTTAACTGATTTTTTTGGTTTACAGGCCATCTATTTATGTACATGGGTACACTATCCAAATTGGGGGAAACGGCATTGAATTCTTCATAAAATTACTCTCCTTTGAAGGAGAAAATTTCTGCAAAGGCTATCACATGCTGACTAGATACTGACCATTGCAATGTTAGAAGTGTTTGAAAGCAGACTTCTTTTAGTGGAAAGCAGTTATCCAAATACTTTAATCTCTGTAGTCTGTTCTTCCTGTAGCCATATTCTTTGGTGTGGGTGTCATCTTCTTGGGCCTAAGTGAGGCACTATTGATTTACATCTGCCAAAAATTATACTCAATGTATATCACAAATACAAGACTAATAAAAGTGGGACTGAATGGAAGGAAAGATACAGTGAAAAAACAGTTTGATGGAATCTGGTTTGAGTCTGATTTGCAGTTAATTGGTCCACTCCCTTTTGCAAATCTTCCTTCCTGGGTCTTAATACTGTGTAGAAAATAAGCCTCAAATTGAGCATATCAGTAAAGATGTGCAGATTTCTTGTTAGTTGGAATATTAAACCTTGAAAAAGCAACTAAAATACTGGCTCTCCCCTACAGATTTGTCCTTTATGTTAAAATGTAGAATGTCTTAATGAGTTTCAGATCTGGATGCAGAACAGGGTCGTAAATCCCTTTTCAGTTTGAAACTTACAGCAAGGGATAATTGCATAGAAGGAAAGTGTAAGGTATTGTAAATAGTAACTTTACATTAAAGATTTGTTGTTGGAGAACATCATGTACTTCTGACATGTTGGTAAACACATTACTGTAGTAGCAAATCTGTTTTTACTTGTAGTGTTGTTGCTCAGTCTGCTTGGAGTAATGTTAAAATTAATTCTTAAAATATTCGATTGTATTGGATTCAGATTTAGAAGGGAATGTATCTCTCAAAACCCCTGCAATTATTTGGGTTTTTTCCTTAACTTAATCCCTCTCCCAAGCGCTAAGACTTCCTAATAACTTAATTTTTCTTTTCTTAAATCCCATGCAGCAAGACCTTTGCACTTTCTTGATATCACGAGCATGCAAAAATTCCACGTTGGCAAACTACTTATACTGGTATGTTAGAAACTTATTTCTTCATACTGTATCAACGCCTAATTGAAATCAAAGCTATAATGCCCTGAAGGCTTCACAGCAAAAGATGACCTGTCTTGAGAACTTAAGAATCTCAATTTCTGTCAGAATCAAGTAATAGATTTAAAACAATATGCATTTGAGCAGAATAATTAGTAAAAGGAGGGTGCTGGTTTTTAAAATGCAAAAATGTGCTTTATTGTGAGACAAAGGTGATTTGTAGGGCATTAAGTACAGTGTTAAAAAGAAAAATGAACAGGAAGAAAAAAGCCTAACTAGTGTATAAGCTGTCATTCAGTTTGTTTACCATGGTGGGAAGGAGATAAAGTTCATCTGCTCTGCTTTTCTGTTTGGTTTGTGTTTATAGTTTTTGACAGTGTTGGCTAGAATATTAAGATTATGCACTGCATTATTATTCAAGAGTGTACTTTATGGAGGTTCATAAAGCACTAATTTTCTTGTGCTACCAAATTGTTTTTTGGATTCCATTTGTGGTTGTGTTATGAGTGCAAACAAAATGCCATTGCAGATGCACGCTTTCTTAAGGGGAACCCTTTCTTAAGGATTACCCTGCTAAGGATCTTGTCTCACTTCAGTGGTTTAATAAGTTAGACACCTAAAGGAATCATCTGCAAGTCTTTGGAGTATGCATTTGCAGATAGAATGAATAAAGATATATTTATATATAGAGAAGAATAAAGCTGTACTCTTTGAAAGTGTGTGTATATGTATGTGTATATGTATATGCATATACACAACAGTTACAGCTATTCACTTGTACATACACATGCATATTTTAAAAGAGATAGCTTAGATTCCTTTTACATTGCTGAACTTAAGTCAAATTATTCTCATTTTTCTCTTTTGTAGATGTATCTAATAATTAAAAATATTAATGCACATTATTGTATGTTAATGTGCTATGAATGTTAACCACAGATAAGCCATGAATTAGGAAAAGTGTGATATGTGATCTAAACCTACCGAACTTATAAAAAAATCTTACAAGAACCCTAACCTAGCCCGTGAGTGATTCCATTTGTAAATGTCTTTTAAAGTTTTATTATTTCATTGCTTTTTCAGCAGCTTGAGTTAAAATGTTTAAGTGCATGACTTAACTACAGTTCCATAGTGTACATACTTCTATTGCAGTGGCCAAAGGTAATGTTTGGCTTCAGAAAAAAGTGCTATTAAATTTAAATGATTAAAACAATTGCAGGCCTGATAGATGTAGGTAGAAGCCAAATGCTTGACCTAATCAAATATTCTTCATTTAAGGTAGGTGTTAGTAGGTTAGCTTATTTTTATCACACTGATAGAAGCTGTGCACTTACATTTTAGCAACATCTCAGATATTCAGTCTACAGAAAGTTCAAATGTCCAGAACTCTGAAGTTTTTTTCTTATTACTTTTAAAAAAAAAAAAAAAGCAAAACCCCCACCAAACAAAAAAACTAGTCAATTTATTCTTTGTTTTCTTTCCAGACATCTCAATTTCTCAGTGATAGAATACAAATGTTGCAGCCACTGTTTGAGCTGACATATCCATAAATCCTCTTGGCTGCTGATCAATTGCTCGTTTCAACTATCCAGACACAGCATGCACCTAAAATAATCAATGGAAAAAGTACAATAACCCCTGAAAATCAAAGCTCCTGCTCAGTCACTTGTCACTGTAAAGCTGTCCTATCCTTATACTTTAACAGTGGCTACAGAAGTCAGTGCTACTACTTTTTTTCTGTCTCTTCTTCGGATGTATGAGACGCCTATCCAAGGATGAAGCATTACTCTTACTCCTTGTTTCAAGATAGCTTTGAGAAATTATGTAGGGCTTTTTAACAAATGCAGATGAATATTGCATGGTTCATTTTGTTAGATCCTAAGTTTTGGAGCATAGACTTTGTAAATACAGGCTATTGTAATACACATATTACTGCAATCTGCTTTTGTCATTTTAGTGAGGGAATGGTGTAGAACAATATACTAGCAAAGTCTTAGCAATCTTCAGTTTTAGACTTCATTGAGATAATATTCATGGAATAAATTACATACGCCTTATTTTAATGTATATAATATTGTCTATTTATAAATAAGATTAGTTGAATCTGATCAGCTGCAGACCTCTACTCTTGTCCCGTAATCATTCTGTTGCAAAGAGATTCTGTGCAAGTGCATAAGGAAGGGCTAATTCTTGCTGTCAGCTTAAAGTCCAAGTGTGTTTGTTGAACGTGTGGAGACACTTTTGAATTCAAATGTAGTATTTGAAAATTTACTGACTTGATAGTTGCTTCTTTTTTTTTAATAGTGGCATTATACATTTTTGCTGGGTAATACTGGGAGATACGTTGGTCAACGGAAGGAAGGCTGTCTGTCCATACCTACTTTGTGCTTGTCAGTGCTGTGCATAGAAACAAGCACAAAAATTTTCCAAACAACTGCTTAACATAAATTTTCAGAATAACTGTTCCAAATTGTACTGTTTAAATTTTGTACTCAAATTGTAATTTTAGAAATGAAAACCTTGTAGAATGTAGACTTTGCTGTCTTTTCCACCGTTGCTAATGGTACAACAGGGGACACGTAGGGCGAGATTCTTGGTTTTTTTGTAAGTGTACTTGAATAGCAATTTTGCAGCCGCTACATCACGTAGAGGGTAGTAGCACAGTGTAGCTAGTAGCCCAGTAGCCCACTCATTCCACCTCTACTTCTTGGTTGCAGTGTTCATATGATTTGGACTTCTGACTTGTTCTGTTTGAGAGGTGCCACTTCACTGTGAGTGAAAGGCCTCAAAAACTTTAAAAGACTCTCATGATCCAAATGGGTATTTGACTATGCAATTTTGAAGAGTTTCCCTGTTGCTGATACCTTATTTGACTTTAGTTCCAGGCCTGCAATACAGGGCTGCTGTATTTCCCTCAAATTGTATAGTACCAGAGTACGCATTAACTTGGGTTGTTTTTATGCTGCAGGTATGTAATAGTGGAGTGTGAAGACCAAGACACTCAGCAGAGGGACCCAAAGACTCATGAAATGTACTTAAATGTAATGAGAAGATTTAGTCAGGCTTTGCTGAAGGTAATGCCTCTGTGTAAGGTGATACATAGTGGTTTGGGTTAGTCATCCTTTAAATAGGCACAGGTGTCTAGAAGGAAGATGGTCTTTCATGTCACATACAATGAAATTTTAAAAAGCTTCCACTTTTGCTTGAATTTTGAGTTTGTGGCAAACCAAAGAAACTACTGAAAAAGAAAAGAACAGTTGTTGAGACCTTTTTCCTCTGTTTTATTCGTTGTTTTTCTTAGTACCATGTTGGTTCTAAAATCCTCTGCATTGTGTAATCAGTCTGTTTACAATTTTGTCGTCGGAAGCACTTGTCTTTGCAGTATGAATTGAGACCAGAGACCTGTCTTCTGAATTCACAAAGTGTTGTTGTGTGTATCAGCAGCAGAGGGTGCTGGTGTATCAGGGAAAAAAAAGTAAAACCAAAAAAAAAGTACTTTTTATGAATTGCGATCTAGAATTTATAGCAAATGTGCTGTCTTTGCTGATTTCAATGTGTCTCTCACTTCATATTCCTGTCTTAGGGATGTTACTTAAATCTGACTCCTGTGCTTCATAAGAATATTCCATGTGCTTATCCTTAACAGCGTATTTTGGCTGCATTAATAGGTTTGTCATGCATGACTATTCATCACTGAAATTGATGCAAATTGAAGTGAACTGGTAGGTCAGATAATTGAGTGCCAGCTACAGTGGTTCTGATTGTGTTTTACAAAAAAATACCTTTTGAATTGACAGGAAATTGATCGTTATTCACTTGCCTCTTAAAAGCCCAAAGGTCCAAGAATAAAAGATTAATTTCTAGATTAAATAATTACAGAACAAAGAACTAATTTTGTTTCTTTTAATTCACTTAGGGTGATAAGTCTGTCCGAGTTATGCGGTCATTGTTGGCAGCCCAGCAGACATTTGTGGATCGGCTGGTTCATGTAATGAAAGCAGTGCAGCGTGAAAGTGGGAACCGTAAGAAAAAGGTAACTGAGGGATTGAAAAACTTTATCTCTGGGAAGAATTTGACAATAGGAATGTTAGCTCTTTATTAAAAAATCTGTCCTGTAATAATTTTAGCTAACTTTAAACAAACTTAGGAGAGGTTTAGATGGGTTGAAGTTTCAAAGTGTTCTGAAAGTTTGTAGATGAAAAATAGAAGAGGTCCTTGAGAAAAATCTTGGGGTATTTTGGAAAAAGGGAGATAAAAGAATAATTGAATAGTTGCTGATATAAGAATGAACTAGTTGTGGGGGCAGGAGAAGGGAGCAGAGGTTACTGTGGTGTAAGAATTATGCCAGGATAGCTATTAAAATTTGATTAGCAGCAGGATTTCATTTGTTCCAAGATCTTTTATAAGGTGTGTGTTTTGCAGAACTTTGCCTTCTGTTGCTTCTAGAGGAAAAGGTTTTCTCTCTTAGGTGCATTTTAAGAACCTTTATCCTCCTTAGTTAAAAGATTTTAAGCAAACTTGATAGATGAGTATGGGGGGGAAGCAAGAAAGCCAAAAGGATTTCTAATTTTCTTTTCTTTGGATATGCATCGGTGTTTTTAAACATGGATTTTTCAGTGTAATAACTTTTTGTCACCTTCTTTCTTTAAACCTGTAGGGTATATTTGTGCAGGAAAATGAAAGAGTTAAGCATCATTTGCATCATTTTTATGAAATATGAATGTTCTATGTATCAGTAATAAAGGTGTAGTTATTTAAAAGAGGAAGAGGGTTTTTCAGTTCCTAAGAACATATTTCTTGCTTGTGCAATACATTGATAGCGTTCTGTCAAATGTTCTTTTATAATTGCCAGGGTATTTCTTTAAAACTAAGAAACCCATGGCTTTGATTTTTGGATTAAAATTTAGCTGGCAGCAATTAACCGATACAAGTATTCCTAACAGTAGTGGGCTACCTTGCTGTATCTCTGTGTTTATTCCTGTTATATTCAGTAGAGGAAAAGACTAGAGACTTTTATGTGTTTGACCTATATGTAGGACATATAGGTCGAAAACTGACTGATATTGTACTTCTGGTAAATACAGATGTAGGAATGTCTAGCAAGCCCCAGAATCCAATCTACACAGACTGTTGGCGGTGTGGTCCTGTTGTGGTAGGAGATCTCCTTGAGTTCAGGGATTTAAAGGATCAGAGCAAAGGACTTGAATCAAGTTTCTGAAACAGGGCTAACATTTGATGCTGGTATATAAAACAAATCATCTCTCTAATTCTGCAGGCAATTTAGAAATAATTTTTTGTAAGACTTATATCTGGCACTTACAAAAATGCTTTGCTACACTCAGACTAGATGTAATGTCTGCTTCTTATTGAGATTACTGCAACAGAGAATTTTTATTTCACTGCATTTTAGGAGTGAAACCTTGACTCTTTGGAATAGTAAAGAATTTCATAAATTGCATATTTTAATATATCCTTTGTTAAGGACTTTTTAACTGTTTATATATACACCTAGTATGTGTTTTATGGTTTGATTTCTTATTAAACAAGTTTTTGATTCTTTTATTCTTTTAGAATGAAAGGCTTCAGGCTTTGTTAGCAGATAATGAAAAGATGAATTTAGCAGATATGGAACTTATTCCACTTCCACTGGAACCTCAGGTGAAAATTAAAGGGATAATCCCTGAAAAAGCCACACTCTTCAAGGTAAATGAGATCTTCTGAGTAGCTGAAATACAACTTTTGTGAGCGCTAAGCTTAAAAGCATCAGTTGGAAGATTTAAGGGGACTGACATAATGACAGCAAAATGCAACTGTAATGTGCCCATAAAGTTAAACAGCTCTGTATTTTCTTTGTGAAACTCTGTTTTCAAGTTAGTGTGCAAACTTCAAAGTAGCTATTATAAGACTCATGTAGGTTTTAAAGTGTATGAAGTCCCCAGGCTGAAGGCATGCTTCCTAATTCAGAATTTTTCCGAACCTTAGTTAGGCTGTGTTCAACAGGAGTACCACTATGATCAAAATCACGCAAATCAAGTCAAATGCATCTATTCCGTTGCAAAATAAAACTGTTAAATTGTTAGAGACTGGAAAGTGAAAAGGTGGTCCATTTTATTCTGTTGTAGTGGACTGACAGGGAGATCATGTATCTTTAAGACTAGTTACTCCTTAAACCAATCCATAGCAGTTGCTTGTGATCGTATGGCTTTCCTTTAATCTAGTTACTAAAAGCCAATGCTGTTGAAAGGGTTGGAGTT